>OY998177.1:62052124-62641231 GCA_963921935.1 Galeruca laticollis
TACAATCGACATAATCATCAAAAGTTATTTTTTACTACACATTTTTTAATACTCTTTAACGACTTTACTCCCACACTGAACTTTGTAACCGTACATTTTGGACCAACGAAATGTGTGATGATTTGTTCATTAGACTCATCTTTCATTACGCATAATACTTTTTATTAACTCTAGGTATATTGTATGGATTATTAGTGTAGTAGTCTTATGTATCAAATTTGTCAATTTTTGTGTCAATTAAATATTTATATGCATCGTTACAAGTAAGTTGGTGAGCAAAACTGTTAGTGTCTGTGTACAATAGCTCACAATTGACTACTCCCATTGTTGGAAGCATAAAATTATAGTGAAAGTCGTACATTCCAATTTTGGAAATATCGAAAATTGCCATATTCATGTACATTGGTTTATTGAAAATGGAGATTTTTTAATTTTCCTTAGAGTCGGATCATCATTGAAAATTGTTCTATTGTGATAACGCGGACTAGAAATGAGATTTTTAGCACCATAACGTCCATCATGGGAAGATACAAATTCTATGATTGCATATACATTCCTTACATTTTATGTAACACACAGCAGGTGAAATCTTTTTGACCCTCCGAGAATGTCATTGTTATTTTTCATATAAAATCTTACCTGCCCGTCGACCGTAAATTCTCTCTCCTATACAGACAAATCACAATATTTGAATAAAATTTTGTGAGTTCCATTACTAAAATTGTTAGTTTTATAATAATGTTGTCGAAAGTGTTGTCACATTTCGGTATAATAATCCGTGCCTGAAGAGCGTAGTCTTACTGGGACTTGGGTAAAGCATATAACAGTTTAATTTTAAGAATTTACAAATACAGAAAATCATATAACTATATTAAATGAGTATACAAATAACGTGATAAAATTATAAATAGCTATAATGTCTATGAAAATTATCAATATCGCCATCAGTATCATACGTCCCTCTAAATATTTGGGGTGATTCATAATGAAATTCGGCAATACAAGATTCCTGATATTTAGTTTCAAAGAGTACTGTTTGATATCAAACATGTCAAACGTATAACGGTGATGCATGTCTGGTGCCTCTGTGGTGTATGTGTGCTAACCCTGTGATGTGTGTCTGCTGTCCCTCTGCTTGAGTTGTAAAGTTGGTTCTTCTTTCACCACATCTATGATAAAAATGACATTCAGTGTATGACAAAGTTGTGAAATAATTGCTTCAAGATTTTTCTATTAGCGTAGCATTCTTTTTGAAGAACAGCTTAATTATATTAATTTAGTTGGGTGCAAGCCTGATGTCTTAGATGTCCTCTTCTATCACGATGGATATCCGTTAATGCCAGTATCTGTAAATATGTTGCTCTTTTGTTGGTTACCAATATCGCCATCAGTATCATACGCCCCTCTAAATATTTTGGGTGATTCATAATTAAATTCGGAAATACAAGATTCCTGATATTTTGTTTCAAAGAGTACTGTTTGATACCAAAAATGTCAAACGTATAACGGTGGTGCATGTCTGGTGCCTCTGTGATGTGTGTCTGCTGTCCCTCTGCTTGAGTTGTAAAGTTGGCTCTTGTTTCACCGCAACTATAATAAAAATGACATTCAGTGCATGACAAAGTTGTGAAATCATTGCTTCATTTTGTTGTTTTCTTGGAAAATAATTCATATAAACCGAGTGTCGCAGTAAATTTGTTAGTACTAGCACTGTCAAACAGACTTCTGATGTGAGTCTGGGGTGTGTTTGTTATCCCTTCTGTTACCCCTCTGCTATCTATCTGATAGACTTCTGATGTGTGTTATCCGTTTAATAATATAATGAGTCACATCATATTTTACTATAGTGTAGTCATACGAGCAACAAATCTCAAGCATGCAAACGCTTTGAGTGTCCTCTGTTGTCGAATAAAGTGGATTTGCTGTCATTGTCGTTGTCGTTCTAGTAACATCCTGTATGTGGAAATAATCTACCAATGCGGTTTGTTCGATGAAAATTTGAGCAATAATAGCAGAGATTCATTGTAACGTCCTTATCTTTATATACCCTGTGGCATCTTTTATGAAAAAATTCGGTATTTTTATGACTACGACCTGTATATTTAAAAAATACGGTATCTTTATGACTACACCCTGTATAAAATCGCATCTTTTTATGACTACACTCTGTATATATGAACATCACATCTTTTTGACTACACCTGTATATAAAGAAAAATGGTATGTTTTATGACCACACCCTGTATAAAAAATGTGGTATCTGTATGTACGATGATGGTTTCTCAGTATCATATTCAGACATATATTTGTTATAATTTACGTAGACATCCCGCTCAAAATACTACTAAACTGTGTGTGTCATTAACTTTTATATCTACATATTTCTACAGTCTTAATAATTACAAACACCCCATGTATATATCAATTTTAATCATAACATGCCTCGTATATTTTACGTAGATATTCCCCGCAGAATAATAATAGGGATGCAAATATCTTTTAACACCCTGTATTGAAAAAATATTCGTATACTGTAATGAACCTAATTTATGTATCATACAGCGGACTATTTAATATAGAAACATTAATAATCTTTATGGTCTAAGCTCAACGTCTTGTCGGCTTCTCAAATCAACCACTATACAGAATATTGTCATTCAAATATTTTAATGCGTTCCCTACCTGTATCCCAATGAAAGAATGCAGTTGGATTTTACCAAGAATGATTACAATGGGGCATATTTCAACTATACTGAATTTTATCCTAGCTATATGAATTCGACACAGAAGCGTCCTCTGTTGGATTATTCCTCATTCAAGAAGCGTGCATTGTTTGTTATCGATTGCTCGAAGCAAGAAGAAAGCATGAAGGCACTTTATTGCATCATAATACACGATTGTGTAATGGAGTATTTCCCTCTCACCGAAATTGTCAAGAATTTAAACTAGAATGTTCTGCTGTTATACATAACGATTTAAATTTACGTTCAACAATTTTCAATAGAATTTTAATTATTAAAACAAATATGGATGCTAATATTATACATGATAATGAAAAAGTTCATACGTTAAGATCGCGTTGAAATCCGATAATATATGAGACACCTCGGTGTACAGCTTTTAGTGTGTGTGTAGAGGACAAATGGCATCTTTTATGATCACACCCTGTATAAAAAATGCAGTATCTTTATGACTATACTCTGTGTAAAATCACATCTTTTATGACTAAACCTGTATATAAAGAAAATGCGCAAGGATGCTTTGTATATTATTGTGATAAAAATGCACTTTTACACTCTTTTGTTGATCGAAGCCATCGCTTTTCATTCTGAAATTTAGAAGTCCCAATCAAAATCCTTGAGATTGTCACTAAAAATAATATGTGATTTTTCTATGATTACCTACTTATGAAGGATTCTGAATATACTCAACTGCTTGACGCATTGTTTTTGATTCACATGTTCTAGCGACTAAAATGATATTAGTACAAGGGAGTATTGAAGAAAATTACATCGTGTTGTGAAATCAGACTCTCTGTATCTTATACAGTTAGATTTCAAAACTAAAATATATTGGAACCCTTATGGCGGAGAAGTAACGGCGTAGGCTGGGAACGATGAGGTCGTGGTCTCGAATCTCACTCGGGGCAAAAATTTTTACGTCATGCACAAATAGGATAAAAAATGGACTACAGAAAAAAGAAATGCGCCATCTAGCGAAATCGATGAAAAATGGCCGACTAAAAAATGGACGACAGAAAAAAGAAATCTGTAAAAATGCGAAATCGATAAAAAATGGACGACAGCGCCAACGACAGCAGCGCCACCGTCGCCTAGCGGACCTTTTTCGAAGTAGTGGCTCAGAACCCTTATAGCTACACTACTTCCTTGAAAGTCCTATAAAAACAGCACAATTACTGGATTAGTCGATAGAGACATTAAACTAACTTCGCCTGAATACCGACCAGATAATATAAAACAAGTTGAACCAATTTAATAAACAATCACTATCCAATACATAACATAAAACATATTTGCAAACAAAGAGACTATAAAATATACAATAACCCATCGAAGATATATTCTAAAACCAACCTGTCAAACAATAATTAATATGTTGCAATGCCATAGACAAAGCAGTTTTCCGAAAAACGCATTCACATATCTTCCAACATACCTATAATATGTCACAAAGATCAAAACACCCTATCACCAAAATTCTCCAAATTAAAAAATGAAATGTTATACATAACATATCCTGCCTAAACTGCCCTAAAAAATACATATGAATGACCACACAGACACTAGACAACCGATTAAATTGCAGACACAAAACATGCATCCACCGCTCTCCACAAACATGCTGTTACGATTTCCATCGAACTATCGTATTTTAATTTTATCGTACTAATGATTCGAAATTAAAAAAACTTGTTCCACTTCCAAATTTTGTGTATTTAAACGATATCGTACATAAGAAAAGTTATCTTTTTGCTTGGTAGCGATTTTGTTCTCAGTATAGGCTTTAGTTGTTTTTATCTTCCCTGTATTTCGATACGAGTAAAACCCGTTCTTTTTGTTGCACGACAATTTATATATTATTTTGGTGTACTGAGATGTACTGATAGTATTTTATTAAGGCATATTTTAGTTTTCTTTTTGAGCTGTTGACAAAACTATTTTTGTTTTGGAAAACTTTCTTATGTGGTTTGGAATACCACAATTTATAATTTCGTTATTTTCATAGCGAAAGTGTTTCCGATTTGTAATGTTTTCTTCTATATATCTTCCAATTTTAGTTTTGAGTACTCTGTGTGTGTTATCGCTACATTCTTAGCACTTGGTTCTATCTTGGTGAGTTTCTTCTCTCCAAACTTTCCGATGGAAGGAAAGGGGGAAAGGCCAAGCCTTGTTGTCTTTTTCTCTTTTTATTTTTTCTTTATAGTTACGTAATGTCTTTTAAAAACACACACACACATTTTTAGTCACGTTATAAAATTTTCTGAGTAGATTTTTCCTGTATGGTTGATGCTCTCATCCATCTATGATTCTGAGTGAATCTTACTCTGCTGATACTTTCTCCTTCTTTCTTTTTTATTTGGTTTAGTGTACCCGAGATTTTAACCACCCTATATCACACTTAGTGATTATTTTTTTGTAGATGAGGAATGTAGTTATTCTCTTGTCTTATCGTTGAGATTTTGCATTTCAGATTTTGGTAGAGGCTTAATTTTTTGTATATTTTAGTATCTGAGTACGGTACCAGTGACTGATTTTGTTTAATTTCTGATAATTTTTTTGATAATAGGAATGGGCTCCTATTATAATTGCTTATTGCATTTTTTTATTATACTTGCATATCATTTACAATGGTTTATTATCGCTAATAGGTATACGCTCCTATTATATACATTTTGAGTTTACTGCATTTTTTAAAGTCATAGCCTCGAACTAGAAAAGGGTAACGATTCTTTACATGAACATTTGTTTTCTCTTTTCTTTTCTTGTTTTCTTATCTTCTCATTGCTCTTACCTTTCCATTTCCATTTCTAGTTTCTTTTCATTATTTTGTTGGACATGTAAGCACATCTTCTTCTTTTGCTAATCACTACAATATTGATGTTTTAGCTACTTTTCTTCGTAGACTGTTTATGTTTATAAAAAAGCCGACCGACGATTTCGTACTAATGATTCGAAATTAAAAAACTTGTTTCACTTCCAAATTTTGTGTATCATACATAAGAAAAGTCCCTTCCTATTAGTAACAATTATAAGTTAGTACCTACATCGTAGTGGCTTCACATATTTGCTGGTGAGTTAGATTCTTGAAATATTTTTTCTCCATGTTTATTCGATGTTTTATTTCAAATTATAATATGAGCTGGCATTTGATGAATTTGTGTGTGTGTGTGGGAGAATGGCGTCAGACATAGTCTATTAGCCACAGAAAATTTAAAGTGAGTAAAAAGTTGAAATATTAAAATGACTGTAACGGAATAGAGATATAAAATTGCTGATTACTGATGGAGCATATATCTAAATAGACAATTTAGGCTTATTTATGAAATCCACTATGGAATCAAGTACAGACTTCTCAGTATTTGCCAAAAGAGTGGTTATATTTGTGGGAAGAGGAACGTTGAAATTGATCAGAAAATTGTAAAGTTCAGTAGTTGCTATTTTGTTTTCAGTGCATTCAAAGAATATATGATTCAGATCTCCTACTGATGCCTTGTTACAGGAGCAAGCTGGAGAATTGACAATACCTATTTTAAAAAGATGAGCTGGGAAACGACCGTGATTTATTCTTAAACGTGATATGATGGAAGTATATTGTTTTCTATAATCAAAATTAGAAATATGAGAAATCTTAGTTGGTAAAGTAGGATGCAAAAGGAAATATTGACTATTAGATGTTTTAGCGAAGTCGGCGTATGACCGCTCTCAATTAGTTCTAATATGTTTCTTATAATAATTTAAAAGGTCTGAGAAGACATAAAGATTGGTATAAGAAGTCATTTTGCAGGCTCTCTTGGCTTCCAAGTCCACGTACTCATTTCCTTCTAAACCACAGTGCCCTTTTACCCACATGAATACAATACTTTTGTTCAAGGTTTTTAACTCGCTTGTTAATTTTTTAATTTCTAAAATTATATTTTGTCTGTAACACTTGAGTGGAGAACCTTCTATAGCCTGTAATACTGACTTGGAATCACACATAATAACAGCTCTTTGAATCGGATTTAAAGTACACCAAGTTAACGCTTTTGATATGGCGAAAGCTTCTGCAGAAAAAACAGAACAATAGTTGGGAATTCTAAATCTTTCCACGTAATTAGTATTTGAAACAAGAAATGCTGCCCCAGTTCCTTCATCACATTTCGATCCATCAGTGTATATTGTGGTAACATTGTCGCCTATATTGTTGAGTTCAGTTTTCAAAATTACTTGGTTGATACTAGTAACTTCGTAAAAGGAGGGGTATATGATGTTAGGAACAGTCACTAAAGATTCATAATTGCATTGAAAAATAGGGAACTTATCTTGCTTTACGATATGATTTTCTTTGCTGTTGGTATTAAGAAAAGCATCAGCTAATGGAGGACTGGTTTTTATTTTCCAGTATGGCATAGTCAGATTGTTAGTGTTTATTGCTGAAATCATTTGAACCATGTACGTGTTAAATGTTCGGTATTTAATAAGAAGCTTTTCGGCTAGGTATTGCCTTCTAATATGCAACGGGGGCTCTTGCATTTCTGCTAAGACAGCTTGATTAGGTGATGATATCATAACTCCTAGGCATATTTTTAATGATTTGTATTGAATTCGGTCAACAGCTATTAAATTGGTTTTTGATGAGGAACCATAAAATGTACACCCGTAATCCAATATTGGACGGATATAAGACTTATAAAAAACAAAGGAAATGTTTGAGTCAGCTCCCCATTTTTGTTTGGAAACTACTCTGAGAGCATTCATACCTTTTTCATATTTTTTTTTTAGTGTACTTGATATGGCTAGTCCATAATAATTTTTTTTCCTGGACAATACAGATATTTGTATTCGTCGACAAATGGGAATGTGAACTCATCTAGAGAAAGAGCCCTGGACGTTTCCAGTCGATGGCGAGTAAAACATACCAGAGCAGACCTCTCCGATGAACCACTAAAGCCCATATTTACCAGCCATGGTTTGAGTACTTGAAAAAATGCTCGTAAGTCTTTAACACATTCTTCATATGAATTACGAGTAACATAAAAACATAAATCATCAGCATATTGAATTCGGTTAATTGTTTCACCGCCTAACCTATGCAGCTCTGCAGTATAGATGTTAAAAAGCAAGGGACTTAATATGGATCCCTGTAGTAAACCGTTGAACACTGTGCGTGGACCATGTAACAAGTTATTATGGTCGTGGATAAAAAAATTTCTATTTGTGAATAAAATAACTACATTAGCACTAACCTTTTTCCTAATACCAGCATCTACCATTTTTTCAAATAAAATATTTAAATCCACTACATCATATGCACCTGTCAAATCGATAAATAAACATAATGTGTATTAGTGTTTTTGAATGAAACTCATGGTTTCTAGTTGATTCCACAATATAATAATCAACTAGAAACCGTGAGTTTCATTTAAAAACACTAATATGAGCATATTCCACGAAGTAAGGGTCGAGACAGTCAATTTCATAATGTATATTGATTGTTCGAAAAACATATTTGAATATCTGCAACTAATGATTTACCAACAAGTTAGCAACATTGAAATTTTTAAAAATTACCTTTACCCTATTTACCCCTACTGGTTTTATATCTATTATATTTTGCCTAAATTCTGTAATGTTTCTTAAAAAGTGACCGATTTTAATGAGAAATAAACGACCTACATTTTTTTCTGTATGTTCTATATAAACTAGATAAGGACCAACATCCGAAGGCTGATATTTATTCTCGAAATTAATATTTTGAGAATCTTTTATCGAAGACGAAGACGAAGAGCTGGGGCATTTGATGAATGTAGTATGTTCAATTCTTTTTTATTGTAAAAAATAAACATTTCATATTCTTTTGAAGCAAATTTCTAATAATTTCTTTTCATTCTTTTTTAGCTTCATAATTCCGCATTTTCTGTTCATTTAGGGAACAAAGCGAATATGATAGAACAAACTTCTGTTAGTTTTATTTTGAAAACTAGATTAAGTTTTTTATGTGTTGAAGCATAAGCTTCCTATCTGTTCTATCTATTCCTTCCTTCCCAAAATGTTTACTACTTTTTTTTCTTTCCTCAGATCTGCAGGGTAGGCCCTATGAATACACAACACCGATAGAAACAACACGCAACCGGCCGGGATGGATTAAGGACCATATCTCCATCCACTAGGACCTAGCTGAGAGCTGAATAATTCCAGAACCTCACCAAGTTAAGTCCTTTGTCTTATACTCAATTCATGGAAATCTAGAATTGGAGATTTTTATTGTATAACGGCGTTCGTATTCGTCTTGTATTTTGGATATGCAGTTAATGTGAATTATCTATTGAGTTATGAATAATATAATTTGCTGAACATTCGATATTTGATTTTCAGCAATTTATATTAACTTGGACCATCGCGTTAAAATATTTTCAGTATTTCGTTTTGTTGAGTTAAAGTAAATATAAGGTTTTCCAGTTTTTAACATTTTTACTTTTTTGTTTAATTAAAGTATCGCTTAAAAAACTGGTGGCGTCAAATTTAATATCGATTGTTCACCCCATCCCAGTGTTAGCTATGAAAATACATTAACTGGAGTCGAATACCACTACCTGCTTAGTGGATTCAATGCTAGGATGAACTACTTAGGGCTCCATTGCTTTTCTTGGAAAATTCCTCTTTTGATCTATATATTGTTGGTTTCTATATGTTTGTTAGGTAGGTTAAGTATTAATTGTGTTTCCCAGTTCTTCATTGTATGTTCAAGGAATGTAATGAGAGTTGGATCGATTTTGTATATTTTTAAAATGTGCAGGAGCCATTATTGAGTTGTTCCTTACAAACTCTGGCTCCTGTTGTGCAACACTTTTGTTCTTCATTTTCTATGTTTTTTTCTGGGATGTATTTTGTTACCTTTTCGGCGATTGTGTTTGTTATAATTTAATTCAAATTGTTCAGACAAGTGATTGGTCTATAATTTTTGGGGTCGTATTTGTTTTTGTTTTTTGGTTTGAGATATGTTACGCCGTGGGTTAGTGAGGGAGGTATTTCTGCTGGATGGATTAATATATGTAGTATAATTTGTTCCATAATTATTATTATTATTTTGAAATAAAATTTATTATTATTTTTATGATTATCACTTACTTAAAAGTGGAATGTTGTCTCCTTTTAACGGAAGTTGCCATGACACGTACTGTACTTGCATAAAATGACAAATAAGACTAACGTAACACAAAATCAGCCTTTCTCTATCTGATGGAGATAATGATAGTGTCACTAGAGTTAGGATAACACACACTGAAAGTTAGAAAAAAATGTGAATTTATAATTAAACTAAATAAGTGAAAAACATGAAAAAAATACAAAAACATATTCATTACGATTTAACATATTCAGCCATTCTTGGAGTCTACGTCTTAAACAGTCAATTTCATACACCGTACGAAGAAGTTTCTTAGGTCACATATAAGTTTATCGTTGGCCATAAACGACAATGTGTTAGAAAAGTATATTCAGTGCATCAGTGCATGTAGGTTGAAAATGAAGAGAGGGAATAAATGAAAATAGAAGAATTGCGGTTCTCTAGGAAATCGTTTTATTAGAAGCGTATGAATGGCAAGCGGTCTTTACTCTACAGTCGGACTGAGAAATCTAAATATCGAGTCATTATCTGTTTGTTTTTGAATGACGAATGTTCTTTTTAAATATTAAAATAAGTAGTCTGCAGAATCATCAAAAAGTGCAAATTGTAAAATGGTATTAGCAGGGTAATTCATATCGAGAAACGGAAGAAAATTTGTTTATTGTAGCATACGAAAATACCCAACAAATTACCAATAAACAAGTGACAACGATTATAAAATTTTTTAAGGAACAAGGATGTGTCATTCCTACAACACATGGAGCACGATCACAAAATCGTCTAGTCCGACCCGAAAAAGAAGAAACGGATATTTTAATATGTGTAAGTGTGGAAAATAATTAATAAAATAATACAATTGGATGCAACATTTTCCACAAATATTTTATTCACTGATGACTGGACTTTTCTCGTACACGGTGCACATAATTCATCCGTTATGCGATATTGGTCTAACATACACAAACACTATAATAGTAGAATTCAATATCGCCAAAAGATAAATGTTTGGCGTAGAATATTAGGTGAACGGTGAACATTTGACATATAGAAATGGACTGAGCGATATTCTCACAAAAGTGACCACTCTCTGGAAAGGTACAAAGTGACTATGCTGTCAATACCTGCCAATACAACTACTGGCTACAAATTTCAAACATATTGTCGCTTATGGCTCACGTTTGTAGACACTAACGTTTATAATTTTGAACTTCGCGCCGCTTCTACTCTTCTTTCACTTACTTCCCGGTGGCTGGCTGAACGAGGCCATCTTTGCTATCTGGGGCCACCAGCGGGAGTTTTGGAATGTCATCGCAGGGGTTAACATGTGTTTTCCTTAAATAATAAAATGTTTGTGTATAAATATTATTGAAATTAACTGCCCAAGACTATACGTTAAACTTACATATGACCAAAAAATCTTCCTTGCATTGTATACAAACACATGCGTATGGTTAAAGAATGCATTGTAAAAATATTGGTAAACGTAAAATGGGGCACCATTTGCACCTACAGGACCTATTCATATTTGTTTAATATATTTTATTATGCCCTAATATAAGAACAACAATTTGAAATTGAACGAATATGGGAGTTAACAAAACTGAAACATACTTACCAATGGACGGTATTACCATACTAGCAGCATGACTGCCAGCTAACCTTTTTATTGTTATATTTACATCAATAGAAGGATAAGTATTATTTGGACAGCATGGATATATTCCTTTATGTTTGACTGTAGAATGTCCCAAGATCTCCCATTCCCCGTTAGGAAGTAATTCGTCAGTATTTAGAACACTTTTATCAATTATCATGTCGATTTCTTCTCCCTAACAATTCAGAATTTTATTTTAAGCATCTAAAAAGTTGTCACCATAATGGTAATATCATAATACACGCTGTTTGGATATATTTGAAGCATTCATTTCATTTAATATTAAATAGCAGTAAGTAAAAAATCATTACTTACACGCAATAGAAGAAAATTTTCCGATACCAACTAACGGAATTATAGGCAGAGATTTCATGAATAGATACAACTGTATATTAGATTAGTGTTTTTAAATGAAACTCAAGGTCTCTAGTTAATTCCACAATATAATACAAGTTATTGAAAATTCTAAAAAATTGACAATTGTTTCGATAAATCAATGATTGATTTATCGAAACAATTGTCAATTTTTTAGAATTTTCAATAACTTGTATTATATTGTGGAATTAACTAGAGACCTTGAGTTTCATTTAAAAACACTAATATGAGCATATTCCACGAAGTAAGGGTCGAGACAGTCAATTTCAGTATATTAGATTATTCACAATCAGAATTACAGATAAATTGTAAGTCTAGAAACCAAGTAACAATACAGATTTTCGGTAACCCGGAATATGATACATTAGCAATAACACCTAGATGTGAGATGTACGGATTAGTAGAAAATTTTAATTTGCGAAAAGATACAGTGGTAGAACAACAGGAACTAGCGCCGGCAGTATTTATAGCTAGATCAACAATATCAGGGAAAAACCCATTTGTAAGAATTTTGAACACGAATTACGAGAGTATTTCATTAAAAACTAAAGACATTGAAATCTTGGATTTAGATTTGTTTGAGGTATAGACAATTACGAATGAAAGAGCTGAGAAAGTCGTTAAATTTAGAAGTACCGGAGTATGTAAGGAATTATTTGACAAATCTTTGTGAAAATTATGCAGACATATTTGCTATGAAAATCGATATTTTAACGCATAATAATTTGGGAGTTAGGTAATTATATTCTCCTTTCGCCCCTCTGTGGCGGCCAGTGAACCATAAGGTCACTAATAATTATAGGAAAAGTTACTAATAAGAATTAAACCACGAATCTGTGTAAATATAATATTAGTAATAACACGTTCATAAGTGTGCGCGGAAAGTATACAAACAATTCATTTAGTAAGGTAAGGTCAAAACGTGTCGACGAACGATGTGTTTATTTCAATATGTATATAAAAGGAATTTCGAAAGGAATTTATAAGTATTAATGATATTTCATGTTAGTAGTACGTTGTAGTGTAAGTTTTCTGTGGTCACGGATATTGTTATTAATTGTCTAAATATATTATCCCAGTGATTTTGATATAACCTATAACGAAGGGCCTAGAAACCGGAACACTTACTTTTAATCACCACACCTCTGTGGGAAAGGTACTACCCCATCTTTTACTCATTTCGGGTTTCCTTTAGTCCGCATTGGGTCTTCTCTATTGCTCATATTTTCCCATACGACTCCGTAAGCCCTTACCTTATTACAGATTCTGTTTAAGGACGATCTCCATATATTCTTTTAATTGAACATTAATTTAATTCAATTTATAATTATTTCCCTTAACGGCGACCAACTTTAAGATTAAGTCAATATTTATATAATTATGTAAATTTTCCTAGTAATAACATTTTTCCTCAATATATGTCCCATATAGATCTACCGACACATCTTGGAGTCTACTGGATGCCAACTTTCATGTAAATCATATATAGGTTTAAGATAATTAGATATATTTTTTATAATAATTTCTGAACTCTGTCTATCATGATACCTTTTACAGGTCTGATGATGGTTCAGTGAGCCGAAACTAGTTGCCCCTTCAACTTGTAATTAATATATACTCTAGAACAGATTTTGCGTTTTACTTACTGCTATTTATCTACAGACTACATTTAATATTAATACTTTTGGATGAGGCTGAGCAGACTGTCCTTGATTCTAGAGAATAGTGGCGGAATACATTTTTTGATCCAAATTATGCGTTGTCTTGCTTTGAAATATTCAAATATCTCGCCAGATATACCTATGCGTTACTCTAGTGTGGGTATATTCATAGTTCTTGGATGTGTTTCGAAATTCAGCGATCGGCAGTAGCAGCTCTTCAATCTAGCAGAAATCTGCTTTTTGTCGATACAAATATCTCTTCTGGATCTCGTCAGAACGGGGTAATGCCCTATCGTTCGGAGTCTCTAATCCGAACTGAAGACATCACCAGTCAGCGCAGCTATTGATTCGTGGAAGTCTCCACTTACCAAAAAGATACAAACTAATTTCATTAGACGTCGTATCCCTATATACTAATAGCCCGAACGAATTACTAACAAATATAATTAAATAAAAATGGAACTCCCTAAAAGAATATACAACTCTAAATTGAAGCTTTAAATCTAACACTAAATGGCAATTATTTTCAACATAAAAACAAATTTTACCAGCAGTTAGACGGTCGTGCAATGGGCTCTCCCATATCTTCAGCTGTAGCACAACTTGTTATGGAATACTTGGAAGAGAAAGTTTTGAGCAACACCAACATCCCTATACTATTTTTTAAAAGATACGTCAACGATTGTCTCACGGCCGTACCAGAAAACCAAATTGACGAAATTTTAGCCGCTTTTAATAATTTTCATCCCAAACTTCAGTTTGCTTCAGAAATAGAAATTGAACTAAAAATTAATCTTAGACATGACATCATACGACAAGAAAACAATGAAAACAAAATGGAAATGGTATTCCAAAAACACTTGGTCTAGTCGCTACATAAATTACAATTCCCACCACGCAAATTCACAGAAAAACAGTGTTATCATAAATTTAACAGATTGATCGCTAACCCTGAATACAGATTCGAGACCTCAAACAAAGTAAAAAAAACTAATAAATAGAACCATAAAACAACGTACACACAAATTGTATAATAGTAACATACCAGATAAAAAACAAATAAATAATAACAACATAAAAAAATGTATTGCAATGCCTTACACAAAAGAATTATCAGGATAAATAAAATATATCTTAGGAAAGCACGATATCATTGTATGTCACAAAGCACAAAATTTATTATCCTCATTGTTCACATCTTTGAAAAGTAGAACTCCAACTAAAATAAAATTGAATTGTCCCAAAAAGTACATGATACATAATAGGCTAAACGGACACAAATATACTAAAAATGCCTCAACTGCTTCACACAAACCTGAATCTAACCAACAAAAACACGAATTTAATATTTCAAACACTTAAATTCTAACACAAAACTTCTGATGAAAGAAATGATATACATAAAAAAGGAACTGCATACAGTTAATGATTAGCAAGACACAAACCATTTAAGCCACATCTATCATACTTTAATACTACAAACATATTTAAACAAACAAATTACCAAATGGTGATTGTATGTAGGATATTATGGATCTGGTATGTTTAGTTTGTGTAATTTTGGTAAACCGTATATTCTAGGGTGATCGCGTTATGTATTTGTGGTTTTTTTGCTTCGGTTTGTATGATCGACCTATTATTAAAAAAAATTTAATTAGTTTGTTGTTTTTCTCTTGAAAAGATTTAGTTTGGTCTGTTTGTATAATGTTAATTTTTCATAGCGATTCAACACTATCATCGCTCTGAAAAATCGCTTTATATATATTAGTGATGACAGATTTTTACAAGATAATTTAAAAAAGCTCGTCCTCTTGTTTTCTAATAACGGCTTCCCTAGACACATTCTCAAGAAGTTTATTTACAATTCTAATTTCTTTGACGGGCCGGTGACAATATTGTGATTGATTCTTTCACTTATAAAAAGATACATTTTGTCTTACTGACAACATTTTCTCTTATTTCAAGAATTATAAAAATTTGAAAGTAGCAAAATATAACACTGTCACTGTAGGGAGCGTTTTTTCTCATAGCAAAGATAGGACGTTGACTATGAGTATATATTAATACAGTTCCTCTATTTGAAATTTAAAAGAAACATTACAATAAGGAAAATTAGTTATATTTGTATGCAATACTTTCGATACACACTGTACTATATGTAGAATCAATAATTTCGAAAGATTCGGTATATGTATCAAATTTGACATTTTAATTTCTGATGACATTTATGCAGAATATATCTAATGATAGATAGATCATATTACGATTTGGAAAATATATTTCAAATTTCAAAATACAGAGGTCTTTGCTAGCAGACTTACAATTGTAATAAAAGAATTCAAATCTCTCTTTGTTATTGGGAAACATAAATTAGTATTTTTTTAAAACAAAAAATCTCGTAACCACAGGTAAAGAGATTTATTTATTTGAGTTTTGTGAGTTGAATTTGAAACCCCCACGAGACAACATCACATTTAGAGTTGTCTCATTTTTTTGAAAATATAATAGAAATAATTCTATTATACAATCAGATCAGAAAGCCATACATTATAAACCCAGTGCGTGCATAATTCGAAGAAGAATTGCATCGTATATAGTGTAAGTGGTTCCAGTTTTCTAAATTATATATTTAGAAAGTATGCAGAATTCTAAATACGTTTAGAATACGTACGAGTTTTTCCTGATCCTAGTTGGTGAGTCCGCTCCAGTTTTTTTACATTATTTCTCGAGAATTAACAGGCCTTTTTAAATACATTTAAAATAGATGAATCTATAGGATAGTTTGAATTAAAACAAATTAACGTTATATATATGAAATTTTACATCAACTGAAGAAATTTTTTGGAATAGACAATTTTGAACGGAGATTGTGTTATTTGACATTGATACACGTCAAGTGTAAATTCGACGATTTGAACTTTTGATAAAAATATTTAATTAGGTTGATTTCTAGCATAGGTTGTTCTAATTTTAAGCTTGGTGGAAAATACTATCTTTGTTCTTTTATGATATTTTGGGAAACAATAATTTTTTTGAAATTTGTTATCTGATAGTATAATATATAATTTTGATTCCAATTCACTGTGGTATTCATTCAGTATCTATTTTCATCGAATTTAACATTTTGCATTCAATAGAATTTTCGATCTAATCAGTGACATTTGGTTAATTTTCAGTGACAGTAAAATCGTAAATGCCATAAGATAATTAAAGTGCCTTTTATTATATTGAATAAATAGTTACTCGAGATTCTGAATAATAGGGTAATATTTAATTTAGAGAATACGTTAAAATTATAAAATTTGAATTATTATTTTTTTAAAAATTTGATCCCACCCTGAGACAAGAGTGATTAAGTCGATTGTGAATAAATTCATCTTTCTGAATACAAAAATTAATATTTATCTTAGCCGGGCATTGTTTGACAACTACTGTCAAAATTGAAATAGATTACATACGCTGCTAAAGGTGTGTGTGCAATAGTGTCGCTACAATCACATAGGTATAGTGTAGTATATCAAATTGTCACCCAAACGTGGGCTATTATAATTATTAGATTGAATATATAACAAATTAGTGGCCAACGTGAGGCGAATTGAAATTTATCTTTATAGGAAGTTTTAAAAAACATTGAAGTTAAACAATTAAAATTCATCACATGATATTAGATATATAATAATATATATACATATCAACAAGCATTACTAAGCCCGAAGTGGTATACATCACAGATATTACGAAGCCCGCGAAGTTTTTAAGAAGGGTGTATATAAGTTTACTATGATCATATGATGGCATCTATTGAGATTTTTAAAAAACTAAGAAGGCTTCGTAGAGATGGTACGCTCTCTTTATTCATACAGCTTTAGTTCCGTACTATTGCCACCAGAGGCACCACGCCATGTGTATATATATTTGGTAAAGATCACGTACGATAGGAAGCCACTAGATTTTACAGCTGGGTTTGCAAATTCATTGAAGTATTCGGTAAATGGAGCATACTTTCTTAGAGATCCATTAGGGGATTAATTTTGAAATTTTTACTATAGACGTAAGAAGATGTGAATTATCTTATAATCAAGTTTTCAAATGATCTTTGTTAAAAATTATCATATCGAATTCGTAAAGAAGCAATCTACAGTGTAAAGTCTCTAGTTTTCAGATACTAAGACGAAAATATTTCAAAGTGATGTGCATCGTGCAATCCTGACAAAAAATACCGGAGAAAAAATATTAGAAGATTTTCTGGTTTTTTTATGGTCTACGGACTTCAAGTTCTCAAAATCTGCTGAGATATCGAGGATGGAAGACAAAACGACCCTTTTCCATTCAAAGTCCGACATCTTAGCAAGAAGTGGTCGAATCAAGATCTACGAAAAGACATGTTGGAGCTGAATGAGCAAATTATCCGGTCCATATGGTGGTCCGTAAACCAAAAAATAGTGCCAATTTTTGTTCCCGGTATTCATTTGAATTGTGCGATGCAAATCACTTTGAAAAGATTTTGGTCTCAAGATCTGAAAACTAGAGAATTTGCTTCAAATTGTTTTTACGACTCTTTGTAGTTGCATGAAAATGCAACAATTTGAGTTACCACAAGTAGTAGAAAGTTAGAATTTTAATAAATTTAATGTATTTAATGTAACTGGAATGTATCAGAATTATCACGTAAACAAATAAAACCCAGACTGTCAAAAATAGTAATTTTTGTATCTAGTGCGCGAAATGCTACTTTGGTGATCGAGAATTGAATTTTTTAACGAGGGAAGCCGAGTTAAAAAATTATTCGAGACCACCAAAATAGTTCGCGCACGAGATGCAAACAATTTTTTTCTACAAACGTCAATATCTATCTCTTAAAAATTATAAATAAGTAAAACGCCCAATTTATTATAGAAAATAGTGTTGAGCTGGCTTAAAATGTCTTTAAAAGTATTTAATTGTTATTCATTTAAAAATAAATAATATTTTGTAGTTTTGCTTCATTTTTTCAAAGATTGAAATACATAAGTCTTATTAATTTACACGCAGTGTGCGAAATACTTCGCACCCTAGTGCGCGAAGTATTTCGCGCACGGTGTCATGGTAACGTAAGAATCCGAAATAAGTGTCACTTCGCATATTGTTTTCAATGCGCAAACCTTGTCAGTTTTTTTCATGTCTGTAGGAAAAATATTCTCTCATTATAAATGTCAAAAAATTTCCAGTATAATTCGCTGTTGGGAACCCACGGGGAATAAATGTCCACTAAAATGTATCCGTTGCCATGTTGATCTGTCAAAAAGCACGTTTTGATTGGTTTAAAACTACAGGTGTGGAATTTTCCGAATTATTCTTTTAAAATATGTTTAATGCTCCATCCACCGTGAAACAACATTATTTAGTTTTTGTTTTTAAATATATTTTAAACAAAATGAAATACAAGTTTTATGAAAACGTTTTATTTCAAAAATAAACTTGCTGTTGCGACAAACTTACAAAAAGTCAAATTTATTTTCATATTTCCACTCGGGCTTCGTACCATACGTAGGAACTACAGCAATCTGTCTTCTAACAAATAGTTAAGAAATATCCAAATATTGAAAAGAAATAGTGACATCCCTTGCCCCTTAACCCGGGCTTCTACTAGTCTGTGATATGTGCTGGGCTTCGCATCATACGTAAGACGTGTATATGTATATATATAAAGTCGAAGGGTAGTCTTGACGGCTAGTTAGAAAATAAAACAACTAATAATGGTGATTCCGCTGGTTAAAAAGAAATCAAACTGCTTTTTTACTACTGTCTAAGTTTTCGGATTTTTTTAAATCCTTTTTCAAGGCTAAAATATGAACAAGTTCTTATTATAATATAATTCAATTATGAAATTGTAACTTACGTGGAAAGTGAGTTGTAAGATTAAGTTAAACATAAAGAAACATAAAATACTATTTTCGACCCAGTCGTCAGTAATGGGTTACATTTTGGAAAACTAATAAATTAAATCTGATCTAATCTGAGCATAAAGACAAATAATCTTTTTTCTACATTCATGCAAAAAACAACACTTTTGTGAAGCACATTTAATGGAAATAGTGGTTCTTTTTTGCACTAGTGCAACAAAATTTTTGTTGCACTCATCTGTCATTCTTGTCAATTTTGTGATGATCTATGACAAACATAAACATTTAAATAAAATAAAAATCCAGAGCAAGTGTCTGAACCTGCTCTAATACAGCAATAATATATGTATATCTTACTACTTAGTCTCAACGAGTTACAATTATTGCAAAAATCTTTGATTATTTCAAATTTAAATGGTCAAAGCGAAAACCAGCTATGATTGAGTACTGACAAGGTGGAGGCCCTAAAGATACAAAAAAAGAAGAACGGTTAAAATACATTCTGAGTAACATATTATATTCTAATTTTCCAGTTTTTGCATGAATGTAGAAAAAATATTATATGCAACTCGTGCAAAGCGTGTTTTTTGCACTCGACGTGTTGTCCCACTCGGCCTAAAGGCCTCGTTGATCAATTTCACGTCGCGTGCAAAAAACAGTCACTTTTTGGACTTTTTGCATTAATAACTATTTTATTAAATTCCTGTATTTTTTAGTTTCAAAAGTACCAATTCTTGAATCTCAGTCATGCGTAGTAGCAATTTGTATCAAGGTCGAAAAAAATGTATTATTGATGTTACCAGGGTCGACTGTATTTTAACCCAAAACCAAAAATCAAGTAATCAAGAATATGTCTTTCAATCCCTAATATATTTCACTAGAATGTACATTATTTACATTTACATTGTATTAAGTGAAAGTAAGAAGGAGTAGGTGTATGTGGATCCAAATTATTTATGGGGTTGATTTTCAATACTGGGCGACAGGAGTTACCGACATCTATGACAGGTATCTAACAAGAAAACGAAAATATTATTGTTGAAGGAATAAAATATGTCACAATTCTCTACATTAAAAGTATCTCAGCTAGAATCATAAATGTTTTTAAGAATGAGACCAACATCAGAATCACACATAACTATAATAACACAATTGGTTCAACAATTTTTTCGAAATTAAAATCATAAGATATCTTAAAGAAAGCGGAAGTAATATATAAGATACCTTGTCACGAGAAAGTTAACTATGGTCAGACATCTAGAGTAGTAAAAGATCGTGTTACCCAACATAAGAGTGATATTAGGTTAAATAAACAATATTGTGCCTTGGCTGAACATAATATTACATTAAAACATATTGCTGAGTTTGATGGTGTCTCTGTAGTTCATAATAAATCTCATACTTTTTAATGAAATTGCTTAAAGATGTTTCCAGCAATATCTGATACTAATTCTCTCAACAAAAAAGAGATACACAACACTTCATGTACACGTACTCCTTACTTTCACTTAATAAAAATAATGTAAATTCTTCTAAAATATATTAGGGATTGAAAGACATATTCTTGATTACTTAACTTTTGGTTTTGGGTTTAATTACAGTCGACCCTCGTAACATCAATAATAAAAAAATTTGACCTTGATAAAAAACACAGGAATCTAATCAAAGAAAATAATGGTCAGATTCAATTTATTAGTTTTCGAAATGTAACCCATTACTGACAACTCACTTTGCACGTAAGTTACAATTTTATAAATGAATTATATTATAATAAGAATTTGTTCATATTTTAGCCTTGGAAAAGGATTTAAATAAATCTGAAAGCTTGGACAGTAGTAAAAAAGCAATTTGATTTCTTACTGTGATGGAATCCCCAATATTAGTTTATATATATATATATATATATATATATATATATATATATATATATATATATATATATATATATATTCTTATGGATATTTTAAAACAATAATATTGAGAGATAGTTGGTCTATAGAAATTTTGGAATAATATCATTGGCAGATGCTCTATGAAAAATGAGATGAGAGAAAGAATTTTTGGAGAAAAGTCAAGTAAAAATTTGATTATTGAAACCATTTTTATAAGAATATAACATAGAAGAAAATAAGAACAATAATATAAGAAGCAGCATTTGAATATATTGAATTGGAAAGAAAAGTAAAATCAGTTAGAGAGATCAATATTTGAAGAAAAGTAAAAAAGTATTCGCAAGGTAGGAGTCGAGAGCAGCAATTGAAATATAGTTAGATTCAAACGATAAGCAAATTCATAAGTATAAGAATTTCTACTTATTAAACTGGAATAAAAGAGTATTCGTATGGTAGGAGCCGAGAGCAGGAAGTGAAATATAGTTAGATTCAAACCATAAGCAAATTCATAAGGAGATTTAAAAGTTGAGAAGAATTCAGGAGCAGGAACCAACAAGTTGAACATAGATTAAACAAAAAGGGGTCAATAAAGAAGTAATTTGAGAACGTAGTTGCAGGAGGGGATTTGAAAATTTATTTTTATAGAATTATAAGAAAATGGTAAACCAAAGATCTTTGGGGTAAGTTTTTATTATTGTTCAATTAGTTAGAAATATATCAAAATTTGTAAAGATTTGGAAATAATAAATTGTTCATTCAGGAATCATATACATAATAGAAAAGGAAAATACCACAACAATTGGCGTCCAACGTGTGGCTCCATAAACCTCAAACAGATATAAAATTCAAAAAAAATTGACATAATTATTTTATCTTTGGCATTTAAAGAGAAATTTAGAAAATATTTATATAATTTTGGTTGAATCTATAAATTTATATATAGAATATTAAAAATGATGACCAGACAAGGGACTATATTAGAAGGAAGAAGTCAAGGAGACAGTGATGGACAACAAGAAAACAGAAGTATTGGAGATAGTAGCAGTGTAACAGAATGTTTGAATATAAATAAACAGTTTGAAGAAATGATGAAATACATGAGAAGTATGGAAGAAAATAGAAAAGAGGATATGAGAAGTATGGAAGAAAATATGAAAGAGGATATGAGAAATATGGAAGAAAATAGAAAAGAGGATATGAGAAATATGGAAGAAAATAGGAAAGTGGATATGAGAAACATGGAAGAAAATAGAAAAGAGGATATGAGAAATATGGAAGAAAATAGGATATGAGAAACATGGAAGAAAATAGAAAAGAGGATATGAGAAATATGGAAGAAAATAGGAAAGAGGATATGAGAAACATGGAAGAAAATAGAAAAGAGGATATGAGAAATATGGAACAGAATATAAAAAAGAAATTTGATATTATGAAACAAGAGATTATTAAAGAGAATGAAAAATTCAAAGAAGAAATTAAAGAAGAGATGAATGGCATTAAAAAGGATAATGAGTACATTAAAATAAGAATAACAGTTATGACAGAAAAAAATGATACTCAACAAAAAGAAGTAGAAAAGGAATTGGAAACAATTAATAAAAATCAAAAAGAACATATTGAAGAAACGGCGATTTTTTTTTATAAATTTGACAATAAGATTGTTGAAACCGAGAAGAAAATAAATAAGACAGAAAAAACGTTATTGCAATAAATAGAAGAAAAGACAAGTAATTCTAGAGAACAATATATAGAAGGAACAAGAAAGGTGCAAGTAGATATGGAGGAAAAATTTGAAAAGTTGAGGCAAAATTTTCAGAATAATATTGGAAATTGTTCGACACATGTAGTCCAACTAGGACATGATATTTATTGTAAATTTAATGGGGATATTAATAAGATACATCCGAAAATATTTTTAAATATTATAAAAACCCGAACTAGGAATTTTCGGCAATTTGAAGATTATAAAGAAATAGTAAGAATGAATTTAGAGGGAAATGCATTAGTTTGGTTCACTACAAGAGAAAAGGAAATTAAAAATGAGGAAGATTTTGAAGATATGTTCATGGGATATTTCTGGGGAGAATCATCACAAAATTTATTCAGAGAAAAATAATATTTTGGAAAATTTGATTATAGTAAAAATACAAAGTTAAATTATTATGCCATGAAATTATATAATTTTGCACAATATTTAAATCCCAAAATGAATGAAGAAGAGATTGTATTGTACATTTACAGACATTTTGATAGATATGTTATAGAAAATATTGCAATACATGACATAAAAAAATGGAACAATTTTCAAATTATTTATTAAAGATTGAAAGAAGTTTTAATTTAGGTGAATTCAGATTTAGAAGGGTGAATGAGAATGAAGAATTCAGAAGAAGAAATATGAATGGAAATATGCAAAAAGATAGACCAGAAAATTGTTATCAGGAAAATAGGAATGGTAATTACGGAATAATGTCAGAAAATAGGAACAATAGAGAGAGAAGAGAATACTATAGAGACCTAAATCATGGAGTGGGAAGAAATTGGAGAGAAAATGAGAATAATCGACAAGTTAGAAGTAAAGAAAACTATAACAATACAAGACAAATGAATAGAGGAATAGAGAATAGAAGACAAGAAAGAAATGAGAGCAGTGAAAGGATAAA
The DNA here is from genome assembly GCA_963921935.1 of Galeruca laticollis. NCBI lineage: Eukaryota > Metazoa > Arthropoda > Insecta > Coleoptera > Chrysomelidae > Galeruca > Galeruca laticollis. The sequence goes on from OY998177.1 coordinate 62,076,098, forward strand.
TGATAGTAGATGTAATGAGATACAAACTGAAGAAGGAAATGAAAATAACGAACATTTTTTATAAATAATCAGGGTAGTAACAAAATTCTTAGTAAATGTAATTATGAACATCCAAGTGAATTCGTAAATTTAGAAGAAGATAAAATTGAATTGGAAATGAATCTAAATTATTGTATTTATGGGGAAATTTGTATGGGAATATTGTTAAGATTTTAATTGATTGTGGGTCAGAAGCATCATTAATTAAAGAAGATGTAGTGAATAAAATTAAAAAATTGAGAAAAAACAAAATAAAAATTCCAAGAATAAATTTAATTGGAGCTAATGGAAAGAAATTAACTGAAGTAAATATGACAGTAACAGGAGAAATAGAGATAGAGGGAGTTTCAATAGACATGAATATGTTAGTTATGAAAAATATGGAAGCAGATGTAGTAATGGGGATAGATGAAATGGAAAAACATGGCGTAATAATTTGGTTTGAAGAAAAGAAGTTAGAAATAAATAAAATAACAATTATATTAAACAAACAAAAAATTATAGACGATATTGAATATAAGAAGAAGACCATGAATATAGAATTAGAAAAGTATGAAATAAAATGCCCAGATATATATAAAAAATATGTATTGGATTTATTAGGAAAGTATGAAGATTTGATAAAGAAGGGTTTAAGAATATCAAGAAACTATGAACACAAATTAGAAGTTAAAGGAATAGAGAATTTCAAAATTAAAACGTATCCTATTCCATATCATTATCAAAAAGAGGTAAGAAGGGAAATTGAAAATATGTTGAAAGAAGGTATAATAGAGAAATGTACAACTAGATTTGTTAATCCATTAGTAGTAGTAAGAAAATCAAATGGTGAAATAAGATTGTGTTTAGATGCAAGAAATAATAATAAATATACAGTGCCACAATATGAAGCACCAATGAATGTTGATGCAATATTTGGAAGAATAACTACCTCAGTAATATTTTCAAAAATTGATTTAAAACATAGTTTTTGGTTAATACCATTAGAAAGAAATAGTAGGGATTATACTGGTTTTTCGATTGATGGTGTTTTATATAGATTCTGCGTAGTACCTTTTGGTCTACAAAGTGCATGTTCAGCATTAGTTAGAGCGCTACATGGAATTTTGGACAAATATGAAGATTTTGTATTACACTATATTGACGATATTTTGATTTTTTCTAAAACAATTGAAGAACATTCGAAACATTTGGATATGGTATTGAGAGAATTGGATACTGAGGGACTAAAAATAAATGAATGAAAATGTCAGTTTTTCCAAAAAGAAATAACATATTTAGGATATGTTATTAATGAAATTGGTTTGAAAATGGACCCAGAAAAAGCGAAATCTATTATTGAATATAGAAGACCAAAAAATTTAAAAACTTTGCGAGGATTTTTAGAAGCATTGAATTATTTTAAAAGACTAATACCAGACTTGAGTAAAAAGGAAAAGAACCTCACAGAACTTTTAAAAAAGGTGTAAAATGGAAATGGACTGGAGAAAGAGAGAATGATTTTCAACGATTAAAAGAAGAATTTAAAAAAAAATCTTATGGTTTATCATCCACGATATGACCAGAACTTCATAGTTAGGACAGATGCGTCAATAGACAGATTTGCAGGAATATTGTTACAAAGAGATGAGGAAGGAGAGGTTCCAATAAGTTTTATTTCTAGAATGACGAAGGGTTATGAAAGAAATTATAGTGCAACAGAATTAGAATTGGCAAGTGTGATATTTTGTGTTAAAAAGTGGAGGTATTATTTATTAGGGAATAAATTTTATATTGAAACTGATCATGCAGCTTTGAAAGGGATTTTGAATAATAAATTAGGGAATAATAGGATTTATCGTTGGAATCTATTGTTACAAGAATATAGTTTTGAAATTGTTCATATATTAGGAAAAAATAATATAGCCGATACATTTACAAGACAAGAAGTTAAAAATAGTAGATATAAATAAAAGAGAAATTAAAATTGGTATGAATATTTTAAAGCAAAGTGAAGGGATATTTTCATTTGAAGCAATAAAAAGGGATCAAGAGCGTTTGTCTGAAAAGGACAGAAAAAGATGTAAATTTAAAGAACAAGTATTTTTAAAAGAAGTTAACAAAAAGGAGTTATATGTTATAACAGAAGCTTTGGGAATTTCAGTTTTAAAAGAATTACATGAAGAATATGGTCACATAGGGAGTAGAAAAACATGGTTATTATTTAGAGAAAATGATATTATGAAAGGAGATATTAGAATTAGTAAGGAAATAACAAGAAATTTTGAGAAATCTGTCAGATTTCGAAACATAAAAATAAAATTAATCATAATGTTTTTAAAAGTGTTCTATCAAGAAAACCATTGGAATTAGTGGCAATGGATTTTACAAGTAATTTAATTATGAGTAAACAAGGGAACAGGCATATTCTAGTAATAGTAGATATTTTTTCAAAATTTGTTAAATTATATGTATGTAGGAAAACTAATACCAATGAAGTAATAAAGAAGTTTAATCGGTATTTCGAAGAAATAGGGAAACCCATTAATTGTATCATGGATAATGCAACATATTTCCAAAATAACAGAATGGATATTTTTTTAAAAATAAATAATATTAACAAGAGAAATATTAGTATAAGACATCCAGCTGCGAATCCTGCAGAAAGATATATAGAAGAAGTAATTAAATATTTAAGAATAGTCATTAAAACAGATCAGGATGAATGGGAAAATAATTTGATGAAGGTTGAAGAATATTTAAATTGTGTTCCACATGGTGTAACAGAAGAATCACCTATATATTTAATGACAGGAAGATATCCAAATAGAAAATGGGAATTCCGGGAAATAAAAAATTATGAAGAATGTTTAGAAGAGGTTAATAGAAAATTGCAAAAGGCTGCTGAGAAATATCAAAGGAAAATGTCAGAAAAATATAAAAGAAGGTGAAATTTAAAAAAGGAGATTTGGTTTTAGTTAAGAGATTAAAGGTAGCAGATAAAGAAAAGAAAAAATGTGTTAAATTAGAATTGCCTTATGAGGGACCTTTTAGAATAGATAATGAGAATGGAGAGAATAGTTACGTCTTGAAGGAATTAGATTCAAACAAAATTAGAGGTATTTTTAATATTGAACATTTATACAAGTTTTATTATGAATAATAATTAATAATAATTTTATTTTAGTTAATGTAAATATATAGATTAATGGTTTATATCAGAATATTGAAAATTTATTTCAATTTGAAAATGTGAAAATAATTATGATCAAATTTTAAAATAAAATAATTTTGGGGAATTCTTATGGATATTTTAAAACAATAATATTGAGAGATAGTTGATCTATAGAAATTTTGGAATAATATCATTGGCAGATGCTCTATGAAAAATGTGATAGGAGATGACAGAAAGAATTTTTGGAGAAAAGTCAAGTAAGAATTTGATTATTGAAACCATTTTTATAAGAATATAACATAGAAGAAAATAAGAACAATAATATAAGAAGCAGCATTTGAATATATTGAATTGGAAAGAAAAGTAAAATCAGTTAGAGAGATCAATATTTGAAGAAAAGTAAAAAAGTATTCGCAAGGTAGGAGTCGAGAGCAGCAATTGAAATATAGTTAGATTCAAACGATAAGCAAATTCATAAGTATAAGAATTTCTACTTATTAAACTGGAATAAAAGAGTATTCGTATGGTAGGAGCCGAGAGCAGGAAGTGAAATATAGTTAGATTCAAACCAGAAGCAAATTCATAAGGAGATTTAAAAGTTGAGAAGAATTCAGGAGCAGGAACCAACAAGTTGAACATAGATTAAACAAAAAGGGGTCAATAAAGAAGTAATTTGAGAACGTAGTTGCAGGAGGGGATTTGAAAATTTATTTTTATAGAATTATAAGAAAGTGGTAAACAAAAGATCTTTGGGGTAAGTTTTTATTATTGTTCAATTAGTTAGAAATATATCAAAATTTGTAATGATTTGGAAATAATAAATTGTTCATTCAGTAATCATATACATAATAGAAAAGGAAAATACGTTATCGACCGTTACTTAATCATAGAATAATTCGTAAATTTCGGGTATAGCGGGTCTGTAGATTACAAGATTACATTCGAAAAACTGAAATAATGTTAGAAGATAGGAACAAATATGTTAAAATGAATAAAGATCCAACGTCGTCGATCCAGAACAAATTCAATGATCTTATAAAATATTTGGAATCAAAAAATGAAATTAACACCAATACTGCTAAAAAACTATACATTCGTAACGCTTCCTTTCCAAAACTGTACTGTTTACCAAAAATACACAAACCTGACATACCTTTAAGACCAATTGTTAGCTCCGTTAATGCAGTAACATAAGAAATCTCAAATCTGTTAGTGGCATCTTAAAAAATGCGTTCGAAGACCACAATAACTACAATATCAAGGATACGTTTACATTTGTAACATATATCATAAATTGGCTCCTTCCAGAAAATCATATATTAATCTCTTTAGATGCGGTGTCTCTATTTACAAACATTACTTTGGAACTGGTAGTAGATATTGTAGAAAATAAATGGAACATTGTTGGAGAGTTTACTACATTGTTGAGGGATAATTTTTTGGCGGTTGTGAGGTTTGTCTTCAACAATAGTTATTTTAGTTTTAACAATGAATTTTATCGTCAAATATTTGGGACACCAATGGGTTCTCCTATAAGTCCAATATTAGCAACAATTGTGTTGGATTTCTTATTAGATCAGGTTATTCCAACAACACCTTTCGAAATTGCATTTTTATATAAATATGTAGATGACATAATTTGTGCCATACCTAAGGAGCATACCGAAACTATATTAAATGGGATTAATTCTTTCAATGAGCATATTCAAATCACCATTGAAATAGAAGACGATCGTTCGTTACCTTTTTTGGATACCAGAGTAGTCAGAGACACTGATAATAAAATAAAATTAGATTGGTTACAAAAACCTACAGACCCAGGCAGGTTTATAAATTATTTTTCAAGTCACCCCAAATCACAAACTTACAACACCGTAATAGCAATGAAAAACAAGGTAGTACATATCAGTCATAAAAAATGGTTAGCATCAAACCACCACAAACTATTTGCGATCTTTGCTAATAATGGTTATCCAAACAACGTGCTAAAAAAGCTGCTATACAACACCTAAATCTATGATGGAACGATTGATCCTCCAGAACGACAACAAATTTTATATAAAAAGTTGTCATTTATACCGCAGTTCTCTAACAAAATAATAGCGATTTTCAAGCAATTTAATAACATAAAAATTTCAAAGTATAACCAACAAAAAATTCTAACTTATTTACAAAACGTAAGAACAAAACACCACTAATGTACAACACCAATGTAATTTATAAACTACCATGCAGAGATTGTCAAGGGTGTTACATAGGCCAAACGTCCCAATGGTTAAAGCAAAGAATCACTCAACATAAAAGTGACTGAAGACTACACAAAAAAACTTGTGCCACAGTAGAACACAATTTAAAGACAGGTCATAATATTGATCATGACAATATAACGTTACTGGATAAAAACAATAACTATAGATCTACATTATTCATTGAAATGTATTATATCAAGAAACATGTAAACAACTTGATACTAACAATTTGAGCATTATTTATTGTAATCTTTTCAATTATTTTTAGCATGTCACTCTGTATATTAACAACTTTTAACTCCTTATCACTTTTTACTATAATATAGAAAAAACAGCATAATAGAAACACTGTATATCAAACTATTTGTAATGTGTGTAATCTGATGCTAGTGCCCGTATCGGCAAAATAACTGTTGCTCTCTGTAAGTTTTTATTTATTGTTAATTTTAATGGGTTTTAAAATTTAAATTACTGATTATTGTAGAATTTCTCCTGAAAAAGCTATTAAACAATGGCGAAATATTGAGTATATTGGAAAAATTGCAGTTTTAATTTCCTACAGACCGCTATACCCGAAATTTATTAATTTATTAATTATTCTATATATATATATATATATATATATATATATATATATATATATATATATATATATATATATATAGTTGAAGTCATATGGAAAACGTTTTTATTATTCATAAAGAGTTCTGCATTATCTGAAACCTTAAAATACAGTCATCAAATATCAAATTTTTTAGTCGTATACGAGGTTTGTCAAAAAATATGAGTTTTACTCAAGAGTAAAGTACCTTTCAATTCAACAATATCGAAAAATTTTACGAAGAAAAGTTGATCTGAGTTAAAAACTACCTTTAAATATGCAAGTACTCTCAATTTAAATTAAGATTATTTTATTTTTTACTAATATTTCTATTTTGAATGGACATTTATCTCTTGTGATTACGAAACACATGATAACCTTTTAGTTTTCGATGTTTTCTAATAATTTTGCAATTAAAACGCGTAATAATTGCATATTCATTTATTTTGCAAATAATGAAATACATCCAAATACTAAGTTATAAAACTAACATCATGTTAATACTAGAAACAAACAAATTTAATTTTCACTCATACTAATACTTCGACATACCCACCCTCTCGTTCAGTACACTTAATCGTTCTATTGGAAAATTCACGTAATACATTCCTTATAATTTGTGGAGAAATTTCTTGACATGTTTCTAAAATTACCCTCTCCAAGTGGTGCTTTCTGGTAAACATTTTGTTTCAGGTAACCTCATATAAAGTAATCAAGGGTGGTTAGGTCAGGGGATCTAGCAGGCCAAAAGAGATCAGAATATCTGTGACTAACTTTTCCATTAAACAAATTTTCAAGATAGTTCCTCCTAACATTTATTGTACTGTGGCATGCGGCACCGTCTTGTTGGTACCAAATACATTGACGTTCTATTAATGGTAGTTCGTCCATGAATTCATTGATATGTGTTTGTAAAAACTGTAAATAACGTACGCCATTCACATATTCGCGAAAAAAAGTCCTATTAATCGGTTATTATAAATGTCAGATCACACGTGCGTCTTAAACGAATATTGGTCATGAGGCTTTAATACAAAATTGGGATTTTCCTCAGACTACCAGCGACAATGTTGCGACGAGACAGTTTCATTTGACGAAAATGTCGCCTCATCAGAAAAAATTATATGCCTCGTAAAAAAGGGTCCTCCTCTAACTCTCTTGGGTGAGAGAGCAAAAATCAAAGCGCCTATCATAATCCCTTTCTTTTAATGTGTGTATGATTTTTGGTTTGTATGGTTTGTATTTATTTACTTTTAAAAAATTTTACACTGTATTTTTTCTTACATTTTGTTGTAACAACGACTTTCTTTTGCGCAATGACAATTTTGGATTTGCTACAACAGACAACATTACATCAAACTGTGTATGCTCATCAGCAACCAGGTTTCGACGTTTTCGATTGAAATTATTTCTAATACTTCCGGTTCTTCTAAGTTTATTTACTATTTTCGTTACAGTTGATTGGGTAATATTTTTATTGGGATGTCTATTATTGAAAATATTTGTTGCTTCTCTATGCGTTTTATAGTAATCTCCCACAAACAAAACAATTTCTATTTTCTCTTCGTCAGTTAATAATGCTACCATTTTTATGTGTCTTATAAATTCTAACGCGGTTTGAAATTTACTGTCAACGTTTCCTTCTATTAAGAAATTATTTATGTGTCATATATTACATGTAACTACAGTTAAATTTGTATTATTGTAGACATACGTTTTAAAAATAATTTCATTATTGTAATTGAATGTAATTACATATTTAAACGTAATTTTTAATTCTGATCAACTTTTTTTTTAGTAACATTTTTCGATATTGTCAGAATTAAAGCTACTTTACTCTTGAGTAAAACTCATATTTCTTGACAAACCTCGTATATGGCTAAAAAATTTGATAATTGATGACTGTATTTTAGGTTTTAGATAATGCAGAACTTTTTATGAAGAATAACTTTTTTTTCTAAAATTAATAATAAAAATGTTTTCCAAATGATTCCAACTTAGGGGGACATATTGTATATACGTCCAATATAAAACGTAAAAATGTTACTCCTTGATGGAGCCACCATTTTTAAATACAAAAAAAAGTCTTGTATAGGATGAGATTTAATTGAATACCTTGAAGTTAAACGAAATGGAATGGGAAGCGTAATGAAGAAAGCTATTGACCAAGGTACAAATGCAAAATTGGAAAGATAAGGTTAATACGCTTTTTGTATTAATTCGACTTATTTCAAACACTCTCGTTAGTAAATCTGTCTCCTTTTAGTTTGTTTTTACTGAGGTTAGGACATTGTTCAAATTCATTTCTTATTTGGTAGATTATATCACTGATTTGTTCATTTCTACATCTGTCTCTTTCCATATTTCCTGCTGTTTTCCTAAAATATGTACTGCTCTGTTTTATTTGGTTATTCTGGTTTTGTTTCGTTTCTCAATATTAGGCTTGGAACAACTACCAAACTCTTTATTATCATTTTCACTTCTATGGATATTCCTTTCTTTCCTTGTCATGTTCCACTCATTTAATAGTATATTTGTGTTGATTTTTAATTTCTTCTTTTATTTTCATTGGCATTTCTTCATGTCTCTGCTTTGGAAGTTCCAGTCTCCGAATGTGCCATTTATCATAAAAAAACGATCACTTGTCAAATAAAGCGTCAAGGATATCTTGAAGTTCCTTTTAGTCAAAATGAGCATTAGCTTCATTTTTCAAACTGCCATATGTTACACATCAGAAAAAATAAAAATAATGGAATAACATAATATCACTCATATTTTTTTAAAACAATGCTTAATTCCTACATCTAGACAGTATTTTCAATGAGACAGATAGAAGATTAAAAGGTGTTACCTTATGCATCCATGATCCTATACGTAATTTACAGTCTTGTTTATCAAACGGATATTTGGACAAGTCTGGAACGCATAAAACATCCAAATGAACAGGTGGCACACAAAGTACGACTCCATTGAAATTTATCATACATCTTGTCGTGGATATTAATTCTGGATCTTCCCCTTGATTGGCTCTAAAACAACAATGATCAATATTAATATCGGAAAAGCGGTGATACGTTATAGCCGCCGCAGATCAATTAGTAAATCGCGGTGCCTGGTTTACTATTTAGCATGTATAATAGTGCATGAGAGATGTAGCTACTTGTCTTATTCATCAAGTTGCTAGCGAGAGCTAGCAACGTCGGGAAAACAAGAATTTCAGGTAGGTCAGTTTTTATACATGTTAACTATCTCACTCTCCCGGACGTCATACAGGCTATCTGACTGGCGGTAGAGGTTGCTTTCAATAATGCACATCATACCTATACAGGTAAAATAATGATTTTCAGGTTTTTTTTTGTTCATCATTTTAATTGAACTTAGACACACGAATCTATTATTACCAGACATTTGTATCGTAGTTTGAACTGTGCCAGAGGCTAATTTTGAATAAAAAATAAGTTTTTCAAACTATTTTAGTATGGCTCAAATGTTAATATGATCTTTTTGAGTATCTACAAACCCTGTGTGGAGGCGGGCTGGAATATCTCCCAACATCCTGCGTGAAGGATGCCGAAAACTGTCGGTACGGTATAAACCAGTGTTTCCCAACCTTTCTTGTGCCATGCCCCACTTAAGCCTTTCTAAAATTCTTATGTCCGCCTTTGTAACATATACATAATTTTTAATATTGAAAAATTGATTTGTTCACTTAAGAATTCACTAGGAAATTGATAACGAAAGACAGTAAGTAAATTTTCGACACATATAATAAAAAACTAAAATTCGAAATAGTATTAATAAATATTTTTCTATATGAATTTATTATTTTAATTTAGTGAGATCCTTGTGCTTGATGCTTGCTGCACCGAGATTTTATGTCAGGTTCCAATTTGGTTAGCTTCAGTCTCAAGTCTCCCCGTTGTGTTATATCCAGCGATTTCTTTTTTTCGCCAGTAAATCACTTACAGCACTAAATCCACATTCAGCTAAATATGAAGACGAAAACGGTAACAATAGTTTTCCTGCACATTTGGTTGAGTTTGGGTATTTGATTTTTGTTTCCTCACAAAGCCATGCCATTGCTCCTTTTATATTAAATAAAGTTTTAACTGACTCATAATTTTGCATTTCTGCGAGTTCTTCTTGATACTTCATATTTGCTATATCTGACAAATCCACTAACATTGGTTGCATCATCCATGTTGGAAAATCAATTTGTTTTAAATCAGAAAATATTTCTTTTAAATCTGCCGATAAAATTCTTAAATGATCGACAATAACCAATATAACGGTATCAGTTACTTCACATTTTTGCAGCCAATGGAACTATTCAAAGTTTTTGTTGTTAATATATTTCTGACACAACTCAATGAAGATAATGAAACCAAATATCTTCGCTTTTGCATCGACAAGAGTTTTATTTGTTCCTTGAAGCTGCTTATTTAATATATTTAGTGTTACAAAGATATCGGCTAAATAACTCACAAATGCTTTACCGTCGACTGTTAATAAATACTTCATTTCAGGTTTGTCGCTTAAAAAATCACTAAGAGTGTCAAACAGCTCCATAAATCTTTTGAAGCAATTACCTTTGGATGGCCATCTTACTTCAGTGTGACGTGAAATTCTCACAACATGCTCTGCATTTTGTTCTTCACAAAATAGCTTGAAGAGACGCTCACATTTGACATTAGCTTTAATAGCATTGATACACTTTATTACTGAATGAAGTACTTCATTTAGAACAGGCGACATGTTTTTAGCTACCAATTTTTCTCTATGTATAACACAATGCACAAGAATCATTTCTGGATTATCATCTTTCATCAATTTTAAGCAGCCATTTCTCTTTTCCATCATATTAGGAGCACCTTCTGCAGCACAAGATGTTATATTTTTCATTGGTATATTATTGACATCTAAGTAGTTATTGAAAATGAAATTGACTGTCTCGACCCTTACTTCGTGGAATATGCTCATATTAGTGTTTTTAAATGAAACTCAAGGTCTCTAGTTAATTCCACAATATAATACAAGTTATTGAAAATTCGAAAATTCTAAAAAATTGACAATTGTTTCGAAACAATTGTCATTTTTTTAGAATTTTCAGTAACTTATATTATATTGTGGAATTAACTAGAGACCTTGAGTTTCATTTAAAAACACTAATCAAAGTAGTTCTTTAGTTTATTATATATATATATATATATATATATATATATATATATATATATATATCTGGAGGTAGTGGTGCTTTCTAAACTTTTACAAAACAACATTTCTTCAGCAAAATGCCCTTTATCAATATATCTTACATAAGTTATCAACACCGCCTCACTGTCTCTCATTGTTGATTCATCCATTTGCAATGAGAATTTTCTTGTTTTCAACTTTTCAATAAGTTGTTTTTCAATATCTTAACTCATGTTCGTCTATTCTTCTGCTAACAGTATTGTTACTAAGTGGCATAGCTTTTACATCTTTGTCATCTTTTTCAAGAACCGTTTTAAGGAACGCTGATATTGACGGTTTTATTAACTACTCTCCTATAGTATGTTTTTTCCAGATTTAGCGAGTAATAAAGAAATTTGATAACTAGCCTCAAGAATAAAATTATTCATTGATGTATCAGCAGTAAACATAGACTCTCAAAATTTAAAGAAAAATTTGAAGTGATTCAAATTTGAATTAACATGATCACTATGTTTAGCCTTCAAATGCGCCTCAAGACGACCTCGTTTCATTGATTCGTTGGTCAAGCCTTGTTGGCATAAAAGACAAAAAGGAAGCCGCTCATTGTGTACAGCGGGTATGAATCCAAATTTTAAATATTCTTCCGAATATTGACGAATTTTTTTCTTGCTTGCACCACTCATTTTACTATTGGCTGAAAGAAAGAAATATAAGATCAATTGAAAACTAAAACTAAAGTATGTGTTAAAATTAGTGTTTCTACTTTTTCTATAACCATTTAACAATCAACAACTTTTGTCACATTTTACTCCAACTGAAAACATCAGTTCCGACACCAGTGATAAAATATCCCATAATGTTAACTTTTGTCTCTAGTTACGAAAAATTTCTGATATTAAATTTCTGACAGCCCAATCGTTTCAAATAACTGTTCTAATATAATTATCAATCAATAATATATATGAATCAAAAATAAATTTTAAAATACACAATAAATTTATTTGTATCGAGTTATTCAAAGTTTGTAAATTAATAATAAAATAAAATTATTGTTGCAGTAATTGATTTCATTTTTAGGATTTCATACACTATGTACAGGGCAAAAGTTTAGAAAAGTTTAATTATAATATAAAGGTATATGCCAAAACAAACATGGTAAAACGGGGTTTACCCCTAAATCGCAGATATCATCGAGATCAATTTAAAGATAATTGTACTCCTGCAAACTAACGTATCCTTTCAAATATCCTATGTTGTAATCCATGATTATAGAAAAAGCATAGTGTGTTAATAGTCGAAAAGAATTTTCTGCAAATTCTGCGCTTCGTTTGCATAAAATGTTGCGTTTGACAATCATTAAACAATATACTATTAATGTGACATAGAGTAAACGTATACTTTAAATGTATACAACCAGTTCGAATTCGGCAGTCATAGTGAGTGGACGTGTTGGATTGTTTGTGATTTTACTGGAGTCAGATTTAATCTAACTAAGTATTTTCCATTTAATAATATTTTCAATATCATATCATTATAAATTTTAAAATAACATACCTGAAAAACGTCTAATTAGTTAAATATGGGAGAAAAAACGGGCGGCGATAAGCCGCCCGATTTAAAAGAATCTGGTTTTATCAAGGAACAGGAAAAAAAAGATGAAACTTATATTATTATAGATTTAGAAAATCGTTATAGTCCAGGCGATAAAGGCCCATTTTTTGTTTTTGTGGAACATAAAGAAAAAAACATTGGTAGGTTATTCCCTATTAAAATAGGTCATTATCGCCTTACGGATGACACATTAAAAAAAGAGGTTGAGAATATTAAATCAGTAGGAATAAACCGAGTAAAAGTTATATTTAAAACACTGGAAACGGCAAACTATCTTGTTAATCATTTGGTAATACAAAAAAACAATCTTATAGCATATATCCCTAGATTCTATACTCACAAAAAAGGCCTTATAAGAATGGTGGATACTTGCTTCGACGAAGAGTATCTACTAAATGCGATTATTTCCAATAAAAAAGTAGTAGGTGTACAACGTATGAAAAGAAAAATAATAGATTCAGATGGAAATTCTTGTCTAGTTAAAAGACAAATGATTATCGTACAATTTTCGGGCAATGAAATCCCACAGAATGTACAGATCAACTTGTGTAATTTCCATGTAGAGCCCTACATACAACCAGTAGTACAATGTTACAATTGCTTGCGATACGGCCATTCGGCCAAACAGTGCAAATCCAAAGAGAGCAGATGTAAAAAATGCACCGATATAAAGCATCGTGAGGAGGACTGTAAAGCTGACAATATCTGTATATATTGTAAAACAAATGATCACCCTTCAGTTTCTAGGAAATACCCCGTGTTCATAAAACAAAAACAAATAAAACAGATTATGGCACAAGAAAATGTATCGTTTAGGGAAGCTGAAAATATTTACATCAACCCATCGTACGCTAAAATTGTTACAAATAACCGATTCGCGGTATTAAATAACACTAACAATTTTCCTCCCTTACCTAATTCTAATCAGACATCTTTCCAAAGTACACCAAAAACCTTAAGAAAACCCGTTAACAAATCCAATATTCCTTCTCCCAAAAAACGTAAAACTTCCCCTATATCCCCCACCATAGAATCACTGCCTGTAAAGAAAAGCCCTCAATTAAAAGTAAAGATTAATTCAGTTCGCACTAACCCTTACAGGGATGAATATATGAGTTATAAAGAAAAATCAGTATTTATATTATCTACATTTGTCAAAGAATTGCAAAAAAACTTCCCCGCGACTGCAGTCTCTTTTGCAGACTCGGAAATACGAGAATTTGTAGATAATATGTACGACGCCGATAATTCTACAGAAAAGATGGATTTGAGTTATAATGGATCCGGATCCGAATCTGAATATTAACCTTCCCGTCTAGCAATCATAAAATTATGAAGAATAAACTAAGTTTATTTCAATGGAACAGCAGGTCATTAAAAGCAAATAAAGCTAGTTTGAGTAACTTTATTAATAAAACACATATTGACATTATAGTAGAATCAGAATTACGGCTCAAGCTAGACGAAAATTTTGTTTTAAAAGGGTTTAACTTAATTAAAAAGTGCAGAAGCGATGGTTATGGTGGAGTAGGGATCTTTATAAGGCAGGGTATATATTATAAAGAGGTAGATATTATACAATCGTTTAATGAAGATCTAGAAGTATGCGCAATTACATTGTCCTCTTTAAACATTTCGATAGTATCTTTATACCGTACATCTGATATAGCCGTCAATTACAACGATTGGATAAATTTATTCCAGCAATTTGATTCCAATAGTATTTTCTGCGGCGACTTTTATGCACACCATGGTATGTGGGGTCCTATACCGGATGATCGGCATGGAAAAATTTTAGCAGATGCAATCGATTATTTAGAGCTTGTTGTGTTAAACGACGGCACTCCTACTAGAGTTAACCCCAGGGGAAACCATTCAGCAGTTGACATATCATTAACTTCGCACGTTTTAGTAGACAGGTTAACTTGGGAAGTTTTAGACGACACAATGGGATCAGACCACTACCCAATAGCTATCGGAATTCAGATTAACCCAAAGTCCTTCACTATAAATCCGTCCACAAAATGGAATGACTCTCGAGCAGACTGGGATACATTTCATAAAGTGTTGGAAGCAGACATAAATCAATTACTTGCTGGAAATAATACAAATCTTACAGACAAAGTCGCAGCATTTTTTGAGATCATTTCTTATGCAGCAGATCGTTCGATGCCTGTTAAAAAGGCATTTACTCCCGTTTCTCCTAGACCTATTTGGTGGGATAAGGAATGTGTAAGGATGGTAGAAAAACGTAAAACGGCATTAAAAAATTATAGAATTCATTCCAGTTACAATTATTATATAATATATCAAAACTTAGCTGCGCAAGCGAAACGTTTATTCAAAAACAAACGACGTGGCAGTTGGATTAACTTTTTAAATAAACTTAATAAAAATACTCCTTTAATAGAAGTTTGTTAAAAGGCTTAACAATAAAAGTTTTCAATGCCCCAAAAAAACCAATTTCAAAAGATTTAATTGATGAGATTCTAAATAAAATAGCCCCTCCATCTGCTTCTAATTTTGGGGTTAAAACTGATGTCAAGTTTATATTCAATCACGAAGACGAATTGCTAGCTTCTTTTACGATTCATGAACTGGATTTAGTAATTAAAAAAGGTCTCAACACTACTCCCGGTCTAGACGGTTTTACCTACAAAATAATTAATTATTTACCTATTTCAGCTAAAAAATTTTTATTGCAATTATTCAATGATTCGTGGGGGAAGCAAAAGTATTCTGATTGCTTTAAAAATATTATAGTCTGTCTCATTCTTAAACCTAATAAAGACCCTGGTTTGTCTTCATCATTTCGCCCCATCTCGTTGATATCTTATAGTACAAAAACTTTTGAAAGATTAATAAAAATTCGATTGGAACATTTTGTCGAAAGTAGGTCTCTATTGCCAAACATTCAATATGGTTTTCGCATAGGACGTGGCACTATAGACGCTGTAAGTCATTTAGTTTCAGATATACAAATAAGTTTCTCTAAAAATTACTACACATTATGTTTGTTTGTTGATTTAACGGGGGGCATATGATGTAGTTGATCTTAATATTTTAGCAAATAAAATGGATAATAATGGAATTAATAAAACTGTCTCTACCAATATTATTAATCTTTTTCATAGTAGAAAAATATTTATACGTGATCATAATAACGTATTAGATGGTCCACATAAAGTATGTAGTGGCTTACCGCAGGGATCTATACTGAGCCCTATCTTATTTAACATTTACACTGCAGATCTGCATAGGTTAGTAGATGATAAATTTAACATGATTCAATATGCGGACGATCTATGTTTTTACTTTACCCGTAGTCTTATGAGCAATGTTTAGAAGATCTAAGAGAATGTATGCAGTTACTAATAAGTTGGTTTAATGATATGGGATTCAGTGTCTCTCAGGATAAGACTGCTTTGGTATGTTTTACTCGACACCGAGTTAAGACTGCTGGAGCTACTTACCTGGCTGGTTTTAAGATTCCATTTGTCGACGAATTCAAATATCTAGGCATTATCTTAGATAAAAAACTGCTATGGACAAATCATATCAAATATGTAAAACAAATGTGAAAAAGGTATGAATTTGCTAAAAGTGGTTTCCAAAAGAAAATGAGGAGCAGACGTCAATTTGATGTATACATTCTACAAGACTTATATTCGTTCCATATTGGACTACGGGTGTACATTATATAGAGCAACATCTAAAACAAACCTACTAATTATCGACCGTATTCAATATAAAGCCTTAAAAATTTGTATGGGGTTAATGATGTCATCTCCTAACCAAGCAGTTTTGGCAGAAATGCAAGAACCGCCACTAAACATACGTAGGCAATTTTTAGCTGAAAAACAAATGATTAAATATAGAGCATTTAATACAGAAACGGTCCAAAAAATCGCTTATATAAATACGTGTAACCTTACAGTTCCGTACTGGAGAATAAAATCTACTCCTCCCTTGGCAGAGGCCTTTAATAATACCAATCATGATGAAGATTTCATCTTAAATTCTCCTAAATTCCCTATATATAAGTACAGTTACAAAAGTATTATATTTCGACCAACTGTCATATACCCCTTATACACCGAAATTCCTAATCTAAATAACTCAATAATTACAACTATACTGAATGATTTCGGAGACAATATAACTAAAATATTTACAGATGGGTCCAAATATGATGATGGAACAGGAGCAGCATTCTTTGTTGCAAACATTAATCATGTCGAAAAATTCAGAATAGCAGACATATTTTCGGTATACTCTGCCAAGGCTCTTGCAATAAAACAATGCTTAATATGGTGCACACTAAATCCAGTGCAAACAGCTGCTATAATGACAGACTCGAAATCGGTTTTACAAGCTATCGAAGGTTCTCCAATAAACATCTATAATCAGGAACTGATTTTAGAAATAAAAAACTTATTGTATCAATTAAAAATAAATAATAAACAAATTGCTCTCATATGGGTAAAAGGCCATAGCGGCGTTATAGGCAACGAGAAGGTAGATCACCAGGCAAAAGAAGCTGGCAAATTAAAAGAGTTATTAAACTTTTCCTGTCAGGCTGACGTAATTAACAGACATAAAAAATCCATTAGAAACAGATGGAGAGAAGCTTACAATAACAACAGCAAAATATCTAAAAGCTTCTATTTCCAGCTTCATCCAAATCTTCCAAATAACATTACTCATATAACAATATTTGATTATAGGAAAAAATACGCAATAATTATAACGCGACTAAAACTAAACCATGGCCATTTCCCTGCTCACCTACATAAATTGGGTATTCTACAGTCTCCATTGTGCAACTGCGACAACGTGTCGATAGGTGATACTAATCATATATTTCTGGAGTGTAAGAAAAACAAAGTGGCTATATCAAATTTATATATCTCTTTAAGGAACAATAACTTTCCTTTTCCATTGAATAAGTTCTCTCCTGGCATGCATAAATAAAGATACTTTCGATGCAATAATAAACTTCATTAAGGAAACAAGAATATATTTGTACGTATATTCATATGACATAAAAAAAATAAAAATTCTGTGGCCAATAGTCTTCGATTGAGGCCATCCCTGTCTCCCCACACACACACAAATGTATACAACACATTTACCTCACCGCCACCGCAAAATAACGTATGTTTTCCATTTGACGAATTTTTTTTGGAAAATTATGGTTCTAAAATTAAAATAAATAATAATAAATTCAAATACTCACCAATTATATCATACAACGTATATTTTTTGAATCGACGAGACTTTTTCAATAGTTTTTATATATGCTTATTTCAAATTAACACCAACTGAATGCTACGAAACACTACAAAAGTTGCGACGGGTCATTCAGATGCGAACAACTGCGTTGTTTAGCGAGATATTAAAGCGTCCGGGGTTCCCCGCAGAGCCTGCCGTCTGTCGCATCGATGTAAACTTGACAACGCCAAAAACGCAGAACCCAGTTGATGTTTTGGTATCGTCAAACTAATTTATAATACTTATTGGTCGCAATTGCAATATGCTTTTTCGCTCAACTTTGGCACCGAAATTTGGCATTGCATTCAAATGGCCCTCGTATCGAGTATATTTTCGAATTACCCCCTTTAACAATCAAATTACTCCCCAGTGGGGCGTGGGCTCCACGTTGGGAAACACTGGTATAAACAGTACCCTCCTGTCCACCAGCAGCTTCGGGTGGAGGAGTTAACAAGAGCCAGGGCACTCTTTTGTCATAGGGATGAGAAATTTTCCCTAAAGGCGGATGAACTGATATCTAGTTAACGGTATGAGGATCCAGAAAGCAAATGGTAGACAACTGCATTAAGGATCTGTATTGATATCCCAAGAGAAACTTTTGAAATTGGTACAGGTATCAAGGCCTCGGACGAAAGGCTTCCTATGCTAATTTTCCATCTGAATAGTTTGACAATTGGATTTTCATTAAGAATAATAGTGCTATTTAATATTTTATAGTTTTTCATTAAAGTTAGTGTTTTGTAAATAGGGTGAATAGAGTCAGTGCTCATTGATTCCTTAATCATACCCCGTCTCCTCCAACTACGGAAAGGATACCGTTTCAAACTGAATATAATCGCCGACTTAAAGCCAGAATACAAAATCTTAATGCAACAAACCCCGTCAAAACACAAAATACATAAAAAAACATTTAAAAAAACTTTCTCAAGCAAAAAAAGTGATGCGAAAGCCGGTGAAAGCGGTGATCGAGGGCATTCAGCTCACACATCAGACAATTCAAGTTCATCTAAATGTACTGATGAAATAAATAGAAATAAAACAATCGAACTTAAAAACTAAAATAAAAATTATTTACAACTAGTTTATATCGACGACGAGACACTTAAATCAGATAATTTAGACAATAAAACCTGATAAAATCAACATATCAAAATAAACGGTTGTAAATATTAAAACTAACTTTTCCGCATCTGTGGCACTGAATAATATTCTATCATAAAATTGTCACTTGTATACACTTCGGGGTATGTATTGTGCTAACAAACCGAAATTTGTCCAAAAATAACCTAAAATGTATTAGTGTTTTAAATGAAACTCACGGTTTCTAGTTAATTCCACAATATAATAAAAGTTATTGAAAATTCTAAAAAATTGACAATTGTTTCGATAAATCATATCATAAGGGTTGAGACATTTAATTTCACTAAAATGTAATATATCTAGATTTATAGGACCTGCTGTACTTGCTTTAGTTAGCTGAAAATCAATAGGGTACATCTGTGAGCCTGTGAGACGCCTTGAACAATATTTAATCATAAAATTGGTCACTTGTATAAACTCTGGAGGCTGTATCTTGCTAACAAACTGAAAATTCTCCAGAAATGACAAAATTTGGTACTTCAAGTACCATAGAACCTGGTTTACTGGCTTTAGTGAGCTGAATATCAATAGAATTCATCTTTGAGACGCTCTGAATGATATCCAATCATAAAATTGGTCATTTGTATATACTCCGGAGGCTGTATCGTGCTAGCAAACTTAAAATTCTCCAAAAATATCGCATTTGAGGTACTATGGCACCTGTTGTACTAGCTCTGGTGAGCTGAAAATCAATAGGGTTCATATGTAACGTGTCCTAAATAATATTCAATCATAAAATTGGTGACTTGATGAACTCCGGAGGCTGTATCGTGCTAACAAACTGAAATTGCTCAAAAAATGACTTACATGTCGTACTTCTAGTACCATAGCACCCGTTGTGCTGGCTCTGGTGAGCTTAAAATCAATGGGGTTCATCTGTGACATGTCCTTAACAATATTCAATCATAAAATTGGTGACTCGTTGCACTCCGAAGGCTGTATCGGGCTAACAATACATATAACGAAAAGTGGCCGACGACGACATACACACAGGATTTTTTTTCTAAAAACCATATTCTTGGGTTGTTGTTGATGGAAAACGTAAAAATAACTCAAAAAAAAATTTCAAATTTCCAACTTTTTTTGGGGTAAACCAATACTTTTGTCGCATATTAGATAGTTTGGGCGGAAAAGTAAAAGTGCATTGACGCAATTGAATTGAAGAAAATAAAAAGTGTCTAGGAAACTCTTATATAGAAAAGTGTATAGGAGAAACTACAAACATACTAGAAAGTGACAAATCCTATAATCTGGAATTGTCCATCCCAGTGTGCCGTGGACACAACACAAACAATAGTTCCACGCCAATAAAAATGACAATTAATAACAAGAACACAGATAATATGGAAGAAGACACAATTGGGCCAAACAACAAACAAAACTCAACAGATGACGAAGAATCCACTCAAATACACAAGAATAATAATCCAGCATTAACAACAGTCCAAGCTATGATCGACAAGCCGGCCAACCTCTTATGAGTCGAAGAAATGGATGAAGAATCAAAAAACACTAAAGATAATTTCACTTCTCAATATGAGGCTATTATACTCGATAGTCGAAATTGTGTAAAGTGAGTCAGAGCTATCTAATCAACACTTTGGTTAAAGCGCAGTTGCCATATGTATTCTAGAGAGAAATGCTGTATTTTATAAATACACTTCAAATCCATTGTGTCAATATTTCAGGTACAAAAGATGCAATGTAATTAAGTCAATACCAATTTAATATATTTATTTCAAATTTCAAGCAGACTAATAATAATTAGTTTACTTGAAATGTGAAATAAAGTGTTTATGTATATTTCTTGAACGCAAAGTTTGTTGTGAAAAACTCGCCGATTTGACAATGTTGGAGAGTCGCTTCAATGTTCCGGCTTTGAGAACGAGATAGATAGATCGAGCTACGCGAATGAGACAGTGATAGTAAACAGTTATGTGAGGTGTTTATTCTCTTCATGAACGTAACATCAGTATTTGTGTTGTGGTTTTGTGTGATAAATCGGTTATTATTGGTATTTATTGTAATATTTATATCGGTATATTTAGTGACAATAATGGCGGAGTGTAGCGGTGTTGGCGATAAAAAACGGCGTCGTAACAATTTAATTCGGGAAGAAAAAGTCCTCATATTAAATGTGTACGAAGGACTGCGTGCCATGGACAAACAGTTGGGTGTTAGTGACGCTGTGATTAAGTGCAGTTATTTAACTAAAGTTTCTGAGAGTACTATATACAGTATTCTAAAGAAATCGCGGGACGGATCTTTGACAAGAGAACGAGGTGAAAACTGTAAACCGGAAAGTAGGGGAAGAAAGAAAATTGTTTTGGACGACCAAACACGGAATGCTATACGTAGGGAAATACATTCTTTTTATTTTAGGAATGAAATCCCCTCGGTAGCTAAATTGAGCAAGGTAATAGAAGCTGATGATACTTTACCAAACATGAGTGATAACGTTTTGAGACGAACTTTGAAATTAATGAATTTTCGTTACCAAACAAGAAGTAGAAACAGTGCCTTAATTGAACGAAATGACATTGTGGAATGGAGGAGAAATTATTTAAAACAGATACGACAGTTTCGTAACGAAGGACGGCACATATATTATCTTGACGAAACATGGTTAAATGAAGGCCACACTGTGTCAAAAGTGTTGCAAGACATGAATATACGAAGCAATCGACAAGCCTTTATGGAGGGTTTCTCTTCCGGTTTAAAAGCTCCCTCTGGGAAAGGACGTCGACTGATTATCACTCACATTGGCAGCGAGGAAGGATTTGTAGAAGGTGGATTACTAAGTTTTCAGTCCAAAAAAACTGTCGATTACCATGAAGAGATGGATGGTAACCGGTTTGAAACATGGTTTAGATCAATTTTAACAAAGGTAACTCCTGGTTCAGTGATAGTTATGGATAATGCTTCATACCACTCTCGTCGACTGGAGCAAATACCTACTTCAGCTAGCCGCAAGAGGGTTATAATTGATTGGTTAGAGAGTAAAAGCATTCCGCACAACGAGGCAATGCTAAAAGTTGAATTATTATCTCTCGTACGGAAACATAAAAGCAGTTATATTAAGTACGTTGTCGATGAAATGGCGAGAGATTTCAACGTCTCAGTTGTTAGACTTCCTCCCTACCACTGTGAGTTAAACCCCATCGAGCTGGTTTGGGCCCAAGTGAAAAATTATGTTGCGAGAAAAAACAGTACATTCAAAATGGCTGACGTTGAGAAACTGTTTGACGAGGCGCTGCATACCGTTACTGCTGAGAGTTGGCGTAAATGTATTCAACACGTATTAAAAGAAGAAATAAAGTTTTGTGATTTAGACATACGTGTAGAAGTAATGACGGAACCACTCATTATCGATATAGGAGGAGAAAGCGATGATTCTGAGGAGTCGTCAGGGAGTGATACCGCTTCCAGTTAGTCAGACATATTACAAGTGACCTCGCAACATACCTATACTTATTGGTAATTTATTTTGGTCTTGACAAACAACTTTTTTTTAGTTTTAGTAGTAGTAAGTTGGAATTGACTTTTAAACATTTTTTTATTTTGTTTTAACTTACTTATGAACAACTTGTGATAAGTTATTATTTCAAATGTTAAAAATTGAAATTCCAGATATTTCAGTATTCGCACCCTTGAACTATGATACGCTCATGGAGTTCACTTTAAATCGGTAGATAACCGATGACGTCACTTTACAGAATTTCGACTATCGACTTTTTTATATACATCTTATTATAGCTCATCCTTAAAAATGTGTATTATTCTTGGTAACACCCTGTATATACATAATGATACCTACCATAATAATTTCGTATTTCTGTTCTCTCAAATTTAAACGCCAGAGCGTACAAGAACATTTTCTATTTATTTTTTATTTAGGACTATTAAGAACCCTTCAAAAATGATGCGCTCATGAAGTTCGCTTCTGCAACTGATTTTATGGACAGTAAGAGCGATGAGTCACTTTACAGAATTTCGACTATCGAGTATAGTAAAGGGAGACAAATAAATGCCAGACAACTGCATCCAACAACAAATACTTCAAAAATTCAAAACATTAACCAAATCATCGTAGAACAAATGGACGTTAGAGAAGCCACCCCACCGGGTTTCGAATTTCCCAGAAAATTCAATACTTTTTCTAAAATATTAAGTCAAACTTCGAATAAACAACCACAAATAATAACACATAACAGCTACGATTCACTTACAGACATGTCCGAAGATGATATGCAAAAAAACATGTCAACAACCCAAAAAAAAGAAAAAAAACACTTCAAAAGTTCAACCCGACTGACTACTCATCGGACGGCGACGATAATTCAATCAAACAAGATCACAAAAGAACTAAATCAACATCAACAATAAAAAAAAACATAAACTGCCCTCCGATAGTCATAGTATCGCACCATTGTGAAATGGTCAACAAACATCCAAGTAAATTGATTAAAAAATATCGAAATCAAAACAAGCCATTTCTTCTCATATTATATTATTTAAAGTGGAGAAAATGACGAAAAAACTGAAGGAAGTGGGGAGGAGGGTAATAGAAAAAATTCAGAAAATTGAGAAGTGTTATTAGACAATTGAATGGAATTAAAAGTAAAATCTAATTAAAATTGTTCAAAATTATTATTAATTGCTTGCTAATTAGAAAATATTAAAAAGTTTGATTTACTAACAGAATCCACAGGTGATAAAACCAAACTTTACAAAATCAATGAAACCGCATTTTAGTCAAAGTTCTTCCTTCACTTGTGAACGGTTCATTTTCGTAGGAAAGTTCTTCAATACCCGATAAATCAGAATATTCATCATTTTTGCTACTATCGGTGTTTGAATTTGTATCAGAATCACTATTTAAATTTATAATCAACTCTTCAACAATAATGTTAATCATTGGTTCGCTTTCCATACATTTTTGCTCAAAACGTTTTGCGCGATCACACCGCTTTTTCCACTCTTCAACAGTGAATTGTTTAAAGAACTTTAATACATTGTTTATAATTTCACCACTTTGACCTGTTAAAACTTTATTTTCACCCTACTTTTAAACGGCATTTTGATTGGCAAAATCACTTTCGAATAATATACACACTAAAAGATTTTTATTTTTTGTCCAAGACTATACCATCGATACGAAGTGCATGCAAACAATTTAATTAAAAGTGAGCTCTCTGCATTTAACAGGTAGGGGGGCTGGCTTGTCTAAGGCGCATCAAAATCAGGGGTGCTCCTACGTTTGCCAAGCTGTACTTGAAATACTCTCTCGAAAACGTGGCTAGGTCTTAGACTATTATAGTTTATCTGTGATCCTGCCACATTTGCGAGTCAAGCTTATGTTTCCCATCAATGTTTTATTATTACAAGAAATTATTTTTTCAATTATTCTGATAATAAATTTGTTTCAATAAAACTCTCTTAACTTTTGAATCGAATGTCAGATCGTCATAAAATTTTGATAGTGGTATAAGAAATATTAGTAATATATTTGTTGTGCCACCTGTGGGTCAGACTGGAAACATCAAAATTTGATGTTAATAAATCGGCTTGTGTATTTTGGGTGGATTCCAATACATGAAGAATGTTTTTTATTAAACCTAAGCAGAATAACATAGTACGAACAGAAATACATTTTCACTCTTTATTTCTGCCCCCAGTTGAAATTGTACAGACCTTAGAAAATTAAAAATCCAACCCTACATCAGTATTCTAAAAACCCTTCAATAATGTACAGTACAGCACAGCCTGTGACATTCTTGATCATCGATAAAAATACATGAATTGTTTCCAATCATGACAAAGCCGTCCAATATTTTATAGACAGAATCTTACGGTCGTACCTCTCCCATCGTAATTTTAAATTTGAAACGAAATAACTTTTCTTCGTAATTAACAACAATTTTCTTGAAAATGAGCTCCAAAACAAACAAAATTTGGTTGACTTTCCAATCATCAACATAACTCTTCAATAAGTGGCTTATGGAAAATTCAGGCCATAAGTTGAAACAATCGGAAAGCCGTAGTAATAGAAAGTTTTCTCAAGGTTTTTCTGTACTTACAAATTATAAAGCGATAGATCTGGTGTCCATATTTCGTATGTATGTAAGTAAATATTTTGAATGTTTTCATGTTCACTTGGTTTCCAAGTTAGATGTTGATCTTTCCAGTACTAAAAATTTTTTTCAAGAACGTGAAAGTTTAATATTAGAATGAATACTCACCAACGACAACCATGCATCTATACTAAAAGTGCTACTAAGAATATCCTAAAAATAAAATAGAAAATGTTGAGTTAAAAATTATTATATAACAACATAAAAGTCATACGTTTTCAACACTAATAATGTTAGTAATCATACACACAAATCTAATATACATTAGGACGGGTTAGTTCAGATTTGAACTAGTTATCGCAATTACGTTGTAAGGTTTTTTGTATATAGTTTACATAGTTCAAAATAGTCCAACTTTGAACGGATAGCCAAATAGGTAAGCTAGAGAAAAAAGTCAGCCCGTCGACAATTCAGCTTCTTCAGTGAATATTTGTATCATTAAAATATTAAACAAAAATCGGAATCAAACATATAAGTTTCTAAATGATAATAAACATCTCGTTATCATTACTAAACATTTAAAAGTCCCAGAGACTGTGCATTTCTGCACTGCAAACTATCACATTTCATTCTATCGAAGCTCCAATTTTTTTACTACAAAATTTGTTTTTTCAGCAAACTCATTTTTCGGAGAAAAACAAGCCTAAAATAAGTGACAACCCAATGGTTATGCGAGGTACAGAGGATAGATAGTCACGCAGGACGCATACTCCAAAGATGTAAGTAAGGTGTCGCTCTTTGGGAAAGGTTGATGAACAGAAAATCATTCCCGGTAATGGGACTCCGCCACTGGACTTGAACGAGTAAAGTTCGATTAAGATTAGTGCGTAGTTTTTCAAAGTTTATCAGGTAAACAATTGACAATTATTCAGAGTTTTTGGACTATTAATAGATCTCTTTAACGTACACTTATCCTGCAAATTATAACGGGATTCGTGTTATTTTGATTTAATTAGTAAACAATAATAACAAATTTCTGTGTGATTACTGATAAGAAGTAAACCAGTTATTCTACACTCGCTGGTTCAGTTTTTCGATAGGCAACCAATTTAACACTATGGTGTATTGTAACCTTACCTTGTTGTTGTTGTTACTCCAAGAAGTGAGGTTACATTGCCAAAGGTTCGCTTTTCGCCGGAGAGCATAAGGTCATGAGTTAGTGAGGAATATTTGAAAGCTTGTCCTTTATTATTTTTTAAGGCGCCACTTGATTAGTAGGACATTCAAGAAATTTACTGATTAACTAAGAAACCAATAATGAACAAAAAATTAGCTATTGTAACTTTTCAAATATGTTATTTATGTCGTTTTGCTTTTACGTTTGTGAATCAAATAAAACACTTTGTTGCCAATGAAACAGTTTAATTAAATGGATGGTACCTTGAACATATGTTGTAATAACCTGTCTCAAAAATATGAGGTGATCAACTCTATTTATGAAATGATAATCAGTTATCAATGATTAGTTAATTTAAAATGTTTAACAATTTCTAATGTTATCAACTAACTGAGATCAAAATATACAATACACTAAATCTTTAGCAACCCGTAAATGGTATACCAGTTACCGCTTTACAACAGTAATAATTAACCATATACATACAAGTAGGTCAAAAGTATCTCTAATATAATAAGAATAAACTGAAATATAATTTCAGTGCGATATACAATAACAAAGTTGATATTTCAACTCTAAAGAATTGAAAGAATGTAATGTTAAAATTGTGAATTTGATAGATGTCTTAATAAAATGTGAAATTACTAAACAGTAGAATATAAAAGTTAATGTGTGATTCAACGTTAAAAAATGAATAATGTGCTCAAAGTTCAGATAAAAACAAATAAAACTTTAAATGTTACTTGCGGTTAGTGTCCAAACTATTAGACGTCAATTGGCTTAATTGACAAGCAACATCTGACTTATGGAACAAGATTCAGCCATGCGGTTAATAATCGATGAAATTATTCGGCAGTCGTCACCAACAAACATAAGTCCAGCTTCGTCCTTTGAGCTGAAAACGCCGTTAGAAGCTCTTGTCGCTCTATAACGTTAATCGTAATCCGATGTACGAAACATCTCAACAACCCTAGACGGAGAACTTTGTTCTGTCAGCTATCCCTACGAGAATATATACCATACAGGTATCATCCGAAATTGAAGCTTCTTAAAATCTGTTCTTGATCATCCTATCATTGATAATCATCACCCATAAAAACTATCAAACCATCGATTGGCAAAAAAATATTGTAAAAAATGCTTGTAAAAACTATGCAGTATAGAAAAAAACCCTAAAAAGAAATTGGGGGTTATAGCCGTGAAAATATATACAAGATGAAAGCTTACCTTGTTACCAAGGGTTTTTCACCACTATAGTTCCCAAAATATATGGATAAAACCATGTGCCACCGGCCATTTTATATACTTACGACTTGTCCTCATCGATACCCCAACTTAATCATTCGACAAGTATCGGACAAGTGAGTTCAACAGCTTCGCTTTACTTTACAATTGACATCAGCAACCAGTGTTACCAATGGCAGTCAAATAAAATCCCACATTAAATAATAAAATACTCATGGATTGGTTAGATCACATGAAGAATATTAATAAAAATATTACTCTAAACACCCATTTAATTATTTACATCCCGTTATTCCAGGATATGCTTAAATAATTTATAAACCCATGGTTAATTCCGTTATGCAACCAACTATACAGAAATGTGTATAAAGTTGCATACTCAGTGGGTGGCTTAATTGAATTAATGTACCTCCGTGAGTTACTCATAATACAATACAAAAAAAAGCATTGTATTTTTATCATGCTACAGTATTTTGATTTGCTGACAAATGAAACACAAAATTTCTAACATTAGTGTAACACAAGAAGCTGCCTTTTACTACGAGGGCAGCAACAATAACAACTCCCACATCGGAAGCAAACCTACAATGACTGAAAATAACTCTAACGTTCCTCAAATGTCCACTTCATATGTAGCAACCGCAAAATCTACTCCAAAACCAACGTTTCTCAAGAATGAACAAGCTATACTTTTCCACTCCGCTGATAATTTGAAATTATTCGAATACGTTAAAGCAGTTGGTGATATTATAGGCCCAAGAAATATATGCTTCGCATCAAGAATTTCCAATAACAGAATCTGCATTTATCTAAACAAAATTGAACTAGTTGACCAACTGATTACCAACCATTCGACAATTAAAGTTGGAAACATGGAACTGAATGTAAGAAGATTATTTACCTCCGCAAAACGCCTTGATCTTTCAAATGTGTGCCCATCCATTCCTCACGAACTAATTGAAGCAGCCTTAATAGATCTTGGACTACAGTTAGCATCACCAATATCATTCCTGAAAGCTGGCATTCCCGGGGATGAATACAATCATATATTATCCTTCCGCAGACAAGTTTATATTGTACCGTCTTCCGAAAATTTTGAGCTCCAGACTCCCTTATCAATTTCTTATGAAAATAATGGTTATAGAATCTTTCTTTCAGCTTATAAAATGGAGTGTTTTATATGCAAGCAAACCGGCCATATTGCAAGCAAACCGGCCATATTGCAACCAACTGCCCTAATACCCCAATTGCTTCCCAGCCACCAGCATCAAACATGCAAGCATCAAACACGAACAGTCCTACTATCAAATCTGATCTTCCGCCACCAGCTTCCCAGAAATCAGATATACAGCTCCCCCAATCCACAAACAACTATTACTTCAGACATCATTAATGTTCCTCTGTTTACTACAGATCATCCAAATATACAGGTCCCGCTTACACAAAAAAGACCCTTGCCAAGTTCCACAGACACAGAATCTGTTTCTCCCAGTACTATCAACACAGCCCCCACTTTCGATATTCCATCCATAGATATTCCAAAACCTGTCAAGAAAAAAGCTAAAAAATAATCAACACTTGATAATAAGATACCTGAAAGCTCCAGGACAATCATCTCCGACATGTATAATAAATTTCCTGACTCATTCACACTGCCCTTAGAATACTTTATAGCTTTTCTGGAAAACTCATATGGATCTAAGGATCCACTATCAGAAGCTCAACAATTTACCGAAGACATTAAATCGTTTCTTGCTGACATGCATACTATATATCCTGCCCTTACCGATAGATCCCTCAAAAATCGATTTACAAGAATCACAAAAAAATCAAGCAGGCTCTTAATATAGATAAAATACCGATAATGAAAGTCTGACATCACAGACATCAGTGGGCGATGACTGTATGTCTGACAGTTCTCTCATCTCACAACTTCATACTAAACATTTAATCTTATACAATGGAACTGCGACGGGTTCTATCCCCGTCTTGAACGTATACAACAATTAGTGTCCGATACCCAAGCTGATATTGTCTGTCTCCAGGAAACGAACTTTAAGGAAAGTCACAAACGTGAATTAAAAAACTTTATCGGTTACCACTATCTTAGATTCAACTTTCTTAGAGCTAGTGGTGGAACTTCGATATTTGTCTCTTGTGATTTTTATTCCGTAGATGTACCATTAGTTACTCCATTAGAAGCTGGCGCTGTCACAGTTTGGGCCCCCCAAAAAATTACAATCTGTAGCATTTACATCCCTCCAAATTACAACCTCAGTGAATCCGATCTTGCTGATCTAGTAAGGCAATTGAAACCTCCATACATCCTAGTTGGTGATTTTAATGCACACAATGTCATTTGGGGATCAAAACTTACTTTTGGAAGGGGGAAAATAGTTGAAAATTTCCTAAATCACAATAATGTTTGTTTACTGAACTCGGGTGCAGAAACGAACTTAAATATTGCTACAGGAAATCTATCTTCTATTGATCTTAGTCTTTGTGACCCTAAAACTACACCGTCACTTTCCTGGAAAACGTTTGACAGTCTTTATGATAGCAATCATTTTCCAATCTTCATCTCTGACAAATCAAAAACCATATTAAACTGTAAAACAAGATGGAAAATTTCTAATGCTGGCTGGAATGCATTTAAAAAATTCACTGAATATCAAATATCTCAGCTTCAATTTCCTGAAAATATCGATGAATCGGTTACAGCATTCAGTAACTGTAGAAATATACGTTGGAAAATCTTTAATACCAGCATTCCGAAAACTCGTTCCTTAGTGAAATGACTCTTGCGCAACTGCTGTCCAGGAATGTAAAACCATTAAATAAATACAGGAAGACTAGAAATACAGATAATTATATAAATTTCAAAAAACTTAAAGCCAAAGCAAGATGGGTAGAGTAAAAAAGCTTCTTGGAATAACTATGTTTCATCTCTTACCTCTGACACACCCCCGGGACAAGTCTGGACAAAAATACGACAAATGAAAGGCAATAAAACTAAAATAAGACAAAAATCTCTGCGGTGATAATTGATGATAACATTGTCACTGATAACCAGCAAATTGCAAATTTAATAGCTACTCATTTTGAAGAGAAATACAAGAACAATAATAATCAAAACCACAATCAACTGAACGAGTCCCCACTCCCTATTATTCCCTCCGTTATATCTGACCTTGACTCTTTGAACCATCCATTCTCATTCGAACAACTAACTTACGCTCTTTCTTCTTGTAAAAATTCCGATGCTGGTCCCGATAATATACCATTTATGTTTCTAAAATATTTATCACCGATCTCCTCAACAAAATTACTGGAATTATATAACACCATCTGGACTAAACAGCTATTCCCAACACAATGGCGAGAATCAATTTCAATTCCAGTGATAAAACCATATAAACCGCCAACAGATCTACACTCATATCGTCCCATTTCTTTAACATGCACAATGTGTAAGTTGATGGAAAAGATGATTAATAAAAGGATACTTTGGTACTTGGAAAAACACAAAATAATAAATCCAGCACAATCGGGATTCAGACCGCGCCGTAGTACTATGGACAATCTCGCCTATCTACAGACATATATTGCCGATGCTTTCTCTAAAAAACATGATGTTGAAGCTGCCGCATTTGATATTGAAAGTGCCTTTGATACCGTATCAAAGTCAGCAATACTTAATAAACTCAGGAAATACAACTTCCAAGGCAACATATTGGCCTTTGTACAAAATTTCCTAACCGATAGATCATTCCAGGTATCTACTAATGTTCAAGTTTCATCGAAACACTTACAATATAATGGCGTACCTCAAGGATCAGTTTTAAGTCCAACGCTCTTTATAATAGCCATAAATGATACATGCTCATCAACTAGACCCACTATTAAGTTCTGTATATACGCCGACGATCTAATCATCTTTTGTAGTGGTAAAAATAACCAAACTACAGGTAACATAATTCAGACAGCAGTAAATCAACTAAGTCAGTGGTCCCTTTCAACTGGCTGTCACTTCTCAGCCGCCAAATCGAAAATTATTAAATTCAGTAAAACGTCGAGACCTAACATACTTCCACAAATGCAGTTATATAACGTAAATCTGCAGGTGTGTAACTCAATAAGAATTTTGGGGCTTACTTTTGATAGTAGATTAAATTGGAAAGAGCATATTAAAGACATAAAAAAGAACTGTGTGGTACGAACAAACATTATAAAAACATTAGCTCACCATCAATGGGGAGCTGATGAAAAAATCCTGTTACAGGTGTACAAATCTCTTGTTCGTTCCAAACTAGATTATGGTAGCTTTATTTACATGTCAGCAAGCAAATCCAATTTAAAAACTCTTAATTCTGTTCACAATACAGCTCTAAGAATTTGTCTAGGAGCTTTCAGATCCAGTCCTGCTGAAAGTATTTACTGTGAATCCAAGGAATCCCCCTTATGGTTACGACGGCAATTACTTCTCATGTCATACTGTGCAAAAGTTTCAGCACACCCTGAGAATCCAGTATACCCTCTAATAAATCATCCATCCAACAATAGCAATTCTGGCACTAAATTTCAACCACTTTCACAAATCCTGTCAACACTCACAACTGATATCAACCTATCTGATACAGTTCCCATTCCTATCTCATCCTGTCCTCCTCGGTTCAAGCAACAACCAAAGTTTGACACATCTTTGAACTTATTTCCTAAGCATGAAACTCACAGTGGTCTATTGAAACATATATTTTTCAATATTATAAATTCCACTCATTACAATAAAATATTGTTTACTGATACATCTAAGTCTGAGAACGGCGTAGGTTGCGCTATTACCAACTCCCATCAAATAATTAAACAACGTCGTCTACCATCTTTCGCTAGTGTCTACACAGGGGAGTTACATGCAATCATTCAAGCTCTAAATTCTCTATCACCTGACGACAAACAATCAGCTATATGCACAGACTCTCTTGCATTAGTAAACTCCATTAGACAAATATATTTCGTTCATCCTATTGTCGAAGATATTCATGATTGTATTGGTCGTCTTGCGAGCTCTGGTGTTACCGTTACATTCATCTGGGTATCATCTCATGTCGGAATACCCGGGAATGAACTTGCGGACCAAACTGCAAAAGAAGCATCGACAGCTAACCTCCAGACCGATTCAATGCAAACTCACAATGACCTGATAACTAGGATAAGACGTTCCATACGTGACCACTGAGCAAATCACTGGACAAATTGCAATACAAAACTACACGAAATTCAGCGTTTCATCGACTTCAAAGACCTTCCTCCTATGTCTCGAAGAGATACAGTCGTTGTACGCAGGCTACGTATTGGGCATACTCGATTGACTCATGGATATCTATTGTCCGGCTCCGACCCACCCGAATGTCAGCACTGCAAAAGCCCACTTACAGTTAAGCACATACTGACAAGCTGTCTGAAATATTCAGATAAACGCCGTAACCACCAGCTACGAACTTTACTTCAAGAAATTTTAAATATTCCGGACCAGTTACCTCGCCTAATCAATTTTTTAAAGGACATTAATTTATATTATGAAATCTAAATTGTTCATGAAATCTAAACAGCTTGTTAATGTTCAGTTCTTGTAGTTATAATTATTGTTCCATGTTGTATCAATCAAATGTAACTTGCCTCATGTAATGTAAACAGTTCGTCAATGTTATTGTTCAGTTTTTGTAGTTGTACCATGTTTGTAAACTAAATAGTTTGTTAACGCTTATTTCTTATAGTTAATAACTGTACCATGTGTCAATGATCTCAGTTGTCGAGAGACGTTAATGTAAATAAAAAAAAATTCCGGGTAATGAAACTCTAGTGAACCCTGTACTCTCACTGTCTGAATAATAATAAGATGCATAGGCCAGTACATCTCTTAGCTCTAACCAAATTTCTTCAGCCCGGCCCGGATTTTCGCCTAGACCTATAAGGCCCTGGCCTAGGGCCCCAGCCAACCGAGGGATCCCACTCTCCCAGCTATCCCGACCAGGTATTGACTGTCTGATGGCAGGCGGAAATCGAATTATAGAAAAAATAGAATAATTTTTTTAAATATTCCAATAATTGGCGAGTTTTCGTCCAATCTGGCAACACAATATTGCACCTACCAAGAGAGAGCGGTGCAATACCGACAGCGACCGAATGATGTACTAGTGCATTAACCACTAATTTCAGTGAAGACCGTCAACAGGTAACCCCAGCAAATGTGCCTGACTGTGTCGAGCTACCTGAAAATACTATTTCTGCAAACCCTGTAACAGCAACAGAAAACTATTCTTCATAAAATCCTGAATATGAATCGCATGTGGACACATGTTTTCCAAGTCCACCTTTAAGTGACGATCCTGAGTGGAAGTTATACAAAGACAAATTGGAGTACCTTGTTCAGAATGGAGTGAAACAAAATATTGATGCCGATTTTTCCTCTTCAAAGCGTCAGTACGCAGAAAAAACCAGGTGTCTGTCGCTGCCACTTTTTAGCCGAACATTGGGCAATGGTGAAACACAACCCCAACCTTGGCTCGTATTTTCGAAGAGCAAGGGTACCGTGAAAAAGCGCCCCATGTAAGATGTTTTGGAAAAACGGGGTCGCTAGGTAATGAAGGGTACAACGACTGGAAAGACGCAATTCAACGAATGAAGGTACATGAGAATTCAGAGGAGCACAGGTCAGCATGTGCGACAGTATTAGCAAGGAATAATGTTGGCTGTAGAGTTAACTAGAGTCTTATTCTTCAAACAGATGAAGAAATAAAACACCGGCATGAGGCGCATTGTGTGGCTATTGTGGGCTTACCGATTTGCCATAAATTAGTCCACGGGGGAAACACTTGCGATAATCCTGTTTGGATGTGAAATCACGTTTCCTTGTGACTTGGAATTTGGCTGTCGGCCTGGCGAAGATCTATCAGGTGAAGATTACGTGATCCAATTGAGGAGAATGATGGACGATGTGCACGAATTGGTTCGAACGAATCTTCAAGTTCCCAGCGACAGAATGAAAAAAACGGTACGATACGCTGGCCACAGAAAGCAATTTTAAAGAAGGCGATAAAGTATAGTTACACAACCCGACAAGGAGAAAAGGATTTTCTCCAAAATTACAGAAATCATGGGAAGGTCCGAACTTAATCAAGAAGAGGATGAACGACGTCAGCTATCGCATAAGCAAGATCCCCAATGGAAAACCGAGGAAAGTCCACCAAAACCGAC
Source organism: Galeruca laticollis (assembly GCA_963921935.1). Classification (NCBI taxonomy): domain Eukaryota; kingdom Metazoa; phylum Arthropoda; class Insecta; order Coleoptera; family Chrysomelidae; genus Galeruca; species Galeruca laticollis. Next base: position 62,111,109 of record OY998177.1, read on the forward strand.
TAGCGCCATTCGAAGGAGACCATGACAAAGAGGAAGGAGTAAACCATATACAACAAGAGTCTGACACAGCCTTCGAAGAACAAAGACAAGATTTGTATCTATTGAAGGCATCCATTGTTGAATCTTGTCTCCAAAATTACAGAAATCATGGGAAGGTCCGAACTTAATCAAGAAGAGGATGAACGACGTCAGCTATCGCATAAGCAAGATCCCCAATGGAAAACCGAGCAAAGTCCACCAAAACCGACTAGCGCCATTCGAAGGAGACCATGACAAAGAGGAAGGAGTAAACCATATACAACAAGAGTCTGACACAGCCTTCGAAGAACAAAGACAAGATTTGTATCTATTGAAGGCATCCATTGTTGAATCTTGTCGAGGAACCCGACGAGTCAAATGATACTGGCCAATAGGAAATATTTATTTTCGTTTGGTCAACCCAATCCACGTGTAAACACGCCCCTTGCAGATTTCTATTTAACATGTCTCACAACGTGAAGAAATCAGTTTTTTACACTCATTGAAGCGAGTTCAACTCTCGATAACAAAGTTCTACTACTCATCGACGCGAGTTTTACACTCATCGAATCGAGCTCAACGCTCAATAACAAAGTCAGTTTTAATACTCATCGAAGCGAGCTTACAACTCGAAAACGAAATCAGTTCCAACACTCAATCGAGTTCATCGAGTCGTCGTTACATATCGAAGTAACTTCACTCCAAGGCAAACAATCAGAGATACTAAGCCTAATGCATCGTTACTTAGTTTCTATACGAGCCAAGTGAATATTCATCAAATCGAAGCTTAAAAGTGTCTTCCGATCTGAAACCACCGAAGTTCAGCATTCATAACTTTGTACCATTTTGTAAATTTGTACATAATAAATTAATAATTTCGACATTAATTTTGTCAAATTAAGAGTATTTATCTAGCTGAATGTCTACGCCAGTCGACAAAGTTCAGCTAGAAATATAATCAAAAACACTCCTCGTTATCGATACCCGATGAAGAGGGTGTCCTGTTATTTCTATACGAACGAACGTTTCGGTCTTTCCATGTTAAATAAAAATGTATTAACTACTAGTTAGATGTCTTTAAAAATGGTCCTCAATCCCAAGAATACAAAATAAACAATATATAATTAAATAAAAAAGACCTAGAACCAAAAAAAGCGAAACTATATATATATATATATATATATATATATATATATATATATATATATATATATATATATATATATATAAATTATTTGTTTATCTTTAACCTTATATATAATTTTATTTCCATTTTTCTTGGGCATCATATAACCTGATGCCCAAGAAAAATGGAAATAAAATTATATATATATATTTATTTTTTCTAATTAAATTTTTTATATTTTGGTATTGAAGAATTAGCTCAGGGTAAGTTTTATTATTATTCAATTGGAGAGCATGAGAAATCTATACTCCCGTTGGGTTCCGGATTGAATCAATTAAGAAATATGAAATTTGCACTTTTATAACTATTCTATCAAATTATCTCCTCTGATTGCTGTAAACAAATTATATAAAATATATAAATGTGACGCCTATGGTATCAAGCTGATTCCTGTATTTAGCACTTGACATGCAAATAAAACACGATGGCTCAAATGTTAGTTAACTATAATCACCAGTAGACATAAAATTGAAAAACATTACAAAATTTAATAAAATTCTTATGTTAAACAAATTACTACAACCTAAAATTACTTATAACGTGGATCTATTCTTTGTACAAATGAAATTATCAATGTGAAAATGGCCAAATTAGGAAATTTTCTGTTTGAATTTAAATTGGTTAACCAAATAAATTTATGTACACTGACCTGTTCACTTCTGGAGATGACGCTGGATCCCCATCCACTTGCAGAACTAAATTAATAGCTGGTACGGCAGGTAAGTTGTTAAATTTTATTGAATTACTTTGTTAAATGACTTTTAATGCTTTATTCGCTTTTATTAATGGGTTTGAGGAGTTATTTAACGCTATACTGTGAATATTATCTTCAAAATTTACTAAGCGTCCCCTCTCAATGTTACACTAGCATGTATAAATACTTGACGTTATATTATTTTCAAAATGTTTACTATATCGTATTTTAACTTTTGTAATTAATATGTTTCTACTTTGATATTCAATCATTTCCAATAATTTTAATAAATTTTATAAAAAATTCTTACATGTGTCCATTCATCTTTGGATCACCTCACCGACTTCACTTGTATTCCAAAATCAACAAACTCCCCGTTGTTATCGTTGTTATTTTTGACAAAACACTAACAACGCACTATATTAATAACAATATGTCCTATTTCATGATTTATATCCCGTTTAATGTTTTTACCTTATTTATGTGACTATTTAATGTTCATTCAAAATTTTAAAATAATTCCTTATACCTATTTACATGTGAAATTCTCCTGAAATATGCCTTATTTTTACAAACAATGATTACATATATCCTACTTCAAATTCATAATATCAATAAATCTACAATCCAAAATGTTTTAAAATATTTTGTAATGCCTTCCAATTAAATCATTATTTATCATACAATAGCTATTTCATATAACCTTGGCCTAATATTTCATTCACTTATCAAATTTTTCAATGTTCCTATCACTTTCCAAATAATCAATACTTCAGAAACATGAATAATTCAATGGTTAAATATATTTCTGCTATCGGCATTCCGTGCTACAGTGACATGAAGTTTAATTGACACTTCTGTTATTTTATTTAGGTATACATGGCAATTTCGTTTCTATATTATAATTAAATATTCTGTATATTATTATCTAATCATACTTTTGTGTTCTGTTTAGGTTCAATGTTGGATATTACATATGCTATATACAATTTATTATTTGTGCTGTTTAACAAGAAAAGGAATTTATAATTTACTTAGGAAATGAATTAGAATTTATGAATGATAATGTTTACACTCTGGAATTTGAGGTAAATAGTTTCAATATTACTTTTATATCTCTACAATTATACTAAATAAGTGATATCATAGGTGTACTATTCAATACGACACATATGACTACCAATAGAACAGATAATTCTATTTGTTTTAAGGAGGTAAATTCTCCTTGTTATTTGATAAAGTTGCAAACTTCCTATATTCTTCCTTCTCTTCAATAATTATTACGATAAGTTCAATATATATATATATATATATATATATATATATATATATATATATATATATATATATATATAATGTTAAAATTTTGGTGGGAGCGCATCGATTTCTGGGAAGGGCAATTTATCTATTTTGTGATTATTTTTATAGACATTTTCATGAAGGTCGATTGTTTGTTGGAAGTCGCAATCGAGAATTTTCAGGAACTTGAAGGTTCGAGAAGGTGATTTAGTTAGTTTAGGGTCAGTCTACAATTTAACCTGATAATGAACAGACGTGAATATAAATAGTGAATAAACTGTGAACAGGGTATTTAATATAAATTAGAATTACGTACGTAAATTAAAAATAAATGAATAGTGTATAAGTGTATAAATAAATCAAGTAAGTATATATACCGTGTGTATACATTTATCCCACCCGTTATGTTAAAAACTATTTAAATAAATAAGAAAACATTACACTACGTTTATCCTCGGTGCCGCTCTGTTTCTTAGTTTATGCCCCCATAATCAAGTTTTTACCGGTATTGCTTGTCATTTCTATCAAGCATTCCATTTATTTCTAAGTTTAAAATTAGATTCATCAGAATGTGATTGCTACCAATAAAATAATAAAAACCTCAATAACAATAAGACTCTCTCTTCACATGCTTAAGAGAACTTTTCGTCTCGAAATTGAATGACCAATCGCTCTCAAGAGTACGTTGGTAACATCCAATAAATTTTGGGAATTGAAGTTACAGAATGGGAAAATAGTATATTATTCAACGAGTCAGAAAGTTGGCCATATTCATGAGGATAAATTTGGCGACACGAGCCGAAGGCGAGTGGAGTAATTTATTCGAGTGGAAGTGGCCATGTCTGACGAGTACAATACTATATTTTTTCTAATCATATTAAAGAATTAAGTAATAATTGTATTAATTTTTACACCTTTTTTTTATTATCTACATATACATTAACCGTACCCTAATAAATGGAGACGATTTTACATCCATGAAAGTTTTGTAACTTAACTCGTATTTGTTTCTCCACTTTTGTGGTAATAGTTTGGCAGCCTCTTGCACGTCTGGCGGCGTACAATTCTCTATATCATTCACAATTTTATTTTTTCAAAAACTCATCAGGTTGGTATCACATTTTTTAAAATCTTAACTATCAAATGAATAATACAGAAAGGAAATACTTACATAATTAAAGTATTTTAGAATCAACTTGAAAGATACGTTAGTTTTATTTTGATGATTAACCACAGGCCTAACAGAACTGTCGTAGTTACATAAAACAGCATCTTTTAACTTAACATAAGTTGTTCCTGAATTACTAGGAGGACATTTCAGATCATCTGCACCAGAAGCTGAAAGCAACAGAACGTATTAAAATTTGTCGAATAATAAAACGAATCGAGAAAAGTTCAATTTTTTTCTGGAAAATTCATTTGTCTGCAGCCACTTTACACAAATGGTACCGAAAGTAGCTTGTTTCGGGACTCTTTTTTTTCACTTCCAAAACGATTTCTTCACTTTTGCAACGATTGTTGTTACTTTCGGGACGATTTTGGAAATCTACATAAACGGCTTTGACAATAACATGAACTTTGTATTTTATCATTACAGCGGTTGTAATGTAACAATGATGTGTTTTTTCGCTTCACAAAATCAAAAAATGAAAATCAGTAGTGAAAGTGAGGCTGAAATGATTTCACAAGAGATTAGCGAATCTGCTAAAGCAGCTACTTATGAATGATTGCCGGTATGAGTTGGTTTACAATTCATTTAAAAATGTTGCAACGATACAAATATCGGAAGTTTAATTTTGGCACGTAAAAATGATAAAAGACTAAGTGACCTGAAAGTGACGGAACTAAAAGCAGAATTGAAAAATCGCGAGTTCGAAACGTCGGGAAAGAAGAATGAATTAGCAGAAAAACTCAAAATAGTACTGGAAAGTGATAGATTGGATTCAGAAACGTTTTTATTCAAAGACGATGCTTCCACCTTAATCTCGTCAATGTCTGCTAATATGGACGAAAAGATTTCGACTATGAAGAACTACAGTTCTGCTAACATGGACAAGATTTCTCCAGATATCTTATTTATGAAAAATTATATTGCCGCTGACGTCGAAAATAAAATTCCGTCTATCTAAGATTACAACGATGAACCAGAAAATCGAGAATATAATGACAAAGATTGACGAGAAAACCAAGGAGTTAGAGAGAAATATGGCAAATTTAAGAACACAAGAGACGCCAGCAGAAGAAAAGAGGATCGAACATATAAAAATATGCAAGTCATAAACTCACCCCATGATAGAAGACAGAAGCAGCCGCTAGAGTGAATAATTGCCCCAAGAGGAGAAGGCAGTGAACTTAACCATCGGGCTTCGAGGATATGCCTTAGATGTACTTCAGACGATACCCCTTGAAGAAACGGATAACTTCGAGCAGCTGAAGAAAATATTGAACATGCTATACGGTCACGAACATCTAGAACACTTGTACCTATCCCAGCTGATGAATCAAAGGCAGAAACGCGATGAAACCCTTCAAGAGTACGAAGTGGATATTACTCAACTTGTCTAATTTCCTTGTTTGAGCATCCATGCCTTTATTGAAGGCTTACGTGACCAACATATGCAGAGGACGCTTCGTTTAGCCCATCCCAAAACAGTGGTCAATGAATTGACTGCTGCTCTTGAATATGAAACAACCACGAAGGCATGGGGATATAACAAAGTTAGGACCATCCAAGAAGGATACGAAGACAGACATGACCAAATCGTCAACTTGATAAAGAGTATGGTAGACAGGAAGCCGAAAAAGATCAGATACTGGAAGTGTGGCGAACTAGGGGATGTGCGCAGTTCGTGTAAGCGCCCCAGGACTCCTGCAAACCAAGAACCCCAGTCACAGTGAAACTAGAACGGGTCGGCTACAAGGGGGGAGCACCAACCCATCGTTCCAAAGACCCTCTCATACTGATATCCTCTTTTAGATGTCGTAACGACGGTGTATATATGGATGGCGAAGTGAATGGTAACAAATTGGAGCAGCTAGAACCATTATTCAGCAGGACATAATAAAGTCCAAGGAGAAGCTTCTACAAACGAGACTGCGACTGCGGACAGCCACAGGTAAGAGTGCCAACGTGCACGGAGATACACAAATCCAATTGGGAATTGGTGCAAAAATGTGCACGCATACGATAATCGTAGGTGACATCGAAGAAGACGTGATTCTGGGAATGGACCTAATGGATCTGTATGGTTTTTAGTTGTACTTTACAAACGCAGTACAGGAAGATACCGTTCTACCTGCACGAAGCGAAACCATGATAGTAGCACGGCTACAGGTACTCATGGAGGAAGGTACGCTGGTTATGATGGAGCCATGGAACCACGACGATGGGGTTGGCAGAGTAGTACTAAATGGAAAAGGATTGGTTACGTCGGCGAAGGAGATCCCAGTACGTATAATAAAAGTTAACGATTACCCAGGAAACCAGGATTGGATCATGCATACCAGTGACGTCTTTAGTTCGTCAAACAACGACAACTGACAATTTTAATGACAGATTCGAACAGATCTATTCGTACCAAGAGTAGGGAAGACTGGAATAACATCAGCCGTCAAACACAAAATCGATACTGGTGATACGAAGCCAATTAGATAATCAGCTCGAAGACTGCCACGAGCGAAGAGAGAGGAAGCAGAAGGAATAATTCGAGAGATGGACGAGGAGAAAGTCGTAGAACCCTCTACTAGCCCATGGGTGTCTCCGCTAGTGCTCGTCAAGAAAGAAGATGGAACTACGAGATTCTGCGTGGACTATCGCCAGCTAAACAACGTGACAAAGAACGACAGCTACCCTGAAGAAAAATTTAACCACGCTCTGATACTATAATATTCATTGCCAGAGGTAGACTTCATTCTTGATACCGATGCAAGCAACGTAAGAATTGAAGGAGTACTTTCACAGATTAAAGGAGGATACGAAAAAGTGCTGGGATATTTCAGTATCGTCCCTGCGTCACAAGAAGAGAACTTTTGGCTGTCGTTAAGTCTATGGAGCACTTTTACCAGTATGTCTATGGAAGGAAATTCTTAATCCAGACTGATGATGCTGCTGATGAATTGAACAACTTCAAGAGTACGATTTTAATATCGAACATTGAGCTAGTGTGAGTCACCGAAATGACTACTCCCTATGTACACGGCCATACCAAGCAGTCCGTTCCCGCTGCAACTAAACGGAAGCTGCAGTTTCAAGAACTACAGTAGACAACGAAGAATGGTCAGCCACCAGGATCAGAGAATATCAGGAGAATGATCCTCACCTAAAGAAGATTCGGCTATGGAAGGAAGAAAATCGGTGACCTACATGACAAGAAGTGTCAAGATTTTCACCGACACTCACGGCATATTGGGCTCCAGGACTCCCTTGTCCTGGAAGAACGGATGTTGAAAAGAATCCTTGAAAACGATGAGGGTTCCAAGAAGAGAAGACAGCTAGTTATCCCAAGAACGAGAATAGCTGAGGTACTGCGGAAGTTACACGACAGTCCATCGGGAGGTCATCTGGGAGTGAAGAAACCCCTTCAGCTTCAGTGAAAACTATTATTAAATGAACAGTTCCGACGATGTGAAGGACTGATGTACGAAATTTACGCCTTGTGGTACGAGTAATGGACCACATCGCAAGAGAGGAGCACCCATGAACCAATATAATGTGGAAGCCATTTCGAAAGGATTGCTTTAGATATCGCTGGACCATTACCGATGACAGAAAATGGTGGTAAATACATTCTGGTTGTAATGGATTATATCACAAAGTGGGTGGAAGTTTACGTGATCCCGAATCACAACTGTCGGGATGTATTGGTGAATGAATTCATCAATAGATATGAAGTGCTCCTGGAGGTCCACAGTGATCAGGGAAAAAATTTCGAGAGCCAGGTATCTCAGGAAATTTATGAAACGCTGGGAATGAGGCAGACCAACAGCATTGCATCCACAGTCTGATGGAATAGTCAAAAGATTCAACAGGCCATTGGAAAATACCTGTCCAAAGTAGTTTCTAGCCACCAAAGAGATTGGTACCAGTATTTCAACTCAACATTACATAATATATTACTGCCTATATATGGCAAAACCATAGAATCATGATTCTATAATATTTTGGCTCACGGTGTAAACAAGAAACTGTCTTTGAAAGAAGCCTATTAAGGCGGCACGAGAAAAGGAAACCACCATTGTTCTGATTTTATAATTTTTTTAAAGTCTGCTTTTTTTACACTGAGAACGCTGTTTTAAGATGCAGGGGGATAGAACATTTGATAATGTCTTAGTATTTAATTTAGTTTCGTCTTTTGTGAAATTGAAGTTTTGCATCTTCGTCGAAGTGATTTCCCTCAGAACCTTCTTCGAGTTTTGAAAGTCTTATCTGGCTCCTGCTTGATTGTTTCGTAGCTTCAAACTCCACAGCATGGGCCCGTGCGTCCACCAACTTATCAGGTCGGACCAAAATGAAGGCTTGCCAAGTTTCATGATCCCTAAGCCCATCTAAAAATGCCTGGACAGCAAGCATTTCCATTACATTTTCAGGAGTAGCCGGATATGCGAGTCGGACTAGGCGTGCAATATCAGCTTCAAATTCCTGTAGGGATTCATTTTGTTTTTGGAAGCGGCTTTTCAACTGAGAATGGTCAACGTGTTTCAGGTGAGTCTGGCTATAACTTAACTCCAAATGTTTAACTAATAGGTCGTAATCTTCTTGTTCCTAGTTGCGTACATTTACATGTAGGCCAGTGTCAATGCCTTTTCCGGTGTGGTCCAGTGATTTACCTCAACTGCAGTGGTAATTTTCCAGGAAGATTTTCCATCAAATTGAGGGGGTTTCATGTAAATTCTGGCCAGATCTGCCTCTGAATTATTACAAATTAATTTTTCAATTCTAATACCGATGCTGTTGTTAACACTAGGTAGTATTCCAGATTCCCAATCTCCCGATCAACATGATTTTTCAAATTTTCTTCATGGGTCCTGGAATTTTCCACGATTTGTTCGTTTATTTTCTCAAGATTTTCTTAGAATATCTTCTTCAATTTTTCTAGAATTTTCTACAGTTTTCTTCCATTTTTCTAGAATTGACTAAGGAATAAAACATTTTTTCAAGTAAATAGTTAAAATATTTATGACTAAAAAAATTAGTGAAGAGCAATTGTAGGAATCAGATTATTCACTATTTGTTGAAAAATTCGTAGAACATGGATGAGTCGAGGATAGCTACAGATTTTTTTAAATTTGAGGACAGTATGTCATCTAAGCTACTAAAATGGCTCCCGTGGTTACAGCCAAAACGCTTGGAAATTTTCATATTTTTCGGTATATCCTTCAGATTCAAATTATTACTACGTCATAATCTGATATAAAATGATACTAGAACCAGCATTTCTACTGTAATAATTATTTGTAAATAAACGTGAAAGAATAACAGCAATAATTATAATTAATCAAATCACGTACTACCATTTTTCATAATAACTAGATACACAGGAAATTTTCAAGGTTTGTGAATTAGTCAACTGTATTTAAGCTTTGTTAGGTTTTCAAGTTTTTATGATAATTTTTTTACGTGAACATAACCAAAGTTATATAACACAATACAGTGTTATTCAAAAGTCCCCTCCCCTCGTATCTTTGGAACGGTTATACATAAACTAATGAAATTGGGAAACTGAATATTAGCGGTTGTAAGTTGGCCTAATAGTGATGATAGGTAACGTAATCGTCACAGATGGCGTCATAAGGTCATTGTGACCAATAATTTTAAATGGGACCCTACGGCATTCGACACCTCTTTTAAAGGGTATTACAAATACCTCTTCAATTATACCGATATTGTTTGTGTTTATGGTAGTTTTGATAGATTAAATCAGTAAAAAGTAAACTTTAACGATGATTTAAATTACAGATTCAAGAATCAGTACGTATATATAACAGTTCCTCGAAATGAGGTCCATTTACTTCCTGACAAATATGTGCGGAAATAACCCTACATTCTGCAATGATACGTTGTTTCGAAACAGAGGTGGCGTAAGGCGTGGTGGATGGCAGAAGCCCTTGTTGCCAGTTCTGTTAAGTCTTTCTTCTTTTATAAATTTCACTTTCTGTTTGTTCGTCATTCCTTTTTTTTCTCCTCGTGGTTGGCCAGTCTTACTAGGCAAGTTCTCTCTCCTAACTTTATTGCGCTTCCTACTGCTGTCTTTATATGTAATGCTTTTTCCAGAAAATTTCCCATTGTGATGCTGAGCTCATCTGTATTATGGGTTTCTATTCTCACTGCTTGTACATTATTTTTTCTTTTCTCATTTTCCAATCGCTCTAATCTATTGTCCATTTCTGTTCAATTTTTCTTCATTTTATTGTTATCCTCAGTTAACTTTTGGTTTTCTTTCCTCACTTGTTTCATTTCTTCCAGGTATTCACTTTGTTCTTCTCGCGTTTTCTTGATCTCCTCGGCCAATTCCTCCACTTTGTCCCCCATATTCGAATTCATTATCGGCGACCTCCCTGTTTTTTTGCTTTTTTTATATGATTCCTCTTCAGTATCCCCGTCCTCCGCTCTGTCGCTTTTTCTCTTTCTGTAATATTCATTATCGCTCATTTTTATTTCGAATTCACTTTCTTTAAAATTTCTAAGCCCGTCCCTGTCTTAAATATTTCGTTCATCGCAAAAAGGTTCCGATTGTTTGGTTTTAATTACAAATTAATTGTTCTTATCGCTATTACATCGCGAAAAAAGACCTCGGCCGGTTATCCCGTCGGACCTTGAACCTTTATCGATGATATTTAGTTGTCTTTTTTAATTATAACTTTTATAAATAAACTATGCTAATCTTACTTGTAACTAATAGAAGAATTATCCACTTGACACGTTAAACTGTTATTTACTACGAAAAACTATTTTTCTACTACCGTGCGTAAAGTACGTACTTTAGACACACTTTCGAGTGCGTAAAACTTTACTTTACGCACTAGTGCGTAAAGAGTTATTCTTTACGGACTAGTGCGCAAAGAAAAAGTTCCAATTTGTATCTAGTTTTATCTAGTCTTATAAAAATATAGGTAGGTATAATAAGCGGATAGTTTTCTTTAAATCAGAGATTGAAACCTATAGAATTCAGTAAAGTACATACGTAATAATTATTGGGTACTGGAAAATAGTAGAATAGGGTGCATATGTAGGTACCTATAAGTTGGCTGTGAGTGACTGACATTTCTTTGTGCATTGAATCTGACATTTAAATTTGAAATTGAGATCTTCCCCCTATACATAGGGTAAGCAAAAGTATTTTTATTTAAGTATTGAACATTTTTAGGAAACTATGATGTTATTTTAGATTCTTTTTTTAGGAAACCAAATAGTTAGGTACATATAATTATAAAAATGAATTCCTCTGATGATCTCTCAGGAGATTATTTTGAAAATACACCATCAAACATATTACACGTAGCACAGAATGCTTCTAATGATTTATTGCCCCGAAAATCTGTGAATATTTACGAAACAAAATACAATTTGTTTAAAGAATGGTGTAGGAAAAATAAAATAACAAAATATTCCGAAAATGTCCGAGTGCACAAATTGCACCTTTAATATTAGTATTGTTAATAATTGGATTTGTCTGTTGTTTTGTTAATTTGTTATAATTTTGATTAAAATGTTAATCAATATATAATATATTTTATTAAGAATCAATAAAAGCGTTACAGTTTCTTCTAAAGAAAAATTAAACCTACTTTAGTGCGCAAAGAAAATTACTATTAAACTTCTGTGTTTTGATCAAATTTTCGGTAGTAGAAAAAATAGTGTATGCAATTCGTGTGTAAAGGCCTTTTTTCGACTCATGTGATTGTCGCATGAGCCGCAGGCGAATGCGACAATATTCACATTCGTCGAAAAAAGGCTACTTTACACACTTGTTACATAAATAACTATTAGTTGATTTAATTGCTCGTAATTCTCCTGAAAACGAAGTTTATTCGGAGCAGAAATCAACTCAACCTTTCGGATAAATACCGGGACCGCAATCTGTATTATATATATATATATATATATATATATATATATATATATATATATATATTTCGATGGAACATTAGACGTTATAGAAAAACTAGCCAGAATTCAGCAATAATCTATCGAAAATATGCTCATCTTCCGGCGACTTGACGGTTATACCGGAAGCCTTTGTTATTTTAAATAGAACATCCTATACTTTTTAACATTTTTAAATTAAACGTAAAAAAATAATGTCAGTTTTATAAGGGTTCCCTATACGTATCTTTTATGATTTTCTAGATATCTTTTTGTAAAATACAGTGTATCAAAAAAAATGGAATAACAAAAAAAAGATCAACTTGAACCAAACAAGTTTTCAAGAAGTTAATAAAAAGAGTTTAAGGCAACTTCTGCAATATTGTCTATAACGATAAAATTTCCAAGGGGCTCCAAAAAGTGTGAAATGTCTAAGACACCCTGTATTTTTTACTTTATTCGATAGAGTAAATTATTTCCTTTCAAACGATATATGGGTTCCCTATACCCATAAGCAGTATTTTTTACGTAATCATAAAAAAATCTGTTTTTAGACAGTTATTAAGTTTTTTTATTTTTTATAAAGCTGTAGTAGGCTGGATATTATTGCAATCACTTCTTGACATGTCAAATTTGCTAAAAATTTTAAAATAATACTAATACTTTTTTTCTACGCCCTATCTTTAAAGTACCTTGTATTTCACCTGTTTGCAGCGCTTAAAGTGGTTGTTTATGGTTAGAGTGAAAAAAAGTAAAAAAGCGTTAAAAAAAGTGCCATAACGTTAACTTTATTTTACGCTTCCCATAAGCTAACACAATGAATCTTGACTGGGCATCGAGGATGGACTTTCATGAAACTTGGAATACGAATAATTGTAATTTACCGAAGGAGCTTAATCAAAATATCCCAAATTTCTATTTGAATTTTATTTTTTTGTATAGGGCTGTAGAAAAAATAATGTATGCAACATGTGCATAAAGTGTATTTTATTCCATTCGTGAAAAAAAGTACCACTTTATGCACTTGTTGCATAAATTACTATTATTAAATCCTTTATTTATTGATCAAGTATGTAAAAAAAATTAATCTAGAATATTTTGGATTTTTGTTACATGATATTTAAATGTAGTTCCACTAACACATAAAGTATTAAACACAGTATTAAAAAACCTTACAAGAACATGGAACGTTTGTTTCTCCACGACTATATAATAATGCACAAATTATTTTTACATATTTAGCAAAATTATGATATAAATTCTTCACACTAGTGAAGAATGAAAAAGAATTCACTCTCGTTAGCCAATCACCTTCCATGATTATCAGAAATCACGCTAAAACGAATAAATCAAATCGTCTCTTTTGAAACGTCAAATACCCAACTACGCAAATCGCTTCTGACAGCGCGTCGTTTGAAACGTCAAAATAATCATATTATCATAATTTTACGTATATATGGAGAAGAAAATGGACAACAGTAGCAATAGTGAAGATTTAATATGTACGCCTCCCGAAATTAAACAAATTGCTCAATCATCCACAATGAATTTGCTACCGGAGAGATCAAAGCAAGACCATAATAAGATTTATTAAACAGTTATGGCATGTAGACATTCCAATAAACTAAGTACCTTTTCGGAAAACGTTCTCCTAGAAAATATACTCTATACTAAAAAGTACATTAAAGGTTAATAATGAAATACACATTGAAAATTATTCAAAATTGCGGGCGTTCCTTAAACGAAAAGGAGAAGGATTTCAAGCAAAGAAATCGAAAACGTTTACCTCAGAAGATATAAATAAATTTATCACAGAATCTCCAGACAATATATATCTCGGAACTAAGGTAACACATTTAAGTGTTTCACTTAGATGTAAAAGTTTGAAAGTAGTATTTTTTTTAAGTTGCATTACTCATAGGGGTTATAGGTGCTTGACGTAATAACGAAATGTATTTAATGAAAACGGAAGAGATCCAAGTCCTGAATTCAGCTCTTTTAATAACCATACCTAACACTGAAACAAAGATTGTTAGAAAATTTACGGTGACAGGTGTATTTTATGAAATATGCAAAAAGTATATAGCACTACGCCCAACTAATGTAACAAATACTTCTTTCTTCTTGAACTACCAACGCGGGAAATATACTATTTAGAGAATTGATATCAACAAATTTGCATCAATGGGCCGACAAATAGCAGCCTACTTAAACTTACTAAATGTAAATCTGTACACCGGACATACTTTTCGTAGATCTTCTGCCACACTATTAATTGATGCGGGGGAGATATTACGGCTCTCAAACAACACGGTGGCTGGAAAAGTACATCCGTAGCTGAGGGCTACGTGGGTGACTCAATAAAAAATAAAATGAACACTGCCAACAAAATATTGCAGTCGATAAATCAAACCGGAATCACCCAACTATATACAGCACAGACTAGCAGTACTAGCACTGCTAGTATTAATCATAATTCAGTACCAACCACATTAAAGATAAGCAATTGTAATAACTTTACCATAAATTTTGCAAAAGAATGAATCTAATTTATTATGTATATGTTATCTCTATTATTATTCCTAATAATGTTATAATATCATTTAAAAATGTAAAGGTTTCTATTAAAAATTTTAGTTACCTTATCTATGTTCTTTACATTTTCATAAATAAATGTGGTCGATAGCTCAGTGGTAGAGAGATACTTGACGCGGGCGATCGAGGTTCAATTCCCAATGGAAGACATTTTTGTATGCATAGTCGTGGAGAAAGTATAGTATTTTACTTGTGTAGAATGGCTATTATTCACTTGGATGATTCCAAAACTCACTCGCTGTGCTCGCTCGTTTTGGTAACTTCATCCGTGTGAATAATGGACTTGTATTTACTACATCACAATGGTTCAACATTATATGATATTTTTAGCCATGTTTTATGGGTTCTTAGCTTACTTTAATCTTAGTGAACAAGATAAAAAGCCGTTCTCCTTCCTTAAGTCGATCTTTTTACCGCTCATTATTACATCCCTATCCACGGGTTTCCATAACCAATTCTCTGTTCTAAGTATTGACCCTCCTAGCTTAGTTGTCCCTTCTTTCTTATTTAGATGTTTGATATTATACTTGCTAACCTCTTTTCGTTTCCTTAACACCTCCATATTCCATTCTTGTAATAAGAGTTGGTATTTATTATTTAAGTGAAAATATTCCCCTTCCCATTCTTATCAGGACTCTAATTATATTGAATTGTAGTTCAAATTTGTTGCTCTACCCTACCTACAACTATACAATGTTTTCGAAATTTTTATTTTTCTACCACTTCACTTCCTTTCCATAATTCCTCGCCTCCTTCTATTTTTCTATATGTCACAAGATATTACAACTCAAATCCTAAGTTTGAAATATTTTTCTAAATACACCTTAATTACCCAAAAATTTTTAACCCCATTTCTTACATCCTTCCCTTCATCGGAGCTGGTGTGTGGACGTTTGTTACCCCACTAATAATTATTTTCATTTAGGTAAGATATACAGATTGTTTAATGTTTTCTTCCTTAAACCCAAACATTCTTTGTAGCCTGAAGATGGCCATTGTGGGCCGAAACTAGTTGCTCAGCTTATGGAGGCTTTGTAAAACTTCATTATAATAAAATAACTTTGTGACATTTTGACTTTGAGTTTTTCACAAGATTTTTTTATGATTATGTAAAAAAATACTAATTATAGGTATAGCGAACCCATATATCGTTTGAAAGTAAATAATTTACTCTATCGAATAAAGTAAAAAAATACAGGGTGTTGCATTTAAGTTAAGTAAGTGATTTGAGTGGAAATGTGTCTTAGATATTTCACACATAATAAAGATCAACAATACTGTTCATGTGTTTTTAGTCCTCTCTGTATACATTCAATGGTACAATTTAATTCAAAATTGTGCAACTCTATTTAATAATATAGGAAATAGAATTGTGAAACTTTTCTGATATTCTAAAACCAATTTAATTTCAGCTGGTTATTGTCATTTAATTTATTTTTTAAATGATTGTTCCTATATATATAGAGAAATTCTTAAAAGCATCTTCTACTCAGACTTTAATCACAAAAAAACCGAACCAGGCAGAATTATGAGCAATCGGAAGAAACCTATTATTTACAATTGCGGGTATTACCAGCTAATACAAAGTATTATCTACTAAAAAACACTTACATAAGCAAACTGTACAAACAATACATAGTGTCAGATTCACACTAATACGGCACCAAATTTTTGAGAACATTCTGTTCAATCCAAAAATGGCACACTAGAACGATGGTTTAACAGTATTTGGCGATTAGTAGGAACTAAATATTCATTCAAAAATAAAACCTTGATTATTTCGAACAGGAAACTGAAGCAGTAATTTGTAAAATTCTATTGGATCAGTGATTTTATTCGATGCACAATAATAATTATTGCTTCGAATACCACGAGCATGGATAGAAAAAATTATGTCTTTTTGAGATGGTTCGCATAATGGCTTTCAAATTATATAAATATGTATATATATATATATATATATATATATATATATATATATATATATATACAAACATATATATATAATATTTGTACGATTATATAAGATTTTCATAAACGTTTGGATAGTTTTTATTTTAATACAATTATTTATGTGTACTTGTATTTGACTTACCTTGGGCTGCTCTGTATATCATTATGTTTTATTTAGTGTTTTTAAATGAAACTCAAGGTCTCTAGTTAATTCCACAATATAATACAAGTTATTGAAAATTCTAAAAAATTGACAATTGTTTCGATAAATCAATATCATCGTCAGAATGAGAAGTTACATTTCATTTTATGCCTACCTGATGTTTAGTAGTTATATTTGGCTAGACCAAGAAGTAACCTAACTTGTGATTGGCTTAATATATGTTTATAGAAAAAAGAAGAAGATGTGATATTACAAATATTGAAGCTTAGATATTATTAGCCCTATGGTGATATACTGGATATCATTTTTCCAATTAAGATCAGTATAACTGTGCAATGATATAGAAAACCAGGAAAACTATATCTGCTGATCTTTACAATTATCACTTAAGAAGACAGTTTATTAGTGGAGAATTCCCTAGATTTAACTGTTCATTTACAACTTCATATTGTGGGTTTCTTAAATGTCTTCTAATTTCCAGTTCTTCAAGGAATCCAGTTCTTGTTTCTTTTCACAAATATGCAGTACTTCTAGTTTTGTGTTAGGTGTCAATGAATGATTGGTGTCAAGTAGATGTTTTGCGTAGTGGGATTTATCTGGTTGTTTTAATCTGTATGCTCAATTTCATGTTTTATTTAGTTTATTTAAATATATATAGCCGGAGACATGTAGACTTTCTCCCTTTGGGTTCAGGACGCCAGTTTATAATTGAGTATAATTTCAGTGTTAATTAATTATTATATACTGTTATGTTTATATATGCGAATTAAATAATTCATAAATATGACACTATTACCTTTTTATTATTATTATAATCAAGAATGATAGAAATGAGCTATCTTGAGTTAAATTTGTTATGGATAGTGAATAAAAATACCAAATACTGTAAAGATATCTATTTAATGAAAATGATTTGAGTTAAATTTTAAATTAATCATTATACAAAAATTGTATTTGTCACTGTCCAATATTCAATCATGCGCTCTAAAACTATATTCGGCGGAAACGATGCCAGCGTCTGCGCGTAGGAAAGTTCACGTACACTTTCAGCTGATACAACAGCGAGGAGAAGTGTATCACTCACGGTCAATGATACATAAACGCTATATTTACAAGATTTTTAAACACATATAAAATAAAAATTATCAACATACTAATCAAGAAAACAATACAATTGCATATACGAATCAATATAAGAAAAATGGAAATTAAATAGTGGTGATAATTAAGTGTTTATACATGCTTTAGTATGAAAAATGGAAGATGAATGAAACTTATATATTACGTGAACAAAAGTGAGATAACATTAATATTATAGGTGAGTAAAATTGCAATTTTTTTATTATAGATATTGATTAAAGTTTTAGTTGTTCATCAATGAAAATATTATATATATATATATATATATATATATATATATATATATATATAGTTAAACTTGATCTTTGCCGAATAATTAATACTAAACATAGGTTTATTGGAGAAGCGCTTCCCCAATAAACCTATGTTTAGTATATATATATATATATATATATATATATATATATATATTATATAGCATCTTAAAATGTTTAGGCCTTTTTGTTAGAATTTTGTTATTTATTCAAAAAATTTATCTCTCACTAGTTGTCTTTGGATCCAAAGTAATATCTAAAATACACAGTCCTTTCTTCCGTATAGCTATACTGATGCGGCTTCTGGAGTCTCTCACTTCTTGAAGATTTCTTTTATGTAAAGAAATGCACCTTTCTGGGCGTTGAAACTTTATCACTTGACGTTATACACTTTCTATTTGCTTTAGTTAATAACTTTTGGACAATACTTTAATTTTTTTATCAAATTTTAAAAAAACTTTGTGGAAACCTTCATACATTATGTTATTTATTACAAAACCGACGCTCGACTCCCATTTGTTTTCCGAATCAACAAACTTTTCACACAGGAAGTTCAAAGCCACCTTGTTACTACTAATAACTCTATTATTGTTTGTTTGGGCTTTTTTAGTTCAAAATAAGGAAACAGTTCTTTAAAAAGTCTTGGAGGATGTTAAAAACTATACACACATATGGTTATTGTCTCAAATTTTTTATAATTTGTCCTTTCACCTTATGACAATGACTCATTTTATTAATTTTCCCCATTTTAGAGGTCTTCTTACATTTACTAATTACATAAAATTTACAATCTAAAAAATCTAATATTGTATATGCAACTGTACAGCTTCTAATCTTCTATTTTTTGCTATATTATTTTTATATAAACTATTAATTATTTCAAAATTGGATTCTTATATTAATCATTTTATTAGTTACCAATAAATTTATGTTGGCAGTAAATTCATCTTTTTACGTCACTTCCTTTTTGTTAGGCTGTATGAATCAAATATTTAATTGACGTAAAGCTTGGCTGTGTTCCGTATGTCAAATAAATATTAATTGTTTTATACGTTTATTCTTGATTATTACTTTTAAGTTATTATATATAAATATTGATAATCTGTTTTTAACTCTGTTACTAATTCTATTTTATTTCAGATATCAAGCTAAGATAAGTATTAAGTTCCTAGTGCATTCATATGGCCGTGTTCAGAATGTTTTATAATATTCATGAAGGTAATTCTTTAATTATTTAAACAATCCTTTTTATTATTTTTATTTACTATCCTTAAATTCATCTGATCAAATGGTTTCCATAATATTTACTAATACAATAGCTCATTTCATTCAATAATTTTAGATAATTTTTTTTAATTTCTTACTAGGTTGTGTCTACTGATACAACATACGTTATGATATATTGTTTTTCTATCTGATAATATTAGTTATATTGTTTTCAGATCTTATAATATTAGTTCAACACATATATATATATATATATATATATATATATATATATAACATAAATTTCGATTTTCTACCACACCTGCTTTTAGTCTAAATTTCAATAATTTCGACGTTCTTCGAAGGGAAAACAACTACATTCCTGGCTAATACCACGCAGAATATTGAATTACATCCCCATCGAAAACCGTGACGTCGATTGACCATTTTGCCGATACGGGCATCTGTGGTGATTCGCAACTGATAGCGGAAGGGCATAGTACACTGACGCGTTTCAACTTTCTTGGGTCTCTTGAAGAGTGCCGTAATGCCTTCCAGTTCAGAGTCTCTAATCCGAACTGAAGATTCCATCCTCCGACAACTTCTACTTGTCTCGTGTAGTTACACACAAGCGAGAAGTAGTCAGCTGGCGCCGTCTTTACTTTCAGTTGCGAACCAACACCTCAGATAAATTCGACCGTATTAGTCGTATGGAATAAAATGAATATAATTTCATAATAGTTATTTGTAAAACAAGTGTCACAATGACTCGTTTTGTAGTACGAGTACTACAGAAAGTCATTGTGGCACAAGTTTTACACAATATTTTTTATAATTCGCATTTATTTGATTTTTTAAATAAAATTGAATTACATATAATCCCTGTTTTTAAACTAGGAGGAGTGGTTTGAATTTAAGTTGGCAGTTCTGTATATTCCTGATTGGTCACATCACAGATGGTTTTATTCAGCACTTCTGACTTTTGACATATTATAACCGAATAATTGTGTAAATTGTAAACAAACTTTCATTTAAGCAAACATAGGATGATTATTTGTTTAAAAAAGAGCTTCTTCGTATATGCTCTTGCGATCTATTTATATTATATCATGAACAGAATTATTTCTGTAATACATCTTCACACAGATATCTGGTCATTTATCCCAAAAATCTAACGTTATGTATACCTATATATTGATCCTATGCAATATAAAAATAGAAAATTGACAAATCATTGATAAATAAACGTTAACGTACTTTATTCATCAATATTTTTAATATATAAATCATTCTAATTTACCTTTAAGAACATTTAATATAATAATTTGCTAGCTAGAACAACGCTAGACCATTTTATTTATAACTTGTGTCAAGGTTTAAGTTAAATATCAAATAAAAATATAACTAAATACAATAACCAACTGTACACTAAAAATTACTAAAACAGTGTTCAAATAGCTTCATTGTGACACTGTAAACAATGTTATAATGAAGTCTCTTTTATACGTGAATTATAAAAAATATTATATTCATTTTATTGCATACGACTAATACGGTCGAATTTATCTGAGGTGTTGGTTCGCAACTGAAAGTGAAGATGGCGCCAGCTGTCTACTTCTCGCTTGTGTGTAACTACACGAGCCAAGTAGAAGTTGTCGGAGGACGGAATCTTCAGTTCGAATTAGAGACTCTGAACTGGAAGGCATTACGGCACTCTTGAAGAGACCCAAGAAGGTCGAAACGTGTCAGTGTACTATGCCCTTCCGCTATCAGTTGCGAATCACCACAGATGTCCGTATCGGCAAAATAGTCAATCGACGTCACGGTTTTTGAAGGGGATGTAATTCAATATTCTGCGTGGTATTAGCCAGGAATGTAGTTGTTTTTTTCCTTCGAAGAACGGTCAGGCCAATACGTCGAAATTATTAAAATTTCGACTAAAAGCAGGTGTAGTAGAAAATCGAAATTTATGTTTCATTTAGACACCTCGTATTTTATGAGATTATTTATATATATGTATATGTATATATGTTTTATTATTTTAATTTAATTAGATATATATATGATATTTGATTCATAATTTATTTTTTGTTGTGTGGCTAGCTCAGTTATTAAGTAATTATTTTTATGTTATAATTATATTCGTTCGGGAGCATGAGACTTTTTCTACTCTTTTAGTTCAGGCTTTGTTTGGATATACCTTTGCTTATTTAAAATAAAAAGAAACATAATACTTTCAATAATTTAATTTTATAATGAAATTTTTATTTAAATATTTATAAAATAGTTACGCCTATGGAATGGAAATGATATACACCATCTTATGCGCATGCCCAACTAAAATCGAACAGAAACGAGACGGAACGAACGTTTCTTATCGACGCTCTGCATCTGCGTGAATATTAGATACATAGCATCGTTGTCGTTATAACAATGTTGATGGATTCGCATAAAAGAATTTACGTTTAGTAATTATATACATACAAAATTAAAATGTTCGGAAGAAATAGGTTACAAAATTTATATATACAAATGGAAATATTCTATGAATGGATTAATATACATTTTTCTTATATGATTTGAAAATACGTAAGTACAAGCATTATTTTATCACAGAATAGGCCTTTTTAAATAATATTTAGATTTTGTCTAATGAATAAACTACATAAAGTCCTTTTTCTTTTTTATAGATCGATCATATAGACGCAAGAATTCTTATATACATATATATATATATATATATATATATATATATATATATACATGGAAATAGTCACTGAATTTATACTCAAGAGTTATTATTCTTATTATTGGCCAATAATATTTAAAGAAGCACTGACCTGATGTCTGGATTCTGGATCTCTCCCGTCTGGAAACAGGATTACGCTTTCCGAAGTTCAAACTGCGTACTTACTTGAGAATTTTGGATATTCTCACGGGAAAACTGGATACAAATACATGTGAGTGTTCTAAGTTTTATATTTGTTAAGAATCTATAGCTTTGATCATGAAAATTTGTGATTTTTCTTGAAATTTCTGGAAAAATTCTTCATCACCTCCTCGCTATTTCGACGCCAAGAACCAACTCCCACGCTTCTATTTGATCGTCAATTTTTTTATCAACAACGAATATATTGTTTCTAAGCTCACTAATTATCAATAGTTTTTATTTAATTTTGGTTGATCAAAATTTGTGCTGTCATTTTTCCACCAATCACATTGTTTCTGGAGCTGTCGAACTATATTCACAATTGCTACACTTTATGAAGTTTTTGGAAATATATATAAATGTAAATTTCACTTGAAAAGTATCTGTTTTCTTTTACTATTCAACGAACTTCAATAGAACAAGTCTTTTACAGATAGTGAAATTCATTGTTATATGTTGATATGACAATGTCTAGTTTTGTTTTGACATATATGACAATTTGAAAATAATATTTATATTTATGAACATAAATTGTTTTGCTTTGGTTATTTATACCATTTAAATTCTCTAGTAGCAAATATTTCTTTAAATCCATCATCGTTTAATTATTCATTGATTTCATAAATTTGATATACATTGTTGCATATAAATTATCTTTATGTCATTGATATTTCAATATTTTAAACTTATCTAATTCTTTATACTAAATATGAAATTGATTTATATTATTACTGTTTCAACTAATACTTATATTAAATTAGATAACTAAAACTCGTTTAATTTCAGATGGAACAGCTGATTCATTCATGACAACTAAACATCCATATTGGGCAGATTTCATGTTCTCCACTATACTTGTTAAGCATTTTCAAACTTTAGACAATTATTAAGGTAATTTCTTTATTTTTATTGTTGCTCTTTTAATTATTGTAAACAAATGATTTAATATATTCTGATTTTATATGCATTTTTACTTATGATTGTGGTTTTCATAATGTGTTTTTAACTACATAGTTTCAATCCATTTTAAATACTAAGCAAAATATTCTCAAACAGCTGATACTCTTTAATATATAAGATATATGGTTCAATATATATATATATATATATATATATATATATATATATATATATAACAACAAAGAGATTCATGGGTAATTCACATATCACGCGATATTCCTACATCTTCTTTGTTATATATATATATATATATGTATATATATATATATATATATATATATATATATATATAATACATATCCTCTATCTAAATTCTAAAGAAAACATTGAAATAAAGAAAATATGCATATTTAGATGTAATACTAGTGATACACACTGTATTATCAATAATTTGAAAGGTTCAATATACCAATAAAATTTTACATTTCAATTTCATATGACATTACTGCAGAATAGACTTAATGACAGATAGATTTTAAAACGATTTGAAAAACCAGAATACAGATGTCTCTATTAGCAAAATGGCACTTATAAAAAAAAATAATGAAAATCTCTCTTAGTATATAAAAACGTAAATGTGTATTTTTTTTTTAAAAAAAGAATTCTTGGTAACCAAAGGAGAAGAGAGTTATTTATGGAAACAGTTTAGTTAGTTGATTCATAACATCGCGAGAGACAACATCGAAATAAGAGTTGTCTCAGAATTTTTTTTAAATAGAGTTGAATTTTAATATCTCGAGAGACAACATCGGAATAAGAGTTGTCTCAAATTTATTTGAGAATATCAGAATAATTTGTAGCATTATTATCAAATTAACACAATTTGCCTTTGAAAGCCAGTGCGTGTATTATTCGCAGAGAATTACAGCGGTAAAGTGCGAGTGTTGTTCCAGTTTCTAAATAAGTCATTTAGAAAATTGTTCCAGATATTCTAAAACGTTTTTTAGAATACAAACAAGTCTATCTGTATCCAGTTTGGCCTTTAGTAAAAAATATTTCGAAAGTAGATGCATCTGATGAATTAAATATTTGATCAAATTATAGTAACATTATTGATATATCATTCTACGTAAACTCAAGACAAATTTTGAAAAAGACAATTTACAAGGAAATTGGGGAATGTTACATTGACATATAAGTCATTTTGGACTTTTAGTTAAAGTATTTAGATAAGAATTTCTAAATTTAGATTGTTTCTAATATTAAGGTTTTGATAGAAAATTCTATTTTTGCGTATTCGTTTGTGATATTTTTTGAAAAGTTTTAATTTTTGTAAGTGTTTATTTGATAATATAATATATAAATTTGAATTCTAATCACCTTTTGGCTCTCTTTTCATAATCATTCTCATTACATTTGATAATTTCATCCTATAGAAAATTTAGTACAAGAAGTGACATTTGGTTTAATTTCTGACAGTAATTTCATATGTGTCATAAGATAATTTAATTGTATTATAGTGTATTGGACAAACAGTTACTTTCGATTTGAATAGTAGAATACGTGATTTGGAAATTTATAAATTTTGAATTATTCTTTGAAATCTTTGATCCCTCCCTGAGAAAAGAGTGAGTTGATTGATATTGTGTATTAATTTATCTTTCAGGATATAAAATTTAATATTTATTTAGCCGGGCATATTAATTTGACAACTGCTGTCATTAAAATTTTTATAGGTTATATTTAGCTAAAGGTGTTTTCATATTAGTGTAGTTACAGCTACAAATAAATTCAACGATAAAACAATATAGAATATAATATATTATAATTAAAAACATAGTCGAGATATACTATAATATATATATATATATATATATATATATATATATATATATATATATATATATATATATATAAAACTGGTGAATATTGGGGGGAATTGCAGAAAAAAAAGGAACAGAGTGTACTCTTAACAGAAAATTTCCAAGCTTTCTAGTTTTATTGTCCTCATCATCAGGGAGACTCAAATGGAAAAAACAGCAGTTAGATACTGTAGTTAACAAGAGAGATATAAAAGGAGAAGGATCCACAACATGTGTGTACTTACCTCGGAGTTGAGGTTAGATTCCATTATGTTATATAGAAATGAACTACGGATGATTAAAGTCAAATTTCTATATATCATTAATAAATATACACGTCCCAACGGAAAAAACGGATATAGAAGGTAAAGAACGTTACTACGGTGAAAGAATCCCGATATATTACCTAAAAATAATCCTAGGAGATGCGAATGCAAAAGTAGGGAAATAAGAGATATACAAGCTCACGATAGGTAGATTCAGTAAACATGAACACACTAATGAAAACGGCCAGCTGTCGATCCATTTTGTAAAAGAAAAGGGTATGCGAATGAAAAGCACATATTTTGAAAAGAAGGGAATATAGAAAGGCACCTGGAGATCACCTGACGGATCATACACCAATCAAATAGACCATTTATTAATAGACGAAGACGAAGAAAAGTGTCTAACAGATATCAGAAGTTATAGAGGGCCAGATGCTGACACTGACCACTTTTTGGTAGGAATAAAGCTTAAAAAAGAAATACCACAGCAAAGAAATCGAAAAAGGAATGAGAAGAAACAAAACACAAGGAGTAGATTGACAAAATACGAAGAAAGAAAGCTCACGGACAGCTCACGATACAAATGATATAGAGAGTATCTGGACAAACATAAAAAACGCGCAGAAGTAGTAATTGGACATATCCACGAAAAAACTCCATCAGGAAGGAAAAAGTGGTTCGATGAAGAATGCCAAAAAGAAATAGAGATACGAAAAGCCAGAAGACTAGAAATGATAAAGAAAGAAACACAAGAATCAAAACAAACATACACAGAACAGAGGAAACACTGTAACAAATTTAATAGGGTATAAGAAAAGAGAGTATGCAGAAGAACTTCTGACAAAAATAGAAGAAAATTACAATAATAAAGAAATCAGAAGTCTGTACCAGGGAATCAAATGAGAAAGAAAAGGCTACCAACAGAGACCGGTGTATTACAAAAATAAAGAAGGGAAATTAATAAGAAATGAGCAAGAGATTATAGAAATGTAGAAGGAGTATTTTAAGGAACTCTTAAGTCCTGCGAGGAACGTGGAATATGATATAGAATGGGAAAATCTAGGAGAAGGAAACACCCAATATATAGAAGACCCACCAACTTTAACCGAAATTGAGGAAATAATAAATAAGCTAAAAAACAACAAAAGTGCAGAAAATGACCAGATAACAGCAGAAATGCTTAAATATGGAGGCGAAACCATAAGCAGGTGGATACACCAGCTGGTTGAAAAAATTTGGGAACAAGAAAGATTTCCCAAGGACTGGAATGAAGCGGTACTAATTCCAATTTATAAAGAAGGAGAAAAAAATGGATTGTACAAACTGCAGAGCTATCGCTCTGTTGCATACAAAATATTAGCCACACATGTCAAAAATAAACTTTCTAGGAAATTGGAGCGGGGAATAGGAGAATACCGGTGTGGATTCCGAAAAGGAAGATCAGTTATAGATCAGATATTTACCTTAAGAGAGCTACAGGCAGAAACTACGAACATAATAAAGAAACATATGTGCTATTCATAGACTTTAAGCAAGCATATGACAGAATAAAGAGAAAACAACTATATATAGCCTTAAACGAACTAGGAATAAAAGGGAAACACTTTAGATTAGTAAGACTAACATTAAAAGTGTAACGCGAAAATTCGCCGAGCTGTCGGAGATAAAATATTGGCAAACCTGTCGACGGAGGGAATTCAGATCGCGCACTCCACGAAGTTAGAATTCAGTTCTCCTTGTGCCGTCAACGTGTACTCACGCACTTCAAGTGATAAATTTTGCATGTGCTCTGGGAGCCATAACGTTATTTCCCGAAAATCCTGATAAATTCTATGTAGGGAAAGAAAATATCGCTCGATATAACAGGAGACAGGTCTGACCCGATAATCTACTGAACCGGAGGGCGCCGATGACCAAAGGATATAAGTAGAATTGGTAGAATTAAGGAAACCACGTGGAAAATTACTGTAGGCGGCTTGTTAGTAGAACTCATTATCAAGGTAAACGATTGAAAAAACTAGGAATTTAAAGCTTTGAATCGTAGTTTATTGGAGTATGTAACCTGGATTTCATGAAATAGTTTGATACATTTCACAAATTCTTATCAGTTCATTTTCGTTATTGCTTTGTACATTTTTTTTGAAATAAGAATATATCACGGGGGCTGAATAATATTCAGGGATGTGTCCAGAGACGTAGTTTTTATATTATGGGTTTTTTTGATATCGTTGTTTTTTTTTGCTAAGCGCAAAAAACCAGTCATATAGTTTTTATGATCAGTGCAAACGGCTTTTATACAGTTAAAAGTGTGGATGTATGATTATTTGCGAATTTCGGATGATGATAATATAGTCAGTATAATGGGATATTACGGGGGGGCGTCGAAAATTTGACTGGGGTAAAATGTAAACCCTATGTAGAGGCTAATTCGTTTCTATATTTTAGGTTTTTTTTTTATTTGGATTTCAATTCGTTGATTGAAGCTTGCGGAGTCAGTGAGACCAGTTCCAGGAGAGCTGGAATATTCGGGAACGACTTCAGTTGCTGTTCTGGGGTCCGGAAGAAGGATAAGTGAACAGTTTTCCTTCTTATTTCTCATTCACTTATACATTTACCTCATCCGTCAATTTCACAATTTTTCTTATGTAAGGTTTTTTTTTATTTTTCTTTCTTTTTTGCGGCAATTAGTATAAATTCACTTTTCACTTGTATTTAAAACTGTAATAATTTACTTCATAATTTAAAAATATTGGGCTGTTGGCTCTGAACGCTAGGATACCACGGTACGTAGCTGGGTGCTGCGTTATTTAGTTAAGTTTCCGAACTTTGACGATTTTATGTAAATAATTTTGTACCGTACATAATTTCGATTTTTTTAGCATCGCTTAGCTCGTTTGCTATTTAAATTTTATGCCTATGCATTTATTTATATTCATATTCGTATAAATTGCGGAAGTGTGGACCCATGTAACTGTGACATTGGTAATTTTGGTATTAGAATTTTGAGAAATTGTACATGAACCATTTGGTCGTTTCCCTATAATTGTAAGTTTGGTACATAGGTGTAGTTTGGGGCCCTCAGCTCTTCTGCACCCTGAGTTTGAAGCCCTCAGCTCGGCTCAGATGTTGTAGAACCTGCTTGTCAGTTATTTATTTATTTAAACAGTGACATTTGCTGTAAACTTGTAATAAATACTTTGAAAAGAGACCTATGGTCCAAAGTGAATAATTAAAAACTTCAATCAGGGGATACTTGCTGACTTTTATTTTTTTTATAAAACTTACCTATCAGTTTAACCTTTGGAGTGTGTAATTAGTGTTGTTAACCCACTGAGGAGTTGTGGGCTAACTTAAGAAGTCTTGGGTGCTTGCCAAAACTTCTCTGGCGCCCTTTTGAGAACTTATTAATTTTTTTGAAGAATCCACCCCTTCTTCGACTCGAAGCTAGTCGACTGGCGAGCACGGGTTGTACCACGTGAGAAAACCCGCACATCTATAGCGAGCACTGAGGGTTAGTAGCGTTTTCTCGTTATAAAAGAAACGGATAATATGGTGAGGGTAGGAACAAGAACATCCGACAAGTTCAACGTGCAAGAAGGTCTAAGGCAGGGAGATCCCCTGTCGTCGATAATGTTCAGCTGTGCACTAGAATATGTCATAAGGAAAGCCGAAATGGGTTATCGAATAATAAAAAACATCAATGTCTAGCCTTTGCAGATGATTTAGTAATCGTAACCAGAGGGAAAAAAGAACTACATAAAGTAATATTAGAATTAGAAAAGATGGCACTTCAGGTAGGATTAGAAATAAATGAATATAAGACGAAATATATGACATGGACAGAAAAAGAATACAATCAGCAAAGTACTTTAAACATAACAACAGTAACAGGAAAAAATTACAAATTCGCAGAAGTAGAGCAGTTTACATACCTATGGACAAAATTCTACAGAAAACCAGAAATACAAAGAAGAATAATGGCAGGGAATCGGTGCATTCATTCTCTTACAAGAATAATACACAGTAGAAGTATTTCCAGAAATCTGAAAATAGGCATATACAAAACAATTCTTAGACCTATAATATTATTTTTAAGTGAAGTATGGACATTGGGGACAAATGAACAGAAGCTGCTAGGAGTATGGGAAAGGAAAATATTAAGGAAAATATATGGAGGAAAGAGAACAACGGAAGGATGGGAAAGGAAAACAAATAGAGAAATACTAGAGTTATTTAGACAACCAAATATAATCGCATTTGCTAAAGGACAAAGACTTAGATGGCTAGGCCACATCATGAGGATGAATGACGATAGAATACCAAAGAAAATAATTAACAGCGGAATAGGAGGAAGAAAAAGAAGAGGTAGCCCAAAAGCAAGTTGGAAAGACGAAGTAATTAGGGACATAGAACAGAGCCATATTACTAATTGGAGAGAAAAGGCAAGGGGCAGAAGAGTCTGGAAAAAATCACAAACCAAGCCATGGCACAACCAGGCCTTTAGTGCTGAGATATATATTTTTTGTTGTATTCTTATTTTTGATGAGTTATGACGTAATGATAATAGTTTTTTCAAATGAAAATACCCTTTTTTGATAAAGAAAAACTTTACTATGGCCGGTGAAACAGCAATTAGTATAGTTATTTATAACATGCTAGGATGTATTTTTATTTAATGAATATTAACATAAATTCTAACTAATAACGTTTTCTTCTGTATAACTGTTGATCCAATTAATACACGGTATTCCAACGAAAACTTGACCCCCAGAAACCGAGAGATCCTTCAAAATGTAAAAAAAAACGTCACATTGGATAGGAAGGGGGACGAATTTTCATGGAAAATTCATACCCAAAAATGCAGGCCTCTGCAGCCCCGTATCAACTCCAATTTTTTAAATAGCATGTCAATTTGAGGTTTTGGATCTTATTTAAATGAAGTACGATTTTTTTCAAAAACTATCCCTGCAAACTAACAATAAAAAACACTTAAGTATCTATCTTGCTTAATGAGACGTCATTTTGCAAATTTACATATGATTACTCTCTAACGCATAGAAACAAAATATAGTTTAAAATCTCACACTAAACAAAATTTTTATGCGCACTAACGAATATTTCGTGTTTCAGTGAAATTTATATCATTTCAATAGAAAGTCTTAAAATAAAATCATTGAAGATTCAAAAGAAAAATGTACCAAGAAATTAAGGAACGTCAGTCTTATTTGATCAAACTTCCTCATATTTGTGAAATATCAATGGATCTTATAAAATAATATAAATACTGATTGTAAATTATTTGCGATGCTATTAGGTACTTAAAAATATCTAAATTCTTATTTAATACATAGAAATTTAATTATTATTAATATTTATACTTACAAAGAATAAATAATGTAAAAATGAATATTCTCGCACTCCACATGACGCCCGAATAGAATACAATGGAATGATCATACACAATTTAGAAATGTGACACCGTCGCTGGACCACCCCTTGATCTAATTCGTAATTTATTGGATATTAAATATCAATTATAGTCTGTGAAATTTCACGTACACATTTTTTTCCAACGGTACTGAAGACCTGTAAAATATCGCTTTCATATGTCCCAACTAGAATGTCTCTCAGGCATATAAAAGGAGAAAAAATTATAACAATCTAGGTTTCGACAGAAAATCTGGAAATGATTTGGACTTGCATGGACATGCTAAAGGACATAATTAGAAAGCAAAATTCTACTAAATGTAGGGGAAAATTTAAATACGATATTGTATTCATCAAAAAGACTGCTATATCTAATATCAATAAAAACAGAAATCCAAGAAATCACTTGCTTTCGATTATGTAAAAAACAAAAGAAAATATTTGAAATCTGATCACGTCTAATTATTGCTCTCTTCAAAGTTAGGAGATTCACGTTTTGATGTTTAGTATCTTCTGTTTTTTATTTGTTTATTCTTTGAGGCTTATTTCAGAATGAAAAAGGGCTATTGTAGAGAGTAGCATGACGTGACTTCGGAAAAACTTCAATGTCGTTTTTCGTTTTGGTGTTCCATGATGCCAAAACAACCCCCTGTTTCAAAGATTATATTTACATATATACAGTGCTTCTCAAAAGTTCCCTCCCCTCCTCTTTTATTTTGAACGGTGATACTTAGACTGATGAAATTTGGAACGAAAATGGACTATTGTAAGTTTCTCTACTAGTGGTAATAGATGACGTAATAGGCATCGGTGACGTCACCAGGCAATTGAAACCAATAATATTAAATGGGACCTTATCGCAAGTGACACCTCATTTGAAAGGTTTTTAGAATACATATTCGGTCATACTAATTTTTTTGGATTTACGATGTTTTTGATAGTTAAAACAAAAAAAAACACTAAAATATGAGTTCCGCTTTTAATTAATAAATATTTAAGAGCAAGTTCTTGTAATAATTGTTCAAAATGTACTCCACCTACTTCCTGGTAGTAAAACATCCAATTATTAAACCCTTGTCGGACTCGATAAAATGTGTCAGGGGAAATTTCCCTACATTCTTCAACAATTCGTTGTTTTCAATCGTCAATACTGTCAGGAGCTGTAGCGTAAACTTTAGATTTAAGGCAGAAAAAAATTTAAAGGTGTTAAGTTTGGTGACCGACCTGGCCATTCTATTGGACCACGTAGTCCAATCCATCTACCAGGATATTCCTCATCTATATACTACTGCAAAGTAATAGTGTGCAGGAGCACCATCTTGTTGGAATGTTATTTCCAAGTTACAAAATCCATCTGTCTAGGAAGTCCAACTACAGAAAAGTGACAATAAGAAGACAAAAAGTGTCTAGAAAACACACAAGACGAAAAGTGTCCAGAAAGCCCAAAAACTAAAAAGGGTATAGAAAACTCAGAACATACAACAACAGATCCTACACTCGAACTGTCAATCCCTACTTGCAGAGGGAAATAACTAACAGAACGTTCACCCCAGATAGAACAGCAAATTTTAATAATTTGAAAACTCCAAGAATAATGGAAGAAGACACGATCGCATATAAATCCAGCACATCTGAGGAAGATATTAACACGTCAAAAACCGAAACTAAAACAACGACCACACAAGCCCTCGTACACAAACTATCGAGCCAATCGTGGGTACAAGAAGTCGAAAACGAAGAAAATGCCATAACAGTGATAGACAAGTTTGTTTCTCAATATGAAAAAATTACTAAAAAAACGATTGTGCCCAGAACAATGAATATGGCAATAAATAAGAAGCAAACCGAAGACATAAATGCGATAACAACTATCCCCACATACGAACAAATGGACATTTCAATGCAGCAAGCAGAATTCATTATCCTAAAAAAGGTCACAACTTTTAATACCATGATAAAGCAAACCAAGAAACTACAACTAACAGCCGATATGAAACACTGTTCGAAGAATCAGAGGATGATGTGTCTGTGAGGCAAGAAAAAAAACATTAAAAAACTAAATTTCGGAAACTCAATACCACTGATGATAGTTCTGACGAAATAAAAAAAAACCGAAACACCAAGCATCCAAAACAAAAAGAACCAGTCGCAAAAAATGTTAAAAAAACCACAACTTCCTGCTCTCCCATCATAATCGACGGGAATGTTTCAGCACATAAAGATATGATGCTGAAACTTAAAGAATATGTATCCAAATCATTTGAAATGAAATACACATCAAATTCATCTATAATATTCACTGAGGAAGTCGAAGATTTTAATACAGTAAAACAAATATTCAGAACAGAAAAAGTCCCCTTTCACACATACGAGTATACAAGGAAATATGAGAAAACTCACGCCTTTGTTTTGAGAGGACTAGCCGAAGGGCTTCAAATAGATGAGATTAAAGGAGAGCTTTCCAACATCTATAAAATAAATATAAAGGACATATACCGGATGACCACAAAATCAAGGCCGCTATATCTAGTAATCACAGACCCAAAAATTACATTGAGTTACCTTAATAAAAATGTCCGGGTCCTAGAGCACACACGTATACAATGGAAATACAGGCGACAAGCTAAACCAATAATCCAGTGCCATGTTTGTCAGCTCTGGGGTCATGCCACATCAAACTGCGGCCGTGCCCCAATATGTCTGAAGTGTGCCGCACCCCACCTGACTCCAGAGTGCCCGAAGGACAGATCAAAACCGGCAAAATGCGCTAATTGCAAAGGCGATCATCCTACGAACGCGGAGATATGCCCTGAGTATATAAAAAGAAGAGAATGGCTGGAGTCGAGAAGAACAAAAACCACTAATAATACAGCTCCCAAATATATTCCAGCTCCTATCCCAACGACAAATCCATGGAACAATAAAACCACCCCCTCCCAGTTTACCCACAAAACAACCTACCCCCGCTCCTCAACAAAACATCCCTAAAACCTGTAATATTCCTCAAACGAACTCTGCCTCATCAGTAGATATCAATAAATTCACCCAATTGAATAAAATGTTCCAAGAACTTCAAAACATAGTCAACCTCGATGAACTCACCAGGGCAGCTTCAGACCTCTTACAAGAAATGAAAGCAGCCACAAACAACTTTGTTGCCGGGATATGACATCTAGACAGGTAGGTGGTAAAACAGGAATTCAAAAACGAAATTTTCTTTAAATAATCTTTTATAATGCAAATGGAGTTATTAACATACTCCAAATTCTCAGACATTTTCTCGACATTCATAAACCATTTACTTTCTTCTTATTCGAGACGCTCCTCAAACCAAATAAATTCGTGAACGTTAGAAACTCTGAATATAGTCTATATAGACAAGACCGCCACGCAGATGTCGGCGGAGGCGGTATCGCAGTATTAATAAAAAAAGGCATAAAATTTCAACTCCTGCAACCAAATAATTCATCGATTGAACATATCTCATTACTAATAGATAGTAAAATAAAAGTAGTGGGTGCATATAACTCGCCCAACAAAAAACTTTATGAATCGGGTTTTTTTAACATTATAAAAACACACAATAGGGTACTCATAGTGGGTGACTTAAATTGTAAGCACCCACTATGGGACTCTTATGCCACACACGCTAACCCCAACGGAAGTAATCTCCTAAGGTTCTGTGATAACACTGACTGCAACATTTTCAGTACCGACGACCCCGCCCACTTTCCTTATTCCGGTTTCTCCCCTAGCACAATCGACATTGCAATAGGAAGAAACATAAACACAATTAATAAAATGAAAACCATTCCCAATATCAACTCTGAACGCGATACTATTCTCCTAGAATTAAAAATAACCCATACTACACACACGCTACCAATTAGAACATATGACTACACAACCACAAACTGGACATTATACAGAAAGTACATAAATGAAAATTCAACCATCATAGATAATATTGGAACCAAAAATCATTTAACCAACATTATGCAGAACCTACAAAATACAATAATCACTGCTAGAAACACCACAACTTCCTTTAAACCTAAACCAAATCCCCAAGACACCCTCCCGGACTATATTTTAAAAATACTTAAGGTTAAAAACATAATTCGAAGAAGATGGCAAGTCACCAGAAATGATAATGATAGACAATTACTAAAACGCTAATGCGCTAATAAGTGTAATAATTCCGTCATGTAATTACCGGTGTCACAAATGTAGTAACAAAAAAAATATTTATTCAATATAATTATTCGCTGGAGTCACCCATGTAGTAACGTATTCGCCAGTGTAATAACCCTAAAGAAAACTCTTTAATAACCAAGAAAAACCCAAATGTAACAAATCGCTGTCACCAGCTGTAATGCTCTTGAGTGCAATCTGCCATAATCCTCAAAAAACGCTGTCACCACTGTAATAATAATATGGCCACTATGTATTTATTTGCTGGGTTTCTGCTGTAATGGTCCTAGACTCTATGTTTCTGGGTGCGTTGTAATCTCTATTACCCCAGAAAACACCCTGTTCGCTTCGTCGTATTTCTGCTAACAAAATCCCGCTTACGTGTAAATAAACCTACGCCAAAATGTCCCTAATGGAACGAGAAGGCAGCACCACCCACGATTTCGTGGGAAATAGGAGTCGTCGGCTCCTGGAAGAAATGTCCGAAAGGGTTGGCTTCGGCCTCCGTTGCTACCAGTTGTCGTTGGTAATGAGAGGTCTTGTGCTATAGGGTTACGTCAGTTAGGGGGGTGGATTGAGGAAAAATCTTATGTGTAGTTCTTATGGGTATATGTTAAGTATTCATATAATCATGCTCTCCTGGTTAAAATAAACTAACCGATAATGATTTCTTTAGCGAGTTTATTATAAAAAAGATAAACAAAAATTACATTAATTGACAAAAGCGTCAGGAATAATTGTATGTAAAATCTTGTGACTGTAAATAATTAAAACCAATGATAGGATCGAGAGAAAACTTGAGATATCGTGTTACATTAACGAGAATGAAATGCAGAATAAAATGAAATTTGTTAGTTTGAAAATAATCGCTGCAACCTAAATATGTTCCCACACCCTATATATGAAACTTTGAAATTAACAACTTAGTATTCAACCTCAAATGTGCTCCCTATACCTGATTCATACGAAGAGGTATCACCGTTTGCTTTGGTCATGGTCCACGTTTCGCATCCGTATGTTATTACAGGTCTGACGATGGATTTATAGATTTTGATCTTCTTGTGAGATTTTTTGATTTTATGAGCTTATTCAGTGCAAATAGACAGCGGTTTGCAGATTGGATTCTGTCTTTTATTTCTTCGGTAACATCGTTGTCCGCTGTGATTACGGCCCCCAGATACTTAAATCGTTTTACTCTTTCGAAATTAAAGGTGTTGATCGTCACATTTTGTCCTATTCTGTCTCTTCGTGTCATTCTATTTATACACATATATTTCGTCTTCTCTTCATTAATCTTCAGCCCTACTTCACTTGTTGCTCTTTCCACCTTGTTGAAAATGTCTTTCGTGGATAGGATGGAGTCTCCAACGAGATCTATGTCATCTGCATATGCGAGTAACAGCTTGGGACCTTGAACCGATGGCAATTCTGTTTTTATTTCGGCCGACCTCATGGCTATCTCTAATACAAGGTTAAAAAGTAGTGGAGATAACGCATCACCCAGTTTGAGTCCACTGTTGATTTCAAATCTACCAGATAGTTTATTATTTACACGTACTTTAGATATTCCACCCTCCATACAGACTTTAGTCATCCGAATGAGTTTCTTTGGTATTGAGAACTCCGCCATGGCATTCCATATTTGACTTCTTTCTACGCTATCATATGCCTGTCGAAAGTCTATGAAAAGATTGTGTATGGATCTGTTATACTCCCATCCATTTTCTAGAATTTGTCTCAGCGTGAATAGTTGATCTATTGTTGATCTGTTTGCCCTAAACCCGGCTTGATATTCGCCTAGGACATTTTCAGCATAAGGGATTAGTCTACTAAGAATGATGTTTGAGAGGGTTTTATATGCCGTGTTTAGGAGTGAGATTCCTCTATAATTCGCGCATCTTGTTCTGTCCCCTTTTTTGTGGATGGGCACTATTATGTTTTCCTTCCATCGTGCTGGTATCCTTTCTTCTAACCATATGTGCGTTATTAGCTGGTGGATTTGGCGATGTAGTGCGTCTCCCCCATATTTCAGAAGTTCTGCTGGTATCTCGTCGGTACCCGACGCTTTGTGATTTTTCAGCTTATTTAAGGCCTTTTGGGTTTCTTCAAAGGAGGGATTTTTGACGGGCATGTCCGCTGTGATATAGATATCTTCTTTGTGCTGTTCTTTCTGTATGATGTTTAGAAGGTCTCTAAAATACTTTTTCCATTCTTCAGTTATTTCTTTACCGTCGATTATCATGCGGCCTTGGTTGACTCTCAGTGTATGGATGGAATTGGTTCTATGCCCTCTTTTCTCAGAGGAAATTGCTTTATAGAATTCTCTGGAGCCTGGTTTGGGCCGGTCTCTCTCCATAGTTTCATATTTTTGTTGTTCGTAGTTTCTTTTCTTTGTGCGTATTATTTTTCTTGTTTCTTTTCGGCAGTCGTCATATTCCGTTTTACTTTGGTCTGTTTGCAGTTGTATCCAAGTCTTTCTTACTGTTTGTCTTTTTCCAGTTGTTTCCGACATTCCTCGTCATACCATGTTTTTTCCCTCTTCTGCTTACTCCTTCCGTCAGCTGTCTTGGTTATTATTTCGGCAGTCGCTTCCCATAGCTGTTCTATATCATTGTCTTCTCTTTCAGAGTTCAAGGTTTGTTCAAGTTGTTCTCTATAGTTTTGTTGTGTATTTCGTCCATGTTTCATGGTGGGTTTATTGTTGTTTTATTGTATTTGTGGCTAGATATTCTGGATTTGACTTTTGCTCTGACTAAGTAATGATCTGTGTCTCCGTCTATTCCTCTCAGAATTCTATAAGAAAAATAAATCAGTAATGGCCACCATAGACATCCAAAAAGCCTTTGATACCGTGTGGCACGAGGGACTACTATGCATATAAACTAATCCAGCTCAATTTTCCAGAATACTTAATAAAAATTATTAAATCATATATTACAAATAGAAAATGTTATTCCTGTGTGAACGAAGCTGTAGCCGGGTCGTATTTCATACATGCCGGAGTTCCACAAGGATCAGTCCTTTCACTTTTGCTGTTTTCCCTATTCACCCTCCTCTCCACAAATCCTAACTGCCATGTATGCAGACGACACTTGTTTTGTATCATCTGCATCGACACCAGACACTGCACTTCAAAATATTCAAACTCACATAAACACACAAATAAACGGTTTTAAGGATTAAAACTAACTTTTCCGCATCTGTGGCCCTGAACAATATTCTATCATAAAATTGTTACTTGTATATACTTCGGGGGATCTATCGTGCAAACACACCGAAATTTTTCCAAAAATAACCAAAAATTCAGTATACCTGGATTTATAGGACCCGCTGTGTATTCGCTCTAGTCAACTGAAAATCAATAGGGTACATCTGTGAGACACCTTGAACAATATTCAATCCTAAAATTGATCAATCGTATACTTTCTGGAGGCTGTATCGTGTTAACAAACTGAAAATTCTCCAAAAATGACAAACATTTGGTACTTCAAGTACCATAGCACCCGTTGTACTGTCTTTACTGAGTTGAATATCAATAGGGTTCATCTTTGAGACGCTCTGGATAATATTCAATCATAAAATTGGTCACTCGTATATTCTCCGGAGGCTGTATCGTGCTAACAAACTGAAACTTCTCAAAAAATGACAAAAATATCGTACTTAGAGTACTGTAGCACCTGTTGTATTGGCTCCAGTGAGCTGAAAATCAATAGGGTTCATCAGTGAGATGCCCTGAATAATATTCAATCATAAAATTGGTGACTTTTTGAACTCCGGAGGCTGTATCGTGCTAACAAGACATGTAAGGAAAAGTGGCCGACGACGACGATGACATACACACAGGATTTTTTTTCTAAAAACCGTTTTTTCGTGTTGTTGTTGATGGAAAACGTAAAAATAACTCAAAAAAAAATTCAAAATTCCAATTTTTTTTGGGGTAAACCAATACTTTTCTCGCATATAGAAAGGTTGGGCGGAAAAGTAATACTTACATATATGAGAGACAATAAACTTACTATTAACCCCACCAAGTACTTGTTACTCAGGAGAACGGGGAGGAACACTAGCTCATTGCAATCACAGCTGTGTGTTGATAGGCAATTTATCTCTCTCAGTAGCACTTTAAAGTATCTGGGCTACACAGGGTAACAGCAACGCCAACGCACATATTATGAAACAAGTACTAAAAGCGAAGATGGCAATGAGCAAATTGTACCCGCCGATATGTAAGAAAAGTTGTCTCTCAACACACAACAAACTGACAATATATCGGCAAATTATTAGACCAATATTAACATACGCCGCGCCGGCTTACTACACTGCCACAAAACACAATTTTCATACACTGCAGGTGGTGCAAAATAAGTGCCTACGCATAGCAATACCTTATAAAACTGTTTACCCAAAACTTCCAAAAAATACATGGTTACATGAACAAGCAGATTTACCCACTATTAAGGACTTTATAACATAAATATCCAAAAACTTTTATAATCATTGCTTACCCAAAATCTTCGCGAAACACTCAAAGCCGCTAGTCGCGCAGAAGACACCCGTGATAGTGAGTGTAGGCTTCTGCGTGGTAATC
This sequence comes from Galeruca laticollis, assembly GCA_963921935.1. Taxonomy (NCBI): domain Eukaryota; kingdom Metazoa; phylum Arthropoda; class Insecta; order Coleoptera; family Chrysomelidae; genus Galeruca; species Galeruca laticollis. The sequence continues at coordinate 62,150,865 of OY998177.1, forward strand.
TGTTCACATAACTAGTTGTTTTAATTCCAACAACCAAACACATCGAATGAGAGCTACTAGCTACCATATCTTATAACATACTATAAGAAATATCTGTCATATTGCTGTCTCTCATAACTTAATCACACTGTTCGTTTGAAACCCTGTGGGACAAAAGAATTTTTTGAGTAAAAACAAATGGATAATACAGAAATGTAAGGTGCCATATGTACATCCACAGACGAATGATTGTAACAGGATTACCAAAACACCGGCCCTTCTGAATCTTCTATACAAATGTAAATTATAATCCTTAAATTATTGTAAATAAAGACATTTAAAAAAAACGCTAAAGAGGTTACTAAGAAGGAAGGGTGACCGTAGACATAACAGGTGGACATGCATGTTTCTGGCTCATTTACCGTCATCGGTACGGTATAACTAAGAAAAGGTGTACAAATTGAGAGCGAGGCTGTTAACTTAAACATGAGAAAACACAAACAACGGATTTCGACAAGATAACCAAACGCACATTCGTGCCTTCACTTGGAAGATCCCTGGGTCAGAACTTTTCAGACAGGTGAGCTATAGGCGCCTCCGTGTCGATGTTGGTTGTTGTCCCGAAAATTTGGGATCTTCCAAGTGAAGGCACAAATGTACATTTGGTTATCTTGTCGAAATCCGTTGTTTGTGTTTCCTCATGTTTCAATTAACAGTCTTGCTCCCAAATTGTACATGCTTTCTTGATTATACCGTAGCAATGACGGTTAACAAGCCAGTCACTACTCCTTCTTAGTAACCTCTTTTGCGTCATATGCCCTTGTAAATAGATTTTGTCTATATATATAGTGTGTCCCAGACTAATTTATCAAGGCTATATCTCCTAAACGAACAGATATTCGAATGGGACAAAAACTAGTCTATTCCATTTTTAGCACACTTTAATATGACGTAGAAAAAAAAATAATAATTATTCACCACTCAGTCACAACCCCTCACTTTTAAATTTTCAATAGCACCCTGTATATTTTTTCATAATTTTGGATGTAGTCTTCTATCGTCTATTCATCAAATGTTTCAAAATTAAAATCGGTTCATAGGTAATCCAAAAAATTTCTATTTATGTTTTATATTTGTTAAACAAATCCCTAAAGGAAAAATTAAAATGAATGTAATAAAAATAAAATGATGAAAATAAATAAAAATAACAAATAAATATAATTTACATTAGATGTTCGAATTGTAGTCCACCTGCTGCAACACACATTTCGAATGGTGTCAGAAGATTTCTGGTACATGTGGCTTGAATCATTGCAGGAGTAATTTGGCGACATGCCCGTTTTATGTTGTCTTTTAATTCGACTAAATTTTGCGGTTTTCGATGATAAACAATATCTTTAATTGCTCTCCAAAAGAAATAGTTAAGAGGTGATAAATCAGACGAACGTGTCGCCCACATAATTTCTGGGGATCCGTTTACTATTCAGCGGTTATCGAAACGGTTTTGTAGGTGGTCGCTAATAAAATTCTCGCGTTGTGTGGAGGAGCTCCATTTACTGGCACCACATTTCTTGACGTTCATTAAGAGGAATATTTTCTTGCAAATCGGAAAGTATGTTTTCTAAAAAATCTAAATATCAAACACCTGTTACAGTGCCGTCAAAAAAGTAGGGTCCTATAACACGGCCATTAAATAAATTGCACACCACATTTATACCCCAAATATTCGGAAATCCTTTTTCCATCACTCAATGTGGGTTCACCATTATTGTGAAATCTAGCCTCATCGCTCCACAATATTTTTGACAAAAATTGGGAATCATCATTAATTTTTATGATCATTCTTGCGATAAAATCAAGACGTCTTTGATCATCACCAGGTTGTAATCCTAGAACTAAGTGCGCTTTAAAGGGATGGTCATTAAAACCACAAATAACTTTAACAGTAACAATTTCTGATTAACTCTGTCGAAAGCTTTTGTAAAATCCGTATATATAGAATCCACTTGAAGTTTATTTTCAAAAGCTGTCAGAATGTATATTTCATAACAAAGTAGATTGGAGGCAGTTGTTCTATTAGTAAGCATGGCGTAAATACACCGCAATCTCCTTATTGTTAAGGGATTGTGTGATTTTCCCAACAAGGTTGTGTAATGCTAAATCTGTTGATTTGCCAGTTTGATAAGCATACTGGTGAATGCTCAGGTGGGAGCTGTATAATGCTACCCGCCTGATGTAGCAATCCAGTACTCTTTCAAGTCCTTTAAGTAGGAAAGATGTTAGGCTAATTGGTCTGATCGATTTAGGGTGTGGGGTCTGTACTGCCCACTTTCGGCATTTATACTACCCTAGCCGCCAACCAACTGGGTGGTATATAATTCCACGCCAAACTATACAGTTTAATTAGAATGGGAAAAAGTAATTCCAATCCGTTCTGTAGCAGAGCTGGAAAGATGCCATCCTAACCGGGAGATTTGAAAGGCTGAAATGATTTGATTGCCCTTTCAATCGCCGGTGCTGTGATAACTTCCTTGGCGACCTCCCAATCGTTCTTTTGGGCCGCCTTGTGCCCTCAAAGTGTGGAGGTCGATTGTTATCCAGAGTTAAACTTCCGGGAAAGTGGTTTTTAATCAAAAGCTCTAACGTTTCTTTTCTAGAGGCCGTGAAAGTGCCATCTGGTCGCTTAATCGACCCCATCTCGGCAATCAACTCTTTAGAGAGAATCTCTATGTATTCTGGTACTACGAGGTATGACAGATATACACACAGAACTTCTTCCAAGACTCTTGCTTCACCTCTCTAATTTCTTTATTCTAGGTTCATAGAGCAGATTCAAAAAGGCTCCTAGTTGCCTGACTCTTTAGATCGGTTAAATAGTCGTCGAACTTATTTTCTGCGTTTGTCTAGGCTTTTGTTCCATCAAGTAGAGTTGCGATTATCTCTTTTTGTCTTGAGTGGACAGCTTTCATGATAGGAGGAGATCACTGCTTCCCGAAGCTTGTCCTCCGCAGTATATATCCCATCACAACTGTTAATTGTAGTGAAGCCGTCCTCAATGTACCGTTGGAGGGAATTTTTGTATCCATTCCAGTCAGTAGCTTTGGAGTCGCGATATTCCACTATTGGCCCAATAACAATGTAACAACGAACATTCACCCTATCACGCATATACAGGGTATCCGGTAATGCATTGGTTCCCAACGGGGGCGATACCGCCCCCTGTGGGCGCTGCAGCCTTTTAGGGGGGCGGTAGCGGATTCAGAAGCAAATAATAAGCAGTCAAGAGGAATGGTGAAATAAAAATGATTTAATAAGGGTTAATAAGCAGCAGTTTTAAATTAGCAATAACAATAATACTAATAATTATAATAATTTCTTTTAGTTCAGAATAGAAGTATATGACTTGTCCTCGCACGTTGATAAGCGAACGCGCGATGTTCATACAAAATAACATGTTTCGACATGTTCGCACACAGACAAGTTGAATCATGCACGAAATGAAACGTATAAAAGCAACAGCTCTACGAATTTTTTGTTAGTTAGTTGTATGTGCTTGGCCGCGATATATAGTCGTGAATCATAAGCTCTGCCGTAGTAAATAATCGTGAGTGGTGTGTATGTTTATAAACATTACTATCTATAAATCTATTGAGAATTTAATTTTTGTATGAAATTGGCTGAATCTACTTCTAAATTAAAAAAGAAATGCCAATACAGTATTGAATATTTAAAATATGGATTTACGGAATCTTCTACAAACAAATAATTACCTATGTGTTTAATTTGCCGAAAAGTTTCTTCAAATTAAGCTATGAAACCTTCTAGGCTACAAGACCATTTACATAAAATGCATCCTGATAAGGAGAACAAAGATATATTCTATTTTCAAGAACTCGAAAAACAATATTTAAAACGGCCAACTATATCAAACCTTTTTGCATCGATCTCTAAACGAGACGATGATGGGCTACGAGCCTCATATAACGTTCCATTGTTAATCGCAAAGTCAGGAAAACCACACCCCATTGGCGAGGAATTAATTTTGCCGGCAGTCGAAGAGATATTAAAAACTGTTCTCCATCATAAGACACCATTTGATATCATTAAAAAAATTCCTCTCAGTAATAATTCAGTGCAAAGAAGAATAGATGAAATTGCAAATGACGTTGAAATATCATTATGCGATTACCTAAAGACTTGCAAATTTTCCATTCAACTCGTTGAATCAACTCTACCAAGTAACGAAGCTCTACTCTTATCATACGTACGATTTATAAAAGAAGAAAAAATTCATCAAGAGTTATTATTTGCTAAGAATTTGGAATCTGATACAAAGGGACATTCTATATTTAATATCATGCAAGAATTTTTTCAAGAGAAATAAATTCCTATTAGCAATATTTTGTCTGCTGCTACTGATGGTGCTCCAGCAATGACCGGGCGTCATAAGGGTTTTATAGCACATTTGAGAAAAGCAGTGCCAAATGTACTCGCTGTACATTGTATTATTCACCGTCAGCATTTGGTTGCAAAAAAATTAAATGAACGTCTGCATGCGTCCCTCAATAACGTTATTAAAGCAATCAATATCATTAGAATAATTCATTGAATGACCGTTTGTTTCATAAGCTTTGCAATGAAAATGATGAAGACTACAATCGCTTGCTGCTGCACACAGAAGTACGTTGGCTCTCTAAAGGTGTTCGTATGAATCGTTTTTTCAATCTATTTGACTCAGTGTTGGAATTTCTTGAAGAAAACGAACAATTGTGCGAAAACCTGATTACGTCAAAAAATGACATCGCTTATTTGACGGACCTGTTTAAAGTATTTAATCAAGTTAATCTACAATTGCAAGGTGATGATTTAAATTTAATTAAAACTAAAAACGTCATAGCTGCTTTTGCATGAAAACTTCTTATATTCAAAAGAAATCTTGGTAGAGGTGAGTACAACCATTTCCCACATTATCAACAGTGTCTGCAAAACCGGAAGATTTACTTACTTACTGTCACCACTTGGAAGTTCTTCATGTTGATTTTACATAGCGTTTCCAAGATATTTTAAACATGGAAATACCAAGTTGGGTTATAGATCCTTTCGCAAACACAGATACTGAAGGCTCATCAAATTTGGAAGAGGAACTATTAGAACTCACAACTAACGAAGAACTGAAAGTAAAATGAAAACGTGGATATCAAGAGTTCTGGCTTCAAAAACCAATACCAGTTCTCTATCCTGGATTGTGGACAATAGTACAAAAGTTGTTAATTACATTTCCTTCGTCCTATATGGCTGAGCGTGCATTCAGTGCAGTAACTGATTTGTTGTCAGAGAAGAGGAACAGACTACACATCACTGAACGTGGCGATCTGCGATTGATGTTAACGAAATTGGAACCCGATATTAACAAACTGGTAACACTCCACCAGCATCAACCGCCTCATTGATTTTTCTTTATTATTAATTTTGTATTTCTTATTGTATTGCATTTCTTATTTCTATTGTGATTGTATTTCTTATTGATTCTGTGTTTATATTTAAAAGTTTAATAAACAATTTTATTGTACATTTGGTAGTCGTTTGATAAATTTCTACTTCATCATTCCTCTAAAATAAAATTTAGACATTAACTGAAATTAAAGCTAAATACAGATCAATTGGGACGGTACAGATGATATTCAAATAAAATTAACTACTTTGGACTAACCAGCGACTGGGGGGGGGGGGCGGTGAAATTTTTGTTCTCTTCTATAGGGGGCGGTAGTCCAGAAAAGGTTGAGAACCACTGCGATAATGAATCTGTCTAATAATGCTAATAAACCTGGTATACCATGTTCTGGGTGTAAGTTTTATTGCGTTAAAACCTTAAATTCATTACCGGACACCCGTTATGTATATTCTGGAATTTTATTAACTTGTTCAGTAGAATAACAGTTGAAAAGTGCTCCGAGAAAAGATTTACTATACTATCGTTATATTCCCTAAGTTATATTTATAAACCATAGATGAAGGTAATTTAGAAGAGTTTTTTTTCATTATTGATATGTTTCCAAAGGAAAGTTGGGTTTGAGAAAATACTGTTCTGTTTTTAGAATATAATCATTAAAACAGGCATTTCTGAGATTTGAACACTCTTCCCAAAGATGTGCAAAATGATAGTAATATCTAAGGTCACCTGAGGATTTGTACAGCTTATGTATTTTCTTTTTTCCAATAATTAAATACTTAAGTTCTAAATTAAACCAGTGTGGAAAATGTGATGGTTTATACTTCTTGACCAGAATAAAGAATGCTGTAAAAATGATCAACAACCTCGTTCACATTTATATTATTTAATAATAAATTCCAGTTTACTTGGGCTAAGTAATCACTTAATACCAAATAGTTGCCTCGTTTGAAATCATGGAAATACTCCTCATAAGTTAGATAGGATTTAAAAGTAATATCTCATCCATACCTCAAATGTGACTAGTATTACAACAATGAAAAACTCAAAGTCAAAATGTCACAAATTTATTTTTTCATTGCCTTTGTCACAGGAAGCCTTCAATAAGGAGATCAATATTATTAAACAAATTGCTATTAATAATAACTTTCCACTCTCTTTATTCGACAAAATATACATTAGACATTTTAATAAATTTAAACTTTTCCCACTATTACATTACATGATAACACTTCAAATAATGATGTTCCTAAGTATGTTGGTTCTTTACATTTCCTTGGCCCTGTATCTTATAAGTTTAGTAACATTGTCAAGAGGTATAACATTAAATTTGGCTTTATGACTGATAACAATCTAAGATCTTTTTTGGTTAACACCAAAGATTCTGTTCCGACGTTACATTCTCCTGGTATATATAAATTGAGCTGTCAGGATTGTAATGCTATCTATATCGGTCAGTCTGGTCGTTTGTTAGACACTAGAATTAAAGAACATCTTAGTTTTGTTAAAAGATTTCAAAATACTGACCCACCTGCTTCACCATCTGCTTTTGCAAATCACATATCTGAAAACCACAATTTTTCTTTAGTGTAGATTACATAGGTGCTTTAAAGGTCCTAGGATGAATTTACTCGAGATTAACCGGATTAGTTCTGATAACAACGCTGTTTGTCTTAATGAGCAACTAAGACCAAAAGATCCATACATCTTCCTCAATCTCCCATTTTGATTGTTTGTTGTATTCCTTTGCTTTTAGGTAGTTTTAATATTGTCAAGTGTTGTTATTGTAAAAAAAATCGTTGTTAATAATATTTTACCAACTATATGTAAGTTACTATAGAAATATCTTTATTTACAATTGTTTACAATTTGATTCACTCTTTTTAAGTTGAATACTACTGTCATAATCTTCTTTTTTATCTTTTGACTGGACTACTACTTTTAGTTTATTCACTATTCTTCTTTTTCACAGAGTAAATTTTGTTTACTCTGACTTTTACCACAATTTGGATCGTTAGCTTTTATTTCGGGGGTAACATGCGTTTATAGTTGTTGCTCTTTCCAGTAACCTAAATTACATCCTTCCCTTCATCGGCGCTATGTGTGGAAGTTTGTTGCCCCACTAATAATTATCATCATTTGGGTGTGATATACTGATTGTTTAATGTTTTCTTCCTTACCCAAACATTCTTTGTAGCCTGAAGATGGCCATTGAGGGCCGAAACTAGTAGCTCAGCACTTCAGTATAATAAAATAAATTTGTGACATTTTGACTTTGAGTTTTTCATTGTTTTAGATAGGATTTATTATTTTGTTTCAGAACAAAAGAAACAGCAGTGTGGTGTATACTATTATTAAAAAGAGGATCTATAGGTTCTGAAACTTTTATATTGCTAAAAATGGAAAATATAAGATCAAGATAAACAAATTATAGAATTCCAGACCGTTTGATAATATGAGTGCTTTAGAACTATCAGGGCAGTTTACCTTCAAGCCAAATTCTTCATTAGAGTAGGTGGCTTCAGGCAAATTATAATCACCACAAATGATGAGCTTACTGCTCCTATAATTATCACAAATATTCTCAATAACACTGACGTGTTCCATAAACTTATCATCACCAGACAAAGGAGGCAAATAAACCCCGCCTATAATGACATTCTGGTTATTAATATTCAAACTAATGTAAATAAGTTCAATAGAATTTGGAATTACTGTGACTGCTTTCGCGGACAACTTACTTTTGACAGCTATTAAAATACCACTACCCCTCGACTTTCCCGTCCCCACGAGGTCTCTATCTAATCTAAAAAAATCAAAGTCAAGCAAAAGTAATTCAGAGTCTTTAAAATCTTCATTTAACCACATTTCAACAATTATTATAACATCATATACATATATATATATATATATATATATATATATATATATATATATATATATATATATATATATATATATATATATGCTGCTTAACGAAAGTTAGATATTTTTGTTCCAAGACCACCCACATTATGATAATAGACCGAAATAGAGTTCGAAATATCATTTAGTTTTTTGACTTGCATGAAATTTGAGGAATTCCGCGCACGTATTTAATAAAAACTTTTTCTCCTTCTGTTCTTCTTTCTATTTTTTCATATTTTTCATCTGCATGCTTGTCATATCTAAGTCTATGAAGATATTTTTCTATCCTTTTTAAGGTGTTTCCTGCTTCTCATAATTGTCATTACTTCATCTCAATTCTGGAGAATAACTTTTAGGGGTTGAGAACCATTTTTGTTTTTCTTTCCAACTCGTAAAGTTTTTATTATTTTGATTTCTTCATTTGTTATTTCAGTAACTATCTCCTTCACTTTTTCAGCATCTCCTACATCATTATTCTCTAATACATTATAGAGCATGATATTGTTTGCCCTTTTTTGACGTTCATGAATCTCTGTTATTACATTTTCTTCAAACAGTGTCACTGTTATTACATTTTCTTTAGACAATGTCTTTTGCAAGTGAGTTTTTAAATTACTAATTTCATCCTACATTTCATGAATTTTTTTAAGCAATTTTGGAATCAACTTGATCCCACTGTTGCATTACGCAAAATAACCGGGTCTACATCAGTAGATATGTACGTAGTTCGCTGCTCGTCGGGGTATTTATTGATGTGGAGGGGGCGAAGTACCAACCCGGCGCGTCTCCAGGTGGCGGATAGGAGAAGGGCTTCTGAGATGATTTTATATGAGGAGGAGGTCTGTGGGGAAATACCTGGGGCTCGTTGGGTCTAAAAACTCAACTGGCAGCCCTCAAATACCCTGCCGCGGACCAATTTTACTTGTCCCAGCTGTAGTATCGTGGCTAAGGGATTGCACACAGGGTTACGATGCCGGGTGAAATTTCGAGCTTACCTCGAAATCACCCGTTATACCAATGTCTCCTGGCTGTCTGTGGTCAAGTCTCGCGGGCCAGTGAGATGGGGGGTCTTGGCTTTACTGCCCGGACCAAGAGGAGACAACCTCATTAAAAACCTAAAGTCCAGGTGGGAAACCAGGCCGAAGAATGCGTGGCTATATAGAAGAATAGTCCTTACTGGTTTCGACCTTGGAGCACCGGGGGGAACTCCATTGTATTGAACCCCTTACCTCTGCATGTGGGGCTCTGCAGCGGTGGACCGGACATGGAGATACCCTCCACATCCGGAACCTCTGGAAAGGGGGAAAGGCGAAAGCTTGACCTTGGGTCAGCCCGAGATCTCCTCCGGCTCTGCTGGGATGACTGAGAATGCGGAGACTGCCTCTGCATCCCGAGAAGCTGGGCAGAGCAGCCTGAGGTCGGGAGTCTGGCTCGAAATCAAGAAACCTGCTCGATTACCGAGGGAGATACTGCCATGGTGGTCGAGGTGGGTCCGGGAGAGAGAAAGGAGGGGAATGAATAGAGGCTGAGTAACTCGGCCTCTCTCATCCATAATAATTCACCTTCACGTTCACGAATGTAGCTCAGATTAACCTGCATCACGCGAAGGGAGCTTCAGCCGTGATTGCAAGGTTGTCCGCTAGACTACAATTGGATATTGTACTGATCCAAGAACCATGGATCAACAAAGAAGGCAAGTCAAAGGTTTGGCATGTAAGGATTCTAAATTGATTTATGATCAAAGGCAAGTATCTCCACGTGCCTGTGTAATCATAAGAAATAACATAAAATATATTTGTGTTTCAGAATACGTGTCACGGGACCTTGTTCCAATCATGGTTCACCTCAATATTGGGGGTATCGACCGAGACATCGTCATTGCCTCTGCCTACTTCGCTGAAGACGGGCCGATGACACCGCCAGAAGAGGTACAAGAGCTAGTAAGACACTGCAATAGCAGACGGCTGCCAATTATAATTGGTTGTGATGCCAACGCACACAATACCGTGTGGGGAAGCACCAATAACAACGCAAAAGGTGAGTGTTTATTAGATATCTCTTACCAAATAACCTTGAGACCTTAAACGTGGAGACAACTCCCACTTTTGTCACGAGAGCAAGAGAAGAGGTCCTGGACGTAACAATTGTTAATGTTGCTGCTAGGAAAAATGTAAAAGATTGGAGGGTGATGAGCGAGCCATCACTTTCCGACCATAGGATTATCGAATTTAGAATAGAGGGAAATACTACCTCGATTCCAACAATCCGAAATTCTAGAAATACTGATTGGTATCTTTACAAGACCAATCTGAAGGACAATTTGGAACACGTCAAAGTAAATGGGCTAAATCACCCGCACTACGACCTGGAACAAGAGTCGAACAGATCAGTGAGGCAATAATGGAAGCTTTTCATTCCAGTTGCCCACTCTCAAAAGCTCGTTCAGCTAAGGATGCTCCTTGGTGGAATGAGAACCTGTCAAACCTCAGAAAAGAGGTCCGTCGGCTCTTTAATAGTGACGGTAATTGGCAGGGGTACACTGAGAAGCTTACTCAGTACAATAAAGAGATTAGGAAGGCCAAAAGGCTTAATTTTCATGCCTTTTGCGAAAAGATCACTACCACTCACACAGCGGCCAGACTACAAAAGGTCATGGCAAATGGGGGAACTAACCCCACAATGTCGCTGAAAAAGCCAGACGGATCATACACAGAAGGTGAAGAGGAAGGATCGATTCTTCTTTTTAGAACCCACTTCCCAGGTAGTGAACCAGCAACAAGCACCGAAATAGCAATGAACTACACCAAAAAATCCCGCAAGGAAGATACATTGCTAAGAAAATATTTACCTGACAACGGTTGGAATGGGTAATAAGTACTTTTCAACCATATAAATCCCCAGGAGTGGATGGAATATTTCCAGCACTCCTACAGCAAGGGATTGAGAAGATTCTTCCTCACCTGCTGAAGCAGTGTAGCAATGGGACTAATACCTAGACAATGGAGAAGGACAAGGGTAACCTTCATACCAAAAATAGGGAAAAAATATGGGACTGACCCCCGATCTTTTAGACCCATCTGTCTAACATCGTTTCTACTCAAATCGATGGAGAAAGTAGTGGATAACTACATAAGAACAGAGAATCTGGAGAATATACCACTTCATAAATGTCAGCATGTCTACAGAGCGGGTCGATCCACTGAGACGGCTCTGTATCAGCTGACCGAAGTCATCCAGAGAACTCTGAACAACAAAGAAATCGCAATGTGTGCATTCCTGGAAATATCAGGGGCCTTTGACAATACAACTCATGTGTCTGTCAAAGAAGCACTAAAAAGGCGAGAAGTGGATGAAACCATTGTAAAATGGATGTATGAGTTCAACCGAGGATAGCTGAGACACAGGTGGGGAATCAAACCACCTCAGTTAAAGCCTCTCGGGGGACACCTCAAGGGGGAGCGATATCTCCCCTTCTATGGAGCCTCGTAGTAGATGAGTTGCTCTACACGATAACGGAGCTTGGCTACGAATGTATGGGCTACGCCGATGACATAGTTTTAATAGTCAGAGGCAAGTTCGAGAGCACATTGTATGATTTATTACAAAAGGGCCTCAGAATCATTGAGCAATGGTGCTTGTCAGTGGGGCTAAACATTAACCCAAGCAAGACCATAGTAATTCCATTTACCCGGAAAAGAACACTTCCAGCCATGAAACCCATATCCTTAAACGGGGAAATAATATAAAGGAAATCAGAGGTTAAATATCTAGGGATAACCCTAAACAGTAAGCTTCTGTGGAATCAGCATGTTGAAATAACTGCTAGTAAAGCAATAAGAGCTTTGATGGCGTGCAGAAATCTAGCTGGTAAGAGGTGGGGCTGTAACCCAAAAATACTGCGATGTATGTACCCCATGATTGTGAGACCAGCAATTATGTATGGGGCAATAGTTTGGCACACAAACGCAAGTCAGAACAGCACGAGGAAGACCCTCGACAAAGTTCAAAGGCTTGCCTGTGTGTGCATCACTGGAGCTATGAGAACGTGCCCAACTAGGGCACTTGAGATCATTACAGATCTCACACCTACATCTGGTGATAGAAAGATCTGCCCAAGAGGCAATTCTTAGAATATCTAAGGAAGGTATGAGAGTATTAAAAATCGGGGAGCTTGGTCCTCTCTGACAAGATACATCTCATCAGCGAATCTTCCCAGTGACGAAATGATCAGGAAAGTAAGCATCGAAAAGAATTTCACCACGATGCTAAATACGAGGAGAGACTGGGAAAGGGAATACACCACCCAAACTCTCAAAGAAAACACCATTAGATGGTATACGGATGGTTTAAAAACCACCATTGGAGCAGGCGCTGAAGTATTTGGGCCTGGCACCAAATACTCATTATCGTTAGGCTCCTTCCCGAGCGTCTTTCAGGCAGAAATATTTGCGATCGAAAGATGCGTGGAAATGAACCTAGAAAAAAACTACCAGAAATGTGACATATCGATCAATTTTGATCGTCAAGCAGCTATCAACGCATTGAGCTCCCATGTCATTGACTCAAAGTTGGCATGGGAGTGCCGAAGAAAACTTGATAAATTAGACAAGAATTACAGGGTCTCTTTAGTCTGGGTTCCTGGCCACTCGGAATCACGGGAAATGAAGAGGTCAATACACTTGCCAGGAAAGGAGCACAAATGCCCTTTATTGGCCCGGAGCCTTTCTGTGGTGTAGCAAAATGCTCCTACAAGAAAGAGTTTCGGAAGAGGAAATCGAAAGAGAAGCACTCTGGCGGTGCTTGTAAGAGTGAGGACCTAACCTCGTTGAAGCCGTTCCAAATACTAGAGTTCATTAGAACCTTGGAACTGGAAGGCGAGCTGCAGTAGTAGCGAGAACAGTTCTGTGGGCGCTGCAGCCTTTTAGGGGGGCGGTAGCGGATTCAGAAGCAAATAATAAGCAGTCAAGAGGAATGGTGAAATAAAAATGATTTAATAAGGGTTAATAAGCAGTTTTAAATTAGCATTAATAATAATACTAATAATTATAATAATTTCTTTTAGTTCAGAATAGAAGTATATGACTTGTCCTCGCACGTTGATAAGCGAACGCGCGATGTTCATGCAAAATAACATGTTTCGGCATGTTCGCACACAGACAAGTTGAATCATGCACGAAATGAAACGTATAAAAGCAACAGCTCTACGAATTTTTTGTCAGTTAGTTGTATGTGCTTGTCCGCGATATATAGTCGTGAATCATAAGCTCTGCCGTAGTAAATAATCGTGAGTGGTGTGTCATTTTATAAACATTACTATCTATGAATCTATTGAGAATTCAATTTTTGTATGAAAATGGCTGAATCTACTTCTAAATTAAAAAAAGAAATGCCGACAATACAGTATTGAATATTTAAAATATGGATTTGCGGAATCTTCTACAAACAAATCATTACCTATGTGTTTAATTTCAAATGAAGCTATGAAACCTTCTAGGCTACAACAGCATTTACATAAAATGCATCCTGATAAGAAGAACAAAGATATATTTTATTTTCAAGAACTCGAAAAACAATATTTAAAACAGCGAACTATATCAAACCTTTTTGCATCGTCTTCTAAACGAGACGACGATGGGCTACAAGCCTCATATAACGTTTCATTGTTAATCGCAGTCAGGAAAACCACACACCATTGGCGAGGAATTAATTTTGCCGGCAGTCGAAGAGATATTAAAAACTGTTCTGCATCATAAGACACCATTTGATATCATTAAAAAAATTCCTCTCAGTAATAATTCAGTGCAAAGAAGAATAGATGAAATGCGATTACCTAAAGACTTGCAAATTTTCAATTCAACTCGTTGAATCAACTCTACCAAGTAACGAAGCTCTACTCTTATCATACGTACGATTTATAAAAGAAGAAAAAATTCATCAAGAGTTATTATTTGCTAAGAATTTGGAATCTGATACAAAGGGACATTCTATATTTAATATCATGCAAGAATTTTTTCAAGAGAAAGAAATTCCTATTAGCAATATTTTGTGTGCTGCTACTGATGGTGCTCCAGCAATGACCGGGCGTCATAAGGGTTTTATAGCACATTTGAGAAAAGCAGTGCCAAATGTAGTCGCTGTACATTGCATTATATTCACCGTCAGCATTTGGTTGTAAAAAAAATAAATGAACGTCTACATGCGTCCTTCAATAACATTATTAAAGCAATCAATATCATTAGAAGCAATTCATTGAATGACCGTTTGTTTCATAAGCTTGATGAAAATTATGAAGACTACAATCGCTTGCTGCTGCACACAGAAGTACGTTGGCTCTATAAAGGTGATTGTCTGAATCGTTTTTTCAATATAATTGACTCAGTGTTGGAATTTCTTGAAGAAAACGAACAATTGCGCGAAAACCTGATTACGTCAAAAAATGACATCGCTTATTTGACGGACCTATTTAAAGTATTTAATCAAGTTAATCTACAATTGCAAAGTGATGATTTAAATTTAATTAAAACTAAAAACGTCATAGCTGCTTTTGCAGGAAAACTTCTTATATTCAAAAGAAATCTTGGTAGAGGTGAGTACAACCATTTTCCCACATTATCAACAGTGTCTGCAAAACCGGAAGATTTACTTACTTACTGTCACCACTTGGAAGTTCTTCATGTTGATTTTACATAGCGTTTCCAAGATATTTTAAACATGGAAATACCAAGTTGGGTTATAGATCCTTTCGCAAACACAGATACTGAAGGCTCATCAAATTTGGAAGAAGAGCTATTAGAACTTACAACTAACGAAGAACTGAAAGTAAAATTAAAACGTGGATATCAAGAGTTCTGGCTTCAAAAATCAATACCAGTTCTCTATCCTGGATTGTGGACAATAGTACAGAAGTTGTTAATTGCATTTCCTTCGTCCTATATGGCTGAGCGTGCATTCAGTGCAGTAACTGATTTGCTGTCAAAGAAGAGGAACAGACTACACATCACTGAACGTGGCGATCTGCGATTGATGTTAACGAAATTGGAACCCGATATTAACAAACTGGTAACACTCCACCAGCCTCAACCGTCTCATTGATTTCTTCTTTATTATTAATTTTGTATTTCTTATTGTATTGCATTTCTTATTTCTATTGTGATTGTATTTCTTATTGATTCTGTGTTTATATTTAAAAGTTTAATAAACAATTTTATTGTAGATTTGTATGTCGTTTAATAAATTTTTACTTCATCATTCCTCTAAAATAAAGTTTAGACATTAACTGAAATTAAAGCTAAATACAGATCAATTGGGACGGTACAGATAATATTCAAATAAAATTAACTACTTTGGACTAACCAGCGACTGGGGGGGGGGGGCGTTGAAATTTTTGTTCTCTTCTATAGGGGGCAGTGTGGTCCAGAAAAGGTTGGGAACCACTGATCTAATCTAATCTACGCTAAATAAATTGATCTAAAATGATATGACACACCCTGTATTGAGTCAGTAATATGTGTGAGTCAAGAGAGTAACTAAACGATCGAACCACTCTCCTACTTTTAAAAGTGTCGAGACACTCCACTTGTAATAGTTTGGACATGAGAATATTTTATTTCTTCACAAACACATGCTTGTTAATGGGCATTCTCTCATAGAATAAGTTGACATAGTGAGTCTGGTCAGATAAATCTATCACTGCATCATATATTATGTAGGGGGAAGAAATGTACAAATGCAGAAGATTTAGAAAAAAGTGTAAGATAGACAGTTAGTTGAAAACATGTAGCCCTCGCAAACAGATTAACGCTCTGGTACCTGGGGTGTAACATGAAATGTGATTTATAAAGTTTAAGATGTACTTTTATTTAGTGAAGTAAGTTGTAGTGATCCCTAAAAAGACATTAAAGATAAAAGGACATTAACTTAGAAATAATATTTAAATTTAGGTTAATATTAATTATAGTTTTTAGGGAGCATTGGTCGGCCACGGTCAATGTCAGTTATTGATGGAAGCACGTTCGTGTTTATATACAAGCATGTACGACTTATAGACGGAGGTCAGGCATGTAGAAAATCATATCTATTTTGTATTATATTTCCTATAAATTTAGAGTTAACGAACCAGGATAGAAGAGTTGTTATTAATACTTTGAATAAGACGAGTGGTTTTATATTTATGTATTTTTAATGTATTAAACGTCATCCCAGTGATTTTTACAGTAGTGATGTTGTTTATCTTATTCCCGCTTACAGGTTGCTAGGTAAGTGGTTTCCTCCAAGATATAATGCCTTTATGGTAAGCGTCGAGTATACGAGGGACCCTTACTAAGTAACCACCACATGGCGATCCTGCAAATTTAATGGTTATGATTGGTGAAATGGAAATAAATGGTTATTGTAATATGGTAATGGAAAAATTGATAGTTAAATGGTAATCGCCACTACATGGCGATCCTGCGAACGAAATGGTAATGGTAAAATTAATTGTATAATGGTTATCGTCACTACATGGAGATCCTGCGGAACTAATGGTAAAATTAAATGGTAAATCTACATCGATACACATCTGCAAATTTAATGGTTATTGTAAAATGGTTATGGTAAAATAGATAGCGCCGCTACATGCCGAGCATTCGAACACATGGTAATGGAAAAATGGTAATGAAAAATTGATAGTAAAATGGTAAATAATAATTAATGGTAATATGGTAACAAATGATTATGGTAAATTGTCCCGCAAGTAAAAGGTAAATTATCATTCTGCGAACAAAAAATTTTATGGTACAATTGATGGTATAAGAGTAGAACTATATGGTTTTCTATTTAAATTTGGGACCTTGGAGAAAAGAAACAATGGGAGGTTCATCAACCAAACAAGAGGCAAAAGAAACAGGAATTGTCAACAACACTTTCATGGTACAGCAAGATAATGTTGCGATGCACATAATGGTATTATTATACATTATAACTATAGCTTTCATCTTAAAATTTGTGTGGTCATTATGGAAAACGCACCGAAGAGCGTTGAAAAGGGATATCAACAGAAGCAATGCAATAAAGCAGGCAACAGGAACTCTCACTGTGTAAAAATAATTGTAAGTACATATGCATTCTATTCTTATGAACGAATTATTTTTTTTTAAATGTCAATAACGTGGCAAGATTTTGAAGATAAATTAAGATTAATTGTGGAAGAAGTTAATAAACAGGGAAAACGGGTTTTGAAGAAAGAAACTCCTAAAAATCCTGATATACATATAGAAGTAATTAGTAGCATAGTAGGTCTTTATAATAATTTTACTAAGTTAATAGCCAAAAATTGGAAAAATTTAAGTTCAGTACAACAGGAAACTTGTAAAAATTATTCAAGTAGGATTAGGGATAAAGCTGAAAGGGCATTTCAAGCGTTAAACATACTTACCTCTATATTTGAGGAAATCGACACAGTTGTATTACAAGCAATAAGCAAACAGTTGAAAATGGCGACAAGTATGAATGATTTTTTTAATTTTGCTAGCAAAGTTTTACCGAACGAGGTCAACGGCGAAGCAAGCAAATTACAGTCATTCTTAGACTCATTAGATTTATTACAAATAAACGCGACTGGTAATGAGGAAAATGCTATTCTATTAATAAAAACGAGACTAACAGGAAAAGCTAGAAAATTAATCACAACGGAAAACTCCATTGCAGACATCAAGAGTAAACTTAAAACAGGGATAAGAGGAGACAATCCAAGCCTTCTCTTAGCGAAGCTTGGTAAAGTAAGGCAAAATGGAAAGGATGTGCTACAGTATGCAACAGAAATAGAGAAACTGGCGGAAAGATTACAGGCAGCATACATATCGGAAGGGATGCCTGAACGGCTAGCTGAAAAATATACGAAAAAGCAACGATTAAGGCAGTAACTATGAATGCCGCAACGGATGCAAGCAAAACAATAATTGCAGCAGGAAGTTTTGAAACTACACAAGGGGTACTATCAAAATTGGTTTCAGTAGAAGGTATAGTAGGACAACAACAAGTCTTACATATGAAAGATAACAGGAATTTCTTCAGGAAATAAAACTTTGACTTTAGGAATAATCACCGGAGAGGAAACAACAGAGGATTTTATAACGGTAATCATTCAAGAGGAACATTTCGACAGTATAATCAAGGAAACAACTACGGCAGATACGAAAATTGTAATAAATATAGGAAATACAATAATAATGGAAATTACAATAATCGAGTCGACAATAACGTGAGAATATGCAAGATAGAAGAGAAAATTGAAGAAATGAGCAGACAAATAGCACAATTGAAGAAGGAAAACTACGATTTAAGGATGGAAAATAAGGAACTAAAAGAAAAAACAGAATTTTTGCAAGGAAACATGACAGATACTCAGAAAAATTTTAGAGAGAAGAATTTAATAATACATGGTATAGAAGAAGACAACGAAGAAGATGAAGAACAACTAGAAAACAAATTAGAAGATGTAATGAACAAGATTAATAACACAGTAGGTGTTAAATCAGATATTTTGAAATGTAAAAGATTAGGAAACAAAACCAGTAACAAAAATAGACCAGTATTAATAGTGATGAAAGATGTTAATAAGAAAGTAGAAACTTTGGAACGAACGAATAAATTAAAAGGAACAAAGATATACATTGATGAAGATTATCCAAAAGATATATTGGAACAGAGAAAACAGTTAATAAGATACATGAAACAGGCGAGAGAAAGTGGAGCTAAAGCTAAGATAATTGATAATACATTATTAATCAATGATAACGTATATAGTCTAAAAGAGCTAGAAGAAAAGAAGAATAACTTATAAATACATACAGAATGGAATAAAGCAACATATAAGGAAAATAACAAAACTGATTCGAAAATTTTCAGCGATAGAAGATTTAATCAATAAGAGGTAAATACATTGTCTTGGAAAAATTTGAAATTTGATCGATTGGGAAGAATATGATTTTGAAATACAGTATGTTAAAGGTATAGCGAACTACGCGGATAGCATAACGAGAATATCCATAGAAGAACTTAAGGATTTATACATAAATAATTCACATGTCTTGGCAATCACAAGAGCACAAACGCAAAAAGAAAACGTACAAACAGGAAAGGATCAAAGGAATAAAGTTGAAACAAAGGAAGTAAGAATACAAAAACCTGCAGTAGTAAAAGTTTTAAATAACCTTGAGGCACATATATTACAAATTTTACACTTTGAAAATAACCGTATCTCACTTAGGATGAGCATCCGGATCAAAAATAAATTGAAATTTAGTGAAGCCTTAAATACCGGTTTACACAACTTCGACCTAGGACGAACGTTGGAAAAGCTTGAAGAGCTATCGGTAAGAAATGAAGTAAAAAGAATGAAAATATATACAAATGATGATATATTTAAAAAGTGCACAGTAGAAGAATTTATAGAAGTAGGAAATCAAAGGTTAAAAAGTATTCAAGTATGTATATCCGAAGTACCAAAAACGGTACAGCAGAAAGAAGAGATCCAAAAAATTTTAGAAAGATACCACAACGATCCAATGTTTGGAGGACATGTAGGAAATAATAGATTATTAAAGAAACTAAGAGCAAATTTCAAGTGGAAAAACATGGAAAAAGACGTAAGAAAGTATGTAAAGAATTGTCATAAATGCCAAGTGAATAAAGCGAAGCCTAATCACAAAGAGAAATTTGTTATAACAGATACATCTATAAAACCGTTTGATATTATTTACATAGACACAATAGGTCCGTTTGTAGAAAGTAACTACGGAAATCGTTATTGCATTACAATATTATGCGAATTAACTAAATACGCAGTTATGATACCAGTTCAGAATAAAGCACACACAATAGCAAAAGCAATATTCGACTATTTTATACCAAATTACGGATTGATGAAGGAAATAAGAACAGATCAAGGGACGGAATATAAGAACGAAATAATGAAGAATTTAGCGGAACTATTAAATATAAAACATAATTTTTCAACAGCGTACCATCACGAAGCAATAGGCAGTTGTGATAGATTACATAGGACATTTAACGAATATATAAGAAACTTTATCAAAGATTCTAGGGATAACTGGTGTGAGTTTGTAAGAATGTTCGCATATTGTTATAATACAACGCCAAACACGTATCACGGATACACTCCTTTTGAGTTATTATATGGGAGAAAACCCAATTTGCCAGAATTTTTAGACGTAAAAATTGAACCGTGTTATAATTTTGAGATATGATAAAGAACTAAAGTACAAATTACAACACGCTAATGAAAGGGCCAGACAGTTTTTAATAAATAATAAATAATAGTGAAAATGATTCTTCACCCGTAGATTTTAAAATAGGGGAGTTGATTATTTTAAAAAATGAAGGGAGAAATAAATTTGATCCACATTATATAGGTCCGTTTAAAATAACGGGAATTAAGGGGGTAAATTGCGAGTTTACATCTCCAGACAATACACAACAAATAGTTCATAAGAATCGTATGTTTATATACAAAGAACGGAAACACTTTTAAATAAGTGAAGTGTGTTGATAAACGAACAAGTAGTGTTTAGTAAACAAAGACAAAACAAAACATTCATTAAAAACAGTTATAGGTATAAGTGATATCGAAAAATTGAAATATTTTTTCTCTTCCAAGAGGGGATGATGTAGTGATCCCTAAAAAGACATTAAAGATAAAAGGACATTAACTTAGAAATAATATTTAAATTTAGGTTAATATTAATTATAGTATTTAGGGAGCATTGGTCGGCCACGGTCAATGTCAGTTATTGATGGAAGCACGTTCGTGTTTATATAGACGGAGGTCAGGCATGTAGAAAATCATATCTATTTTGTATTATATTTCCTATAAATTTAGAGTTAACGAACCAGGATAGAAGAGTTGTTATTAATACTTTGAATAAGACGAGTGGTTTTATATTTATGTATTTTTAATGTATTAAACGTCATCCCAGTGATTTTTACAGTAGTGATGTTGTTTATCTTATTCCCGCATACAGGTTGCTAGGTAAGTGGTTTCCTCCAAGATATAATGCCTTTATGGTAAGCGTCGAGTATACGAGGGACCCTTACTAAGTAACCACCACAAAGTGTTTTTGGAATAAGTTGAAGTTATGCAATAAAGATATAAAAAAGCATGATTTCTGGTCCTTCGTATTTTATCGAATCTCACCAAAAAACCCACTTTTGCAATCTTCACAGTAGTATCTTGTTGCCTTTTACCCTTCAAATCCACGACTTTTAACTCTGATGCATTAAAATCTGAACAATTTCTATGTACAGTCCTTTCACAGCTGTCACATACCATAGAGTTACTCCCCACCTCAATTGGATGTTCACAATTAGCACACTTCATTTCTTTGTTTTGGTCACCATAAAATATTTTTGACTACACCACTGGTAGGTATACTAAGTTGGCCAATTTACTGCTTATTATTTATATCAACGACATTACAGCATCTGTCGGGTCAGCTACTTAATGTTACACTACATTAAGTTCAGTTAAAGTTAACATGGCTGACTGGTAGGCGGCACGAAGTTCGGCTAGTTTATAATAATGATGAGTGAAAAAACTTTTGGAAATATTTTTCCAATGGGGAACAAAGAAAAACTTCAATAAAATCATCTAATATATTTTACTGCCAATTATCATTTTAAAATAGGTCAAGTATCATATATCAGTCTACTACAAGTACTTCATCTAAACATGACTTTTCCAAAGACATATGCCTTTACACTATATACACTCATTAATAATTAATAATAATTTACAACTAGTCTGCATGTGTATCAGCAATACAGCAATTATTTTTTTATCAATGGAAAAGTTAATCTAACGAACTTAAAATATTTTTTTCAAGCATTATTTAAATGAATTAGATACACAATATCTTGACTGTAATTTCGAACATTTGAAAAATTTACAGTAAAGTTTATATTTTGTAAAAACAAAATATAAAGTTGTTTTGTATAAAATCCTCTAATAGAAAATAGTTCTAAAAAAACATTACAATATATCTACAAGACTTAAAACATATTATGTATATATATTTTTATAACGTAGGGGCGCGGTTTAGATACTGGACATCAAATAACATGAATATTTAGCAAGCAGCTGCAAAACATTTAAACAATAATAGTATATTATACAAAGGGTTCAATAAAAAAAAGTTGGATATTCTAGAGAGCTTACATCGGTAGATGTCTCAATTTATATGTTTCTCTATATCCTTACCACAAAATACAAAAAATACTTTTGTTTCGTTAGGAATACTTTCCCAATTTTATATAAAGGTAAATTGGTATCAAATAAGAATGGCCGTACACATTATTCAATAAAAAGAGACGAAAAATATGGAATGCATAAGTCCTACAGCACTGCTCCCTTTTTGTCAGTCTGATATTTGGGGGGAAACGCGGGTACTCATTTTGTCGGATAAGGGTTAATCACTGTCACTGCTGCTGCTTGTTGACTGGCTAACACTGCAGCTAAAAAAGAAATGAATAATTAAAATTCTAGTTTATGTTTACATGAATAGTTTGGCAAACTCTGTCATTGAGAACACCACTAATCAAACGTTATCTATATCTTCAGTTAATCAAAATCCACAGTTTCATTTAGTAAACGTCAAGGGTATTGAAAATTTAAGCCTAACAAGGGTTCAATGCAGGTGCACAAAAAGGTGGTCAACCAGGAAAATGTCATAGGTTGCTGGTTCAAATCTACCTCATAAAACAAATATCTCATTTTGTAACTAATGGACTAGATTTGTATACTAGATATTGTTACATTATATGGAATAATTGTTTAATTTATAATGGCAGCACTGACAAGCAACGACATACATCATCTGTCAAGTGCTGTAAGGACATCCAAGGCATTCATTCATTAACGATTATGTGCTTATATGTATAGCAACACATAATACATGTTACTTTACATTCTAAAGAAAAAAGTTTATTTATATTAAACTATTTCATATAATGTAGTGTCAGGTACACTATTTTCTGAAGAATAAGTGTATAACCGTATTCAAATTCTAACAATAATTCCGGAGATTACAAATGAGCAACTGGCAGAGCTGTTAAAACAAGAAGCTACTACCATCAAATTACTGAATGAACAACTACAAGCAGTAGGTAGACCCAGCACTTCAACTAATAATTTTATAATAATGCAAATGTGCCATGGCCTACAGCACTAGAAATAGAAAAAGGTGATAAAGCACAGAACTTCGAAAATTTTGTGTCAAATTGGAAAGATTATAAGTTGCAACGGATATGGATAAATAGAATGGGTCCAAAGAAATAAGAAAAGTGAAATTATTCTCAATGGCCATAGGAACCAAAGCATTAGTGAAATATAATAGATTTCAACTAAGTGGCAGTGACCAAAGCAGCCTTAAAAACGTGATATTGGCAATAAGAAGGAAATTAGAATCCCAGAAAAATGTAATATATGATTGTGCAATGTGCAATAGTTGTAACCAATCTGATAATGAAACATTTCATGAATACGTAAGTAAAACTGCAACATTTGATTGAAAAATGCGATTTTAAAAGTGACTTACTTAGAGACCAAGTGGTTCTCGTCATCAGAGATAAAGAACTCTGTAAACAAATGATGTCTAAAAGCTGTTTTAGACTACACAATTTCTTGTACAAGATTTGGTTCAATTTATTGAACGCTAGTATCATACAGCAAATTGTTTCAAAACCGTAGATTGAACCGAAAATTGTGTCGGATAATAGAACATGTTCTATTTCTACACAATTTCTAGGCCAAGAGCATGCGCAGTTAGGATATATTCTAATACCCTGTAACCTAACATAGTTGATTGTTTGCAGTTTCACGTTTATTAATGTTTATGTGTTAGTTTCATTTATAACAATAAATTAATCAATAATTCACACACCAAACGGATCAACCAAAGCCCAAAATTTTTAGGTTGTTTTATGTTTGACATTTCACTAGGATCATAGAACATTACATTTAGCCTTTAACATAGACGATTCTGATTTTAACGCGAGAAAAACGATGTACTGCGCAGAATCACGAACTATTTCATGAACAATATATTGTACAGTATAATACAGAATCAATTTACTGCCAAACAGTTTGTGGTTCCAGATCTTGTACAAGAAATTGAACCACATCTTGTACAAAAAATTGTGTAGTCTAAAACAGCTTTAAGTCAGATTTAACTGTAGAAGATGCTATTAATATGTGTAGAATAGAAGAATTAACAGTTAAAAGAATATAAAGTATACAAGAAGACACTTCAATAAAGAAAGTTTGAAATAAACAAGTTGGATGAACGCCCCAGTGCGGCGTAGATAGACTATTAAGCAAACGCGTTTCACACAAATTATTTTTGAATCGGAAGTTGTATGATCACAAAAATTACTCACGTGAGTATATTTTGCGCGCTGATTTAGAATAAATATTTTTTTTTTATTTCTATGACTTATAGTTACGGAGATACAGAGATCACGTGATCGAAAGGTCCGAGGTCAAATTCCTTAAAACGAGAGAGATTTTGGACCATGCTGAATCGAATGGCGTTGTCCGTTTGTTTCTATCTATTACCGTTTGGCCGCTGAAACTCGCCACGGACGGACGGACAGTCAAAGCCAGATCATAAGACTTCGTTTTTAGAAAAAAAATCCTCGAATTTTTTTGATTGTTTAGTCTAAAATGAACCTAAAACTTGCATCTTCTGCAGTACACAACATGAAATTAAAAAAGGCATGTGTGCAGCATTTGCAAAAATTTGTAGAAATTGCAATGGTCGTCAATGAAAATTGTTCAGACAATTCAAGAAGAAGTAATAGATAGAGTATTTCAGATCCATACAAATGTTTAATTGGATATGAGAATTTATGCATTTATTTGGTGAAGACAATGTTAAGCTGTCGTAAGAAATAAAAGCTACAAAGTTTCGGAGGTACGAATATACATGTGAAGGGTGAAATTAGGCTGAGGTGTAAAAATAAAAGTCAATTATATGACATTCACTTCGTGGTAGTTTAAGTCAATCATGGGCCTTTACTTTCCACGAAAGCCTGCAAAATACTCTTGCTGATCAAATATTGCAATACCATTAGGACTGGTGAGGGTAGATTGCAAACATATGACAAGGAAGCAGAAAATATTGTGGAAAGGTATGATATTTTTGAAGGTTATGGAACTATACAAGGTCAAGTGACAATCGAGACCAAACTAGTTATACAGAAAGCTAGAAGGATACCTGTAACTAAAAAACTAAAAAAATAATTAGAGAAATTAGAGAAGAACGATATAATAGTAAAGGAAGAGATAGACACTGAATGCGTAAGCAATATATTAACTGTAGAAAAAGAAAAATCATTTAGAATTTTCTTAGACCCTATTCCCTTAAATCTAGCCATTAGCCATAAAACGACCTAATTTCCAGTTTACGACAATAGATGAAACACTACCTGAATTAGGTAAAGCAAAAATATTCAGCACACAATAAGAAAGGATTTTGGCATGTCAAGTTATATGAAGAGAGTAGCAAGCTAATGACTTTCTGGACCCCATTTGGAAGATACCGATGGAAAAGACTCAATTTTGGTATCTCTTCTGCGCCTCAAAGTTTTGAAATAAAAATGCAACAAGTAGTATCAGATTTAAAAGGAGTTGAGATTATGGCAGATGGTATAGTGGTATATGGATGCGGAAACACAGAAGAAGAAGAAGCATTGAAGGGTCATAATACAAACTTGGAAAATTTGTTTAAGATATTGAAGGCAAACAATTTAATATTGAATACTGAATAAGAAAAAGATAAATCTGTGTAAAAAAGAAATAAAAATTTTTGGTCATCAATTAACATGTGATGGAATTAAACCAGATGAGACAAAAATACAAACTATAAAGTTATTTCCTACACCGTAAGATAAAAAAAATCACTATTAAGATTTATACGAATGGTTACAAATCTCAGTAGGTACCTACATCAGAAACTTAAATACAGAAATGACCAATATTAAAATATTAAAACATAACAACATAGAATGGAACTGGACTGAAGTAGAGGAAACAGAATTTCAGAAGATTAAGAATATTGAAGCTGATTAAAGACTTTAAATTATTACAATCCTACAGAACCAATTATTATGGAATGTGATTCAAGCAGCTATGGCTTAGGAGTTGCGGTTTTTCAAAGTAGTGGGATTAAAGGTTATGCGTCTCGGATATTAACCAAGACAGAAGTTCAATGCACTCAAATTGAGAAAGAATTACTCTTGTTGTTTTCGGATGCTTAAAATTCGATCAAATAATCATACGAAATAAGGTCATAGTTAAGACCAACCATTGTCCATTGATCAGTATATTCAAAAAACCTCTGCTGAAGGCACTGAAAAGACTCCAACAAATGCTAATGACATTACAAAGATATGATTTTGAACTACAATATGTGGTAGGAAAAGTCAATATAGTTGCTGATGCGCTATCAAGAATTCCTTTGAAGTATTCAAAACAGTCCGAGTAAGAGAAAAAAGATGCTAAAATATTTAAATTGATAGAAAAAACTGACTTTGTACAATATTTACAGGTTACTAGTGAACCATTAGAAAATATTAAAGAAGAAGCCTGGATAGATAACACACTTCAGAACATTGTTTACTACATAATACATGGGTGGCCCAACACAATCAATCAAGTGTCAGATGATGTAAAGATATATGTAAGCATTAATACTCACTGTTGAATGGAATTATTTATATAAATTATGGAATATTGGTACCTTGTAATTTGAGAAAAGACATGACAGAAACAGTGCACATAACCCACAATGGAATAGAAGCTACAATCAAATTGGGAAAAAATAATCTCTACTGACCTGGAATGACCAATGAAATTAAAGTCAATAATCAAAACTGCGACATATGTGCCAAATATATGGATAGCCAACAAAGGCCAGAAATGACATCACACAACATTCCTTTATACCCCTTTCAGTATATTTCCATGGATATTTTATAAACTGAATATGAAGGTTTATCTAGAAAGTTTCTAGTAATGGTTGATAATTATCCATACCATTTTGAATTAGATCTTTTAAAAAATATTACTGCAACTGCAACTTTAACTATCAAGAGTTCAAACAATTTTGTTATGAATGGGACATTGAACTGACATTCTCATCTTCACATCATCAAAAATGCAATGGAACAGCAGAATCAGCTGTGAAAACTGCTTAAAGAGTTATTAAGGAGGCAAAAAAAGGTTGAGAAGATTTATGTTACTGTTTGTTACACTTGAGAAATACGCCTAATAAAACTCCTGGCTAAAGATTATTTTCAAAAATTCCAGAACTGGAATACCATGTTCAGTAAATTGGAGAACCAGCCATTATTCAAATGAATAGTCAAACAACATCAAACTGGACTAAAGGATATGTTTTACAAAAACTAGACGATTCCTCACACACCATCAAGAAGGTTAGTAAATATCAGACAGATGCCCTCAAATAAACAGAACTAGAAAATCTCGAACCCAGTGAAGAAAAAAAGAAGATAATGCCAAGAAAACAAGTGGAAAATGAAGATTACTACCAAAGATGATCAGATAAAGAATCAAAGAGAGGAGAACTACAATAAAATAAACTCGATACAACTAGCAGAACCTGAAAAAGTGGAAAAGAACAATCCTGACAAGAGAACCTGAGAAGTACACCTACTAGATGATCAAAAAGAGAATCCAAAGTTCCTGCTAGGTTTCAGGACTATCAGCTTTTTTGTTAAAGACGGGAGGATGTTATATTATTTGGAATATTAGTTTATTTTATAATTGTAGCACTGGTGAGTGACGACATACATCATCTGTCATGTGTCTTAAGGCACTCATTCATTCATTAATGATTATGTGCTTACATGTATAGCAATACATATAACACATGTTACTTTACATTCTAAAGAATAAAGTTTATTTATATTAATCTGTTTTATATACCAGATATATTAAATTGCAATTTTGAACCTTTAGATAAACACATATTTTACATTGATACTATATAATAAACTTATGTAAAATTATATTTTCAAATAATGGAAAAATGTACTCAAGTGAACGTAAACATGCCAACCACCTTTAAAAAACTAAAATTAGAAGAATCGCTAAGAGACTACTGACAATTTGTTTACGAATCTTTTAAATTACGCAACTTCCATAGTCTGTATTAACACAATGTTAAGCCACTATCGTCTGTTTATTTTAGGTTATGTAGCAATAATTTCTCTGCAAGATCCACCAGGACAATTGAATTTTTGAAATACAATAACCACGATCAATAAACAATTTCTTTATCATTATGAAAGTCAACATCGATAGGTTACATCGATCATTATTTCAGTCAACAGCAGAAGCATTCGACATCAAAACTGAATTTTGACCATACCCACAACCTAACTGAATAACGATTCAATAAAAACAGATTATTTTGGAATATAAAAAATAAACCTATCCTGTTTTATACCAGCTATGTATTCTACAAATGTGAGACAGAGCCAATCTAGTAAGAATTTAAATAAAATTTGAAACAAAAAATGTAAATTTTATAAATGCATACCTCCGTAAGGGGCGGGATACATAGGATAACCAAGTCCTACGTGGGTATGATGATGCGTATGCACATGTCTCTGTGGCGGTGGAGACCTAGACTCTTTCCCTTCGCCGGGAGTCTGCTTTCCACTTGACGGTGTTACACCACCCGATTGAGATGTTGGCGGGGCGTTCATCTGAACTTGACCTGATGGAGGACCTTGAGGCTGTGGTCCTCCTCCTGGTGCTCCTCCACTAGGACTGTTTGTTGACGGACTCGAACTAGCCATAGACGTTTTAGGAGTGGGCGATTTTATGGCGCGTTCTTGTAACTCGTGAATTTTGTGAGATGAATAGTATTGTGCATGATGCTGTAACATATCGAGAGCTTTGGTTGGCGGCGGTGCTCGAGACAAATCTTCAGGAGCGTGATACCTGAAAAAAAATGAAACATTTCACATGTTTTGAATGTTTTAATAATTGAAATTAGATTTAACAAATTTATTGACCATTAAAATATTATCCAATCCAAATATTCTGTGCGATAACAGTTATGGAGAATAACAAAAAAATATTAGGTTTTTGTAGGTGCCGTAGAGAAAAAAAACAGAAAAATCTCAAAAGAGCCTCTTATGCAAAATATAGTCACCAGTAAAAAAACTTGCCCCAGTTTCAAAGTTGGCTTCCTCGCGAACTGCTCATTTGATAAATTTCTCTATAACAATGCTATATCTTTACAGGTTACATTAGGTAGATGAATTTAACAACCAAAATTTGACATTTTTATAAAAATATTAACTTTTTATGAAGGTGTTTTGTAGCGCATACATTTATTTATAACTATTCACAGTTTCAAGTCCAAATCATCATGCCCTCAGAAAATATTTGTATCTATAGATAATAATGTTGTGAAAGTTAGCTGTTTACAATGAGTTCTCTCATAAAGAATTCGTCATTTTTATGTTCACTTTTGAATGCTTTTGAAGTGCACTATATTTTTCTGTAAAAAACTAATTCTAAATAATATGTCTTATTCATTAGACTAAATATTGGTTCCAATATCTGGTATTGGTATTAGTGAAAGAGAGTTAGCTGCAGAGGCAGAGTTGTTGGATTTAGAAATTACTGAAGAACAAGCCGAAAACTCTGATGTAAATGGGGATTCAGATGCTGAGAATAATTTACCTGATGATCCTCGAACTCCAAGCTCTACAAGGGCATCTTGTTCATCCGGATTAGTAACTCCTTCTTCATCAAGACTCTCGACACCGACACCCCAATCTTCGAGAATACGAAAAAAATTAAATTGTCATGTTTCATTGCCATCTGAAGACGATTTTGACGATTACGATTCCAATAACTCCATCGCAGACAAAACATATGAGCCCGGTGAACCATGACTTTTTCAAGTTCCACAAAATAGCGACAGTGAGGAAAAACAAGAGTCAAAACACGAGTCAAAACTCATTAGAGTCGGATCGTTATTAAATCAAGTCGTCAATATCATCACAAATTAAAAACGTGTTTTTGTCATCATTAAAATGTGATAATAAAACTTGTAAAGTGCTGTTTCTCTATAAAATTGGTAAATATTCCTTAAATTTACTTATTTGTGTTGGAAATAAATAGGCCAGTCACTGAGTTACAGACTGTTTATCTGAGCTGAGATTTACTTATATATTTTTATTTCTATTTCTAGCTATTGATTGTGATTTTGGTATCCAGGATCACATCAATATGTCAAACCTCCCCTCACAACCACTGCTCTCAAATATCACCACTTCTTCAACCCCCCACTAAACAATCTATCTCAATAAACACAAATACCCCTGCAACACCCTAACTTATGCCGCAGCTACTTCCGCAAGACTACCTCCTCCCCCGGTACCATCTCGAGACCAAGCCATCATTATGCCTTCTATCCCCAACACTGTACTATTCGATTATATCACAGCAATAGGTAAAATTGTCTCTCCCAAAAACGTACATTTCGCTTCCAGAATATCTCATGGCCGCATATGTATTTATTTATCATCTACCACTCAAGTCGATGACCTTCTAAAATCGAATGAAAACATCTTAGTTAATTCCAATGTCATTCCTATTCGTTGGCTTATTTCCCCCACTAAAAGAATCCTTATTTCCAATGTCAGTCCTTACATTCCACATTCCGTTATTGAAAAAGCCCTGTATGACCAAGGATTAACACTTACCTCCCCTATTTCATACGGCAAATGTGGCTCGCCTGATGACGAATACGCACATGTCCTGAGCTTCCGCCGTGTAACTTACGTTCTGCCCACCAGTAACGATTTTTCACTGCAAACTTCGATTCTTATTACGCATGAAAATACTTCACACAGAATATTCATTTCTACTGATAAACTTGAATGCTTTCTTTGCAAGCAGGCTGGACATACCGCTGAATCATGTCCCAACACTTTCCACGACCTTCCCCCACTATTAAATACTTCCGTCAATCTTGAACCCTCCACTTCAGCTGACCCAGCTACTACTGACACCTTTTCAGACAATCCCGAATTACCCTCTCAAGTGCCACTCGCTCCCTCCTCCCCTGTACCTGGCGAAAAACGACCACGATCTAATAATAGCACTCTTGACTCCCCGCAGCCTATATCACCTTCCAATACTCCTCTCGATAATCCCAATCCAATGCCTCCCCCAGAATTCCCAAATTCTAATTCAAAAAAATCTGCCAAAAAAAAGAACTAAAAAATCCAAACTGGCTGAAGATGATTGTCACAATATAAGCCCCGAATCACGTTCTATCATACATAAACTTTTTGAAGAGTCTCCTAAATCCTTCTCCCTTAATAGCATCCAACTTATTGCGTTCCTCGAAAATACTTTCCGCGTCAACGACCCTCTACCTGAAGCCAATAAATTTATCTCCGACACTGCTTCCCTACTGAAAGATCTATCCTTAATTTATTCTAATATCAACGAAAGATCTTTGAAAAATCGCATTACACGTCTGACCAAAAAAATTAAATTTAAACTTCACCCCGACCAAAACAATCTTACTGACGATCCTTTTTCTGATGACGGTACTACCACTGACTCCTCTTCACTATCTCAGTAATTAACCTCTTTCCCCCTTTAATTAGTACCATTCTCTCTAATTCAATGGAACTGCGATGGATTTTATCCTCGCTTAGAAAGAATTCAGAAAATCGTATCTCTCGATACCACTGACTTTATCTGCCTCC
The DNA here is from genome assembly GCA_963921935.1 of Galeruca laticollis. Taxonomy (NCBI): domain Eukaryota; kingdom Metazoa; phylum Arthropoda; class Insecta; order Coleoptera; family Chrysomelidae; genus Galeruca; species Galeruca laticollis. The sequence continues at coordinate 62,183,023 of OY998177.1, forward strand.
AGGAAACCAACGTCAAAATTGACCAACAATACAAGCTAAAAAACTTTGAAGGTTATCATTACATCCGTACCAACTGTATGAGAGCCAGTGGTGGTACTTCAATATTTGTATCTAGCGATGTATACTCATCTCATCTCCCACTAACCTCAAATCTAGAGGCAATTGCTGTAACTGCTTGGTGCCTCAATAAGCTTACCATTTGCAGTATCTACATTCCACCTGATCACCCCCTCAATGAAGAAGACTTAACCGACCTAATATTTCAGCTCCCCCACCCATACATCCTTGTTGGTGACTTTAATGCACATCACACCATGTGGTGCCCAACTCGTGTTTGCACTAGGGGCAAAGTTATTGAAAACGTCATAAACTCCTCCAGAACCTGCTTGTTGAATACTGGAACACTCACTTCAACAATTCCTCCGGGCACTTAAAAAACGCAAATTGGTCTGAGTTTACCTCTCTCTCCCAAACTTATTTATCATCTTTAGCTATTTCTGCAAACATAAATGACACTCTAAAAATGTTTACTGACAGCATACTTGCCGCTGCAGAGACTCACATCGGTAAATCAGTCACTTCCTCTGCACAAAAAACTGTGCCTTGGTGGCATTCAGCTTGCGAAAATGCCATCCGAGAGTCCAAACATGCTCTTAACAGGTTTAGACGAAATAGAACACAAGAAAACCTTCTCCTACACAAACAGCTCAAAGCTAAAGCTAAATTCGTAGTCAAACAAAGCAAAAAATCCCCATGGCAAAGTTATACCACCTCGCTGAATCATAATCCAAATCCCAGTCAAGTCTGGAAAAAAATTACACAAATTCAAGGCAAGAAAACCAATACTAAAATTCCCTCCTTAATATTGAATGGCACTGTTATCTCCGAAAACCAAACAATTGCCGAGTCACTCGCACAAAATTTTGATGACAAATTCATTAATCGTAACCCCAATTCTGTTTATCACAATTCTCATATTCAGCCTTCCTCCACTTTTCAGTCAAACCCTCATGACGTTGCTTCCGTCAACGCCCCTTTCAGCCTAAATTAACTCAAATTTGCCTTGTTTACTTGTAGAAATTCTGCCGCCGGCCCTGATAATGTTCCTTACATCCTTCTCAAAAAACTATCCAATCCATCTCTCTCTAAGCTTCTCGAAATCTATAACCTAATCTGGAATACTAATCAGTTCCCTGACGCATGGCGCAAATCCATAATTATTCCAATAAAAAAAGCAGAGCAATCCACCTTATCGCCCAATTCCTTCCGACCGATTTCACTCACTTGCACTACCTGCAAACTCCTGGAGAAAATGATCAATAGAAGACTACTTTGGTTTCTTGAAAAGTACAAAATCATTCCTAATGCCCAATCCGGCTTCCGGCGTCATCGATCCACTCGCGACAACCTTGTTCTTCTCCAAACACATATCTCTTCAGCAATTAACAATCACCAGGACGTCGTTGCAACCATCTTTGATATTGAAGGTGCCTTTGACTCGATATCTAGAACGGCAATACTAAATAAACTTTCCCAATATAATCTTCATGGCAACATTCTATCGTTCATTCATAATTTCCTAACTTGTAGAACCTTCAGGGTTTCTGCTAATGGCAAACTCTCCTTGCCTCACCCACAAAATGCTGGTGTCCCTCAAGGATCAGTATTAAGTTCTACTCTATTCATCCTCACAATAAACGAGCGCTGTTGCAAGTTTCCTGCTCCCATAAAATATGTCCAATATGCTGATGACCTAATTGTTTATTGTCATGGTAAATCGATCTCATCCACTTGCAAACTCCTTCAAACCGCAGTAAACCTTCTACAGGATAGATCTTCTTACCTGGGATTATCCTTATCTCAAAGTAAATCCAAATTAATCAAGTTTTCAAGAAGAACATCTTCTCCTCTACCTCACATTTTATTTAATAATTCACCCTTACCCACTGTAAATCAATGTAAAATTCTCGGAATAACCTTCGACTCTCGACTTAACTGGAAACACCATATTCATGAACTCAAAGGCATCTGTCTAAAGAGATTAAACATAATAAAAACGCTCAGTCACTTTCACTGGGGTTCCGACGAAATCGTATTATTAAGAGTTTACAGAGCTCTCATCCGTTCGAAGCTTGACTATGGTTGCTTTATTTACATGTCAGCCCCCAAATCTGTCACAGATTTACTGAACTCTGTTCACAATACCGCTCTCCGTCTCTGCCTTGGTGCCTTCCGCTCTAGCCCTGCTGATAGTCTCCATATTGAAGCTAATGAATCACCCCTCCCCTTAAGACGACAATCCCTACTTCTTTCTTATGCTGCCTCAGTATCCTCCAATCCATTCAATCCTGTTCACTCACTTTTCACTTCAACGACTAATCTCTCTACTAACCCTCGAACAATTATCAAATCTCTTCCCCAATTGCTCACTCCTTTAGTCAAAGATACTGACCTCTCTCTGACATCCCCGCTCCCACTACCTTCTTCTCCTCCTTGGACCAAAATTATTCCTATAATCGATACCTCACTCACCATTTTTAATAAACATGAGTCACCCTCTGCACTTGTAAAGAAAGCATTCCTTGAATTATTACAAAAAAAATCTTACGATTTAACACTTTACACTGATGCTTCCAAAACTGATTCCGGAGTTGGTTATGCAGTTACCTCGAAACATGAACTCATAGGCTCCTTTACTTTACCTTCAGTGTGTAGCGTCCATACAGGTGAGCTTCATAGCATTCTTCAGGCTTTTAAATATATGTCCCTCCCCCACAAAAATATTGCTAAATGCACTGATTCCCTTTCCTCCATTTTATCAATTAAAGTAATCTTCACTGACCACCCAATTGTCCAGAACATACATGATATATATCAAACTCTCGTTGCTCATGATATAACAGTCTCTCTCATCTGGCTACCATCACACATTGGAATTGCTGGTAACGAAACTGCCGATCGCCACGCGAAAGAAGCTGCCTCTAGCAACAATCCAAAACACATAGTCCAACTCGCCAGTGACCTCAAGTTCCATTTCAAAAACGTCACACAAGAATCTTGGCGACATCTGTGGCGTAACAGTACGACAGCACTTCACGATATTCATTCATCTACTTCTCCTCTCTCCCTTAGCTTTTTAACAAGGAGAGAGGCCGTTATAATCAGAAGAATTCAAATCAGCCACACCAAACTCACACACAGTCATCTGATGTCTTCAGGAAATCGTCCTGTTTGCCGTAGCTGCAATACTATACTGACCGTTAAGCACTTACTTACTGACTGCAAACAATTTTCCGCTACATATAAACGATTCGACCTAAGGCCTAACCTCAAGGAAATGCTCCACTGTCCCACCGAGATCAAGAAAGTCTTACAGTTTCTGAAAGCTATGCATCTCTGCTATAATATCTAATTTAAAAATTAGTAATAGTTGTTATTCAATTTCATGTAAATAATTGTAATTATTTTTCTGTGCCAATGACCTGCGCTGTCGAGGCACGTTAAGCTAAAAAAAAAACAAAAAAAAATCCCTTTTGACGATTTTGCAACCTGGGAAATAATACCCGTTGCTTCACAAAAATACACCGATTTCACTTTCATTGATGAAATGGGACCAAAAGTTCAGGTAAATAGGTGAATACTTTTTCAGTCAATCAATGTATCAAATATTTATTGTTCTTTTAGGTAGATTCTGAGGAGCCGATAGATTTTTTTGATTTCTCAAGAAATTTCTTGGATAGTATTGTTCAACAATCTAATTTGTATGCAATACAAAATCGCAAAAGGCTTGATCTTTCAGTGAAAGAATTCAAGGCCTTTATAGGCGTTTTTGCATGTGAATGATAACAGTCAAATGCCTTCTCGGGACTGACCAAACTATGGCAGACTATATAAAATTCGTCCAGTAATTGACCATTTCAGCGAGGTGTTTCCTGCTTCTCTTACTACACACAGAAGTGTAGCAATAGACGAAAGTATGATTGCTTTCAAAGGGAAAAGTTCACTGAAGCAACATATGCCTATGAAGCCGATAAAAGAGGTTACAATATATGAGCTTGAAAGAATTCAAGGACTTTATAGGCGTTTTTGCATGTGAATGATAACAGTCAAATGCCTTCTCGGGAGTGACCAAACTATGGCAGACTATATAAAATTCGTCCAGTAATTGACCATTTCAGCGAGGTGTTTCCTGCTTCTCTTACTACACACAGAAGTGTAGCAATAGACGAAAGTATGATTGCTTTCAAAGGGAAAAGTTCACTGAAGCAATATATGCCTATGAAGCCGATAAAAGAGGTTACAATATATAAGCTTGAAAGAATTCAAGGACTTTATAGGCGTTTTTGCATGTGAATGATAACAGTCAAATGCCTTCTCGGGACTGACCAAACTATGGCAGACTATATAAAATTCGTCCAGTAATTGACCATTTCAGCGAGGTGTTTCCTGCTTCTCTTACTACACACAGAAGTGTAGCAATAGACGAAAGTATGATTGCTTTCAAAGGGAAAAGTTCACTGAAGCAATATATGCCTATGAAGCCGATAAAAGAGGTTACAATATATGAGCTTGAAAGAATTCAAGGACTTTATAGGCGTTTTTGCATGTGAATGATAACAGTCAAATGCCTTCTCGGGACTGACCAAACTATGGCAGACTATATAAAATTCGTCCAGTAATTGACCATTTCAGCGAGGTGTTTCCTGCTTCTCTTACTACACACAGAAGTGTAGCAATAGACGAAAGTATGATTGCTTTCAAAGGGAAAAGTTCACTGAAGCAATATATGCCTATGAAGCCGATAAAAGAGGTTACAATATATGAGCTTGAAAGAATTCAAGGACTTTATAGGCGTTTTTGCATGTGAATTATAACAGTCAAATGCCTTCTCGGGACTGGCCAAACTATGGCAGATTATATAAAATTCGTCCAGTAATTGACCATTTCAGCGAGGTGTTTCCTGCTTCTCTTACTACACACAGAAGTGTAGCAATAGACGAAAGTATGATTGCTTTCAAAGGGAAAAGTTCACTGAAGCAATATATGCCTATGAAGCCGATAAAAGAGGTTACAATATATGAGCTTGAAAGAATTCAAGGACTTTATAGGCGTTTTTGCATGTGAATGATAACAGTCAAATGCCTTCTCGGGACTGACCAAACTATGGCAGACTATATAAAATTCGTCCAGTAATTGACCATTTCAGTGAGGCGTTTCCTGCTTCTCTTACTCCACACAGAAGTGTAGCAATAGACAAAAGTATGATTGCTTTCAAAGGGAAAAGTTCACTGAAGCAATATATGCCTATGAAGCCGATAAAAGAGGTTACAATATATGAGCTATGGCTTGTTCGATGAGTGGATATACCACCATTCCATTGATGGAAAAATTGCCAGATAGGAATTTGTTTGGGTGTGGTACAATTTATCAAACTAGAAAATATTTTCCCAAAAATAAACTAGAAGACAAAAAAATGGCAATTCGGCAATCTGATTATACCACATGCAAAGAAATTTCTATTTGCAAATGGAAAGATCGTGGTAAAAAAGCAGTAACAGTATGTAGCAGCATGTATAATGCAACAGAAATTCGACAGGTCTTGAGGACAAATAAATTTGGGGAACGAGAAAATGTCCCTTGTTCTAGGACTACTGTGGAATATAATCAGTTTATGGGAGGGGTTGACAGGTTTGATCAATGTATGGCTGCTTACAGTATTGCTTGGGAAAGCAGAATATGGTGGATGAAACTGTTCTATTACTTTTTTTGATGCGGGAATCATAAACTATTATATACTGTACCAACAAACTCTAAAACCAAATAATGCACGAAAAAAACCGATGTTATCTTCAGTATCGCAGTAAATTAGTAGATCGCGGATTTGAAAATAGTAATCATTTACCACAAAAAACCACTTCGCGGTGGTGTCAACAGTGTTCCAAACAAGGCTTACAAAATAGAAGCAACGTTATGTGTATAGGCTGTGAAGCAGCATTATGTATAGATTGTTTTGTAACGTATCATACAAATTAAGTTCATCTTATGTAATACGTTTTTTATGAAATAAATGTTTTATTTCTTTTATAAATTGTGTATTTAGATATATAATCCCAATAATTACTTTCCGCATTGCTCAACATTCTATTTTTTTCTCGGTGGTATAAGGGGTTTACCAGGGAACATTCATAACTTATTCCGTCTGTGTTCACTGATAAAACGGTTTACCGGACTAGAAAAATGAAAAAATTGAATTTAAAAAAAAAACAGTTTACTTTGTTTTCCAGCATCATTTCAGATAGTTTGAGTCAAATTTGGAATTAATTATTTCACTTAATAATTTTGCACGTTAAAGGGTTAAAATTGTGGTTCTAAGATTACAAAAAGGTGTGTGTTCTAACAAGTGCAATCAATTCTATCTCTGTATTTGGATGCATCTGTATAAATATTTGAAAATCCTGGATATTTGCTCAAAGGTAGATTAAGTGTCTGTTGTGCCAAAAAATAAGAATTTCAAGATGCTTTACTACATTTCTGATGTAGATGCTACAGGTTTGGTTAAATCTTCAACTATTTCTTTAGAAGCACTAAAAATAGGTGGAGGTGGTTTTTTTATCATGTGTCATTTCATAATTCTTCAAATCAGGTATTCAGGAGTGATTGGGATTTTTTATTGTGTAGTCTAAATATGTACTTTTCTGTTAGTGCTTTTCTATGAGTATGTAGTGATGGTACAAATCCTGTTTCTGCAAATTAAAAATCTTAATTTTTTGCTTGATGTTGTTTACTGTATTCTTTTCAGAAGTATGATTTTTTTCGAGCTGGCCTGTTTCATGCATGGTAGATGAACTGTTTGTATCCCCCCTCCCCATAACTATGTATTTACTTTTATATATTTTTGTTAACAAAGAATGAGGATCTAATTGAGGTTGAGGTTACTAATTTTAATGCCAATAAGTTTCCATAGCTGCAAAAGGGTTAATACACATGGATTTTTTACATGAAAATATTTCTATCAATAGCAAAACTTACCTTTGCATGGGCGGGTGTAAATAGGGACTACCACTGTACGGTCCAGGTACCATTATTCCTCTATACATAGGGTGACTTGGGTCAAAAGGCAACGCTCCATAGTGTGCCTGTTGCATATAACTTGGATGTATATAGGCATACTGGGATGTGGGTGGAGGGGGCGGTCCTTGAGTCTCCATTGTAGGTTTTACTCCCTCCTGTTTAATTTCCTTTTCTTTTTTGTCCTCCATTTTTATATCCTTTGGTTTTATATTTGTACCCGGAGACATCTGCACCTGTGGTAAAATAAAATTTAGCAAAAATAATGGATTATGGATCAAAATCTAATATAACTTATAGGAATCCAAGTTAAGTAATTAGTGCGCATGAAGAATGAATTTATTATTAAATAAGAGAACTTCTTTATAGTGTAACTGGCAGGTCTTCTGGTAAGGTAATAACTAAAATGTAATTAAATTATTTTGCTGTACGGGAGCTAAACAATTTATGTGACTCTAAATAAAATTAAACTGAAAAAATATATTCTATCAGGTAGCGCCTCAAGAGGATTCAAGGAATCAGAGTAATAAGAGTTTTCAGGAAGATCAAATTGAATTGGAACTTGGCATTTTTTTTCAAATTTGAATAATCGCTCTCAATATATTTCACAAATGTTCCCACTATTCAAATAAGTAATTTTTGGTAAACCATTTCACTAATAGGAACATTACTATACAGTATAGGGACCTATGTGGTAAAGTGCTACTTTAATTACAGGCTTTTAATTCTAATAAAATACCACATTATCAGTTAGAATGTGAAAAAAACATTTACCTTACTAGCCGTAGAACTTGATTTATGATCAGACATTGGCTGAGATTCCTTACGCCTTTGTTCTGAATAAACGTAAAACCTTCTGACATCATCATCCCTTTGATTATGATGAGCCTGCTGTTGTTGCTGTTGCTGGTTTTGTTGCTGTACCTGTTGTTGGGCCTGTTGTTGGGCCTGTTGTTGAGCTTGTTGTGCCTGTTGATGCGCCTGTTGTGCCTGCTGTTGTTGCTGCTGCTGTTGTTGCTGCTGCTGCTGTTGTTGTTGTTGTGTCATTTGTTGTTGCGATTGTCTAGAGTATAAATATGGATTCATTTGATTTTTGATTTCTATACTCTCTTTTAATATTTGATGATTTTCGTTCTGATGCTTATCTTTCAGATTTGGGTCTTTGACTTTGCCAGGAGTTGGTACTTGTATTGGATTAGGGATGGGTGTCGGCTGTTTAACATTTTGCTCAATTGGACTGGGACTTTCTTTGCGTCGGTCTTCCTTCATTTTATCATCTTGAACCATTTGTACACCTAAACAAAAATAAATTTCGGTTTATACATTCAAACTATTTAATGTACTAAAAGAAATTGAAATAATTAATAAAATAAAAAGATTATTAAATTTAGTTACCTCCATAATTTGTTTCCATATTATAAGCATATCCAGGGACATATCCATAAGGATAGTAGTGTTGTTGAAGCACCTTAGATGGATATTCGCTTCCATCCTTTTTACATTCTTTTTCGACAACTTTTTCTGGCTGCTTTTCTGGTTCTTTAGGTTTATTATCTTGTGCTGCAGATGGCACTAAATATTGATGGTGTTGACCATAGAATGGATGGTACATACCATATTGCGTCATATGAGGTAAAGGTTGACAAGGTTCTGTCTTTTTATCTTGGCTCTTATTTTTATCTGACATATCTGATTCTATAACAGGGGCTCCATCATCTGAGATGTCTGAATATGCGGGACTCTGTACCTATAAAAAATAAAGAGGGATAATATAGTACATGAGATTTAATGGAGGTTAGAAAATCTTGTTTATAAGGATGTTTTTTGTTCCACTGGCAGTATGTTGAGCAAACTAAAAGGTTTGAAAAAAAGGTATAAAAAAATCACGGGCTACTGAACAGAATGTACTTCATTGTGCAATTAGAAAATTGCTTGAAAATATATCCAACAACGTCAGAGGCGTTAAAAAGTCGAAATCACTTTCTGAAGGAACAATTATATAATGTTGCATTGATCCATTATTGCTGTTTCAAAGAATATCATAAATGATCGACAGTAAAAAAGATATGGAAACTTTTTTACAATACGAGCTTGCACTTTTTACAGAAAATGGCCTCAGGAAAAATATTGTGTGTGTGGGGTTGTGATATTGACTGCGGATCCTTACGGTTCCATTAGCCTAACCAATTGTTTGACTTACTATAGTTTTACCATACATTAATATTTTTTTACATCTAATTTATACAATAATTCGAAATATATACGTTTTATAATACAATACGATATGTTACTTAAATCCTATTTTTTTTCTTTTTTTTAATTCTTTTTCTTTTTTTTATCTTTTTTTTCCTTTTTTTTTCTTTTTTTTTTCTTTTTTTTCGTATGGGATTACACAGGGATACTTTTCACGCTAAGGTGCCTTTCATAGCGACTTTCAGGAAAAATATTAAATCTCAACTTCATGAATTATTTGTGGGTACGAATGGATCAACGCTTTCTGACGGCATTGTGCATGTCGTCGACGGTGAATTTTTACCGCACAAAGTAATTTGGCAGAAAATGAAACGATGGAAGAGATCATGAATAAATATTTGCGCTATGTAGAAAAACATTACGCAGCAAGCAGCCATATCGTTTTTGATGGGTACCACGAAATTGAAAAATTAGTTACTGTGACAACATTACCAGCAGCTAATTCAGCTAAAAGAGGAGAATGTAGTTGTATAAAATCTCAGAGTTAAATTATCAAAACCATACAAAAATATGATGCTATAGATGCAATACATGTTACTGTTGGCTATGGTTGTAGATACAAGTGAATTTGCAGATATAAAACTGATCATTTTTTTTTTATTCAAAACGGGGCATGTGTTTATATACACCAGTTGGCAGGTTAGACACCGTTTCAGGAGAACAAGCCACTTGAAGTTGCAGTTGTATGCGTGAACTTATATATTGCGCGTCAGTTTTATTTATTTAATAGTTATCCTCTTTAAGTGTTAAAATTGAATGAATAAACTAATAAAGTGGATTTATTATTTTATAGGAAGTAAATATCTTGACCTTTAATTTTGGATTTATCGAAAAAGGAGGCGACGACATCTTGTTTAGGCTCTGGCACAGGTGAAGGAAAATTTTTAGATAACCAAACGTAAGTAAAACTTGATTCCATTTACCTTTGATCTGTTTACCCTATAACCCACTTCAAAGAATTAGATTAGAGCTTTAAGGTGAAATGGAAGATAACTCGGGGGGCCCTCCGGGGCCCCCACGTGTTAAACAACCGGACATTCCAACAAAGTATAGGTATCTAGACCCACCTCCCTACATAGTAATTGTTGAAAGGAAGGATAAAAATGTAGCAGCATTACACCCAATCGCGGTCGACAGAATTCTTAAAAACAATAAAATTAATGGAGTAATAAAAATAACAAGAAAAGGTTCGAACCGGATAGGAATAGACTTCAAGAGTCATAAAGCAGCTAATGAATTTATGGAAAATGAATTATTAGTAAAGCAAAACTGGAATGGGCTGATCCCGGCAACATTAGTTTCATGTAGAGGCATAGTAAGAGTTAGACACAACGATGGAGGAAATAATTGAGAAAGGCAAATCAAATACGAGAATTATAGGAGCAAGGAAACCGAATAGAAAGATAGCTGAAAATACATATGTACCAAGTGAAACGGTTTTAATCACCTTTGAAGGTAGAAATATGCCGAAGACCATAGAAATAAACTATTACGAATTAAGGGTGCAAGTATATGTTGGACCAGTAATACAATGTTTTAACTGTTTAAGATTTGGTCATTCTCAAAAGATTTGTAGAGGCAAAGAGTGGTGTAATAGATGTGGAGATAATCATTGCGAACAAGAGTGTAAGAAAGAAATTCAATGTATATATTGCAAACTGGGACACAAGGCAACAGATAGAATAAACTGCGAAGAATATAAGAGGCAAAAATAGATCAAAAAACTGATGACATATGAAAACATATATTTCTATGAAGCAAGTAAAATAATCCCAAGGGCAGGTAACCAAAGACAAAACGAAATCGTGTATGACTGGAACGCCTTTCCTAGCATGCCTACAAACAGTAATGACCAAAATAATATAATCACAGTTGCAGAGAGACGACAGCACAGCACAACATCAAAAACGTATTCCCGCAAGGCCAAATCTCCAAAAAAACGCATAGCCACATCTCCTGGGATACAATATGATAAAATAGCTCACAATAGCTGCCTATTACCAGCACCATGTAGAACTCCAAACTATAGAGATAACAGTCACAAATCACTAGAGAATACAAATCAAGAGGATACAGTATAAATGGATGAAGAAATGACAGAAATAGTAACAATCAGCGAATTTTTAAAAAATATATTAAGACAGACAACGCTAACACAACAAGAAATTGATCAAGTTATAGAAGCAACACAGACAATGGTAACTAATGAAACTGAAACCAACAATAGCAGGCAATCTAACGAAAACCCTAAAAAGTTCCGCTGTCTCAGTTGGCGCAGAATCCACATTTTAATAGAGCTAAACAAAATAAAAATTATACAGTGGAATGTATGCAATGCACTTGCAAGGTTAGACTCAGTAAAAATTCTTCTCTCTCAGTATCAGGCAGAGATTATGATATTAAATGAAACACTACTGGACAGGACAAAGAGACTGAATATTGTAAATTGCACAACCATACGACAGTATAGATATGACGGGTATGGGGGTATTGCAATCCTCAAAAATAAGTGCATTCCATATTTCATTAAGAACCTTCAATTAAATATTCCTGAAGAATGTCAAATATTACCTACAAAGGTAAATGATTTAACAATAGTTACAATGTACTGCCCACCAAATATACCTATTAATAGTGTGCAATATGCAGAAATTTTTAACTAGCTGGAGCAACAGTTTGTTTTAATGGGTGATTTGAATGCCCAACACCCAGCAATGGGCTCAGGCATTGCAAACTCAAGGGGAAGGAACTTAATGGAAACTCTTAATGAGTTAAATTTAGTATATTTAAATGATGGAACAAGAACTCGTATTACCCCTCCACACCAAAACAAGAGTTGCCCAGATATCACGTTATGTTCAAATCGTATCGCTAGATATTGTCACCAACATTAACAGAACTAAGCATAAACAACAATTTACCTACATATAAAACAGTGGAACATCAAAAAAGCTAACTGGGAGCAATACTTTTTAAGTTTTGATACTGGGAAAAAATATAACTCATATCAAGAAATAAAAGAGGAAATAGAAAACGCAGCAGAACAAGCTATTCCAAAAACCAGTACAAAGCCAAGGGGAAAACTTAAGATAAGAAATCCTAAATGGTGGGACAGACAGAGGCAAGCAAGGAAAGAAATAGAGCACTAAAAGATTATAAAGATCTAGCAAGTGAAGAGAATTATACAAAATATAAAAACACAGCTGCCAGAACAAGAAGAATCCTAAAACAAAAAAAAAAGAAAAACAGCTTTATTGCTTTTACAGAAAGTCTAAATAATTAGAAAATTCTCTAACAAAAAGAGTACTTTCTGCACGCTTCCTTAGAAGAGAATTGGATAATCCAGGTGGTTGATGCAATTGCCCCCACCATACATTCCATCATAAGATCAACAGGAGTACAGTAATATTACACTATCCAAATCATTCTCAACAAATGAACTTAATATGACTCAGCACCAAGATTGGACGAAATAACATACAGCATGATCAAAAATATGCCTACAGGAGTTAAAAATTAATTACTTGATATCTACAACAAAACTCTGGCTGGGAAGTGGATATACCTGAAGATTGGAGAAAACAAGTGGTGGTACCTGTCCTAATGCCAGGAAAAGCGCAAAACTTGTATACCAATTACAGACCAATAGCAATGGAATCATGTATAGTCAAAATTATGGAATGGAAGCAATGATCAAATCGAGGTTGGAATACCATATACAAAGCAAAGAGTTGCTAGCAAAAGAGCAATATGGTTTCCAATCAGGCAAAGGGGTCCAAGAATTTACAGCGAGATTAACCACTGAAATATATTCCAATATTATGGTAAACAAGAAAGTAGTAACAGTATTTTTGGACATTTCAGCAGCATATGATAACGTACTAATTCCCAAAATGGTAGAATATCTTATCAAGATCAAGATAAATTATCATAACATTCATTAATAACCTTCTAAAACAAAGAGAAATCTATTTTAGGTCTCCAAACTCTAATAAAACAGTAGGACCCCAATGGACGAACAAAGGACTTTTTTAAGGATCACCACTGAGCCCAATACTCTTTAACCTGTACACAGCAACACTAGCAGAAGCCATGGAAGATGAAGTGAATATAATTCAATTTGCAGATGACACTATGGTATGGTGCAGCAACCAGAATTTTGAGACATCCATTCAAAAAATACAAACAAAATAAAATATGGAGTTGGCTAATTGAACATGGATTTTCAGTGTCGCCCACCAAATCAAAGGCCATGGTGCTTGCAAGAGGAGACCTAAGAATGGCACCACCCAATTTAACCATAAACGGAGAGATTATTGAATGGGTTAAGGAAACAAAATACCTGGGAATAATATTTGATAGCAGGTTAAATTGGACAAAACATATAGAACATATATGCAACAAAAGGAATAAACATAATGAAAGCCTTAACCAGAGTCTGGTGGAGCGCAGATCCTTAATTTCTACTGAATATATATAAAACAATTGTTAGATCTCATTTTTACTATGGATCAACACTAATATATAAATGTTCTCAACAAAACATAGAAAAGTTAGATAGAATACAATTCCAAGCACTGCGTATAGTAACAGGATGCTTGAGAAGCACCCCCACTAATGTATTATTGGGAGAAACGGCAGATATGCCATTACAGGGCAGGAGATCATGGATATGTGCAAAATCGTCACTGAAGTGGATGGCCAAGAAAATGGCACAACAGCTGCTAGCCTCATGAAATTCTATGAATTATATAATATCTCCGAGATATTGGCAAAACCGACCTCCACCAACATTAATAGATCTCTAATGTTCATAGGAGACTTGGAAAGAACTAATAAATTACCCTGTTACGAAGGAACATATGAAGCACAAGTAAAATAAATAAAATGGATTGATTCAAAATTAACAAAAGGTGACTCATCATGCAAAACAAAGTTAACAGACATACTAAGTACGAAATTTAAGAATGTTACTACAATATACACAGATGCCTCATTAGATCCAATCACGAAGTAATTTGGAATTGGGGTGTTTTGTCCCAGCTTAGAAACAGGATTTTAAAAAAGACTGAGAGATGACACTTGCATTTGCGCTGCGGAGATTCTAGCTAAAAATGAAGCACTGAAATTTGCAGAAAGAAAAAATAGCCAAACAATGTTAATTCTATCAGACTCGAAAAGCTCCATACAAAAAATATCGGGAGCAAAAATATCGGCAAAAACAGATGCAAATACAATAAAAACTAAAGAACTGATCTACAGAATGGAGGAAGAGGGCAATAGGATACAAATAATGTGGATTCCGGGCACTCGGGGATACCAGGAAAGGAAAAGGCGGACAAGGTGGCAGCAGAAGCAAGAACACTAACCAAAAAAGGCAACAATAAACTACACTATGCAGAAATCACAAAGAACATCAAGGAAAGGATCTGGAGCGAATGGGTTTTCAAGTACCAAGAATTGGGAAGACAAAAGGAACAGAGCTATACTATGCTAAACCCCATACCAACAAAGAAGCCTTGGTTCAATGAGACTAGCTACAAATCAAGATTCCACATTCCAACTCTATGTAGAATGAGAGCAACCCACTGTTGTACACCAGCCCACCTAAATAAAATCAATATTAAAGACAACCCCCTATGCGACTGTGGGGAATATGGAGATCTCGATCATATAATTTTTAGTTGCGCAAATCATCGAAATAGTTCAGAAATATATAAAACATTAATCAAATACACAAAAGGAACAATCTGTTAGATACCCTAATTCTGAGGAAGCTTGTATACTAACCAAGTATTTGCTTGCTAGTAATATTAAGCTTTAGTGGTATGATTGCTGGCTTAATTACCTGATGAAGTGTTCACATGAAACGTGTTTTTTGAGTAAATTTGACATCAAATTAATTGACAAATTTCTTTTAGCTAATCCTTTACCGTTATATCCTGTATACCTGACGTGGTGACCTTTGTGATTAGTTCTGGATCTGCCACAGAACGAGAAAAGTCTATAAACCCTTGTTATACCTTATCATTCCCGAAGAACGTGGGACAAACCCAGATGCACTTAACGGTGCACTCTTTGTGAAACTGCATTCTAGAAAGAACCTGGTCGGATTTTGTAAAGCAAGAGGTCAAAAAAACAGAAGAAGAAGAAGAAGGCCATTAGTCGTTACTAAGCGACGTAGATAAACAAGACAGAACTTGATTACTGCGATTGTCAATTTTCCATCTTCAGGTGGCTTCTTCTCTCGTGAAACAGAGTCTAGCATTTAAAATAAACACTTTTTAATGTTCTTTATTTGTATTACTTTATATTTTTAACTGATCTCTGACGCATATTTCAAAACTGCACATTCATACGAAACCAGTAACTAAATGCCGCGCTGCCATTGGCTGGATTTCGACCAACCTCATTCCCTACGCGAAGTGAATAGGGGGCAAGCGGTTTCCATCGAATCTTATGAATAGAGAAACATTAAAACAACCAAATGCAAAGTTGCATTATTAATTTTTTTCCATAATATTATAACCTTTGGAGTTTTTTAGTTTCATTAAGTATAATTTAATGACATTTTTTATCTGAAAATGCTTTCAGTCTTAATTTTACACATTAAATAACAGTTTCATTATGATATAATGCGGAAAATAGATACATATATTTGCTCATTGAAATTCTTTTCAGATTTATTTTTGTCCAAGACTGCAAGACACAAAACTAGCAAGCTTGAGATTCTTGTAAAATTATATATTACAAAACTGTGATTATTATTCCATAAGGTTTTGCCTCATATCATGAGGCTTAGTTCTGGTAAAAGAGCATTATAATATTTTGTCTTATAGCCTAGGGACAAGTGAAAAGTACTCCCCTGTTTGCTGGTTTCTTAATACATATTAGAACTATGTTCGTTAGAACACCTGGACTTTTGCAATAGAATATTTTAGTTCCATGATGATTGCCTTAACAAATTCAGAAAACGTATTCTGCACCTCTTTTCAATTTATGACAACCCTAAGTGCATGTTGCATAATGTATGTCACAACATTTTAAAATAATATATGAATTATTGTGACTAAAATAACAAAAAAGCTTCATACAAAATAACTATTTTATTGCATGGTACATCATTGTGTAGTTACCGAGTTTTAAAATTGAATTTAAAATGTTCCTTGCTGTTGTTTACAATCTAGGGATGTCAATTTTCTTCAATTAGATTTTAGTTTTTATAAAAGCATTTTTCCAAGAAATGCACAATACCATGGGCTCGCCCAACACCTCATATATAAAATTTAGGAGGTTTTGGATTACCCCGTATAAAAATATTGATAGGAGAAATTTTATTTAAATCTAAATTAATAGATAATTTAGTCATTCCCTAATGGCAACGACAGCATAAAACCAACTGATGTATCGCATTAGCTACTGGTTTTCGTATCAATGTGCAGTTTTGAAATATGCATCTCTGACATAGCAAAACTATGAGAAAAGTTAAGTTAAGGGAGGAAACATTTTTATATATTTTCTACTAAATAATCGCTTAAAATATCTGACATATTTTAAGCATTAAAAACACTGCCATTTTAGCGCGAACTTATATTACACACTTAAGAATGTATAAAACGGAGATAGTTAGTAGAGGAAATTTACAATTTTTTAACAATTTCAGAGATAATTAAATAGATGTTTAAGCAAAATGAACGTTGCCAACTGGTGGAGGTCTACAACGCTCTAAATGCGAATGTATCTTTACATTTTCTAAAGATTTTGGAAAACGGGACTATTTTGCGTTCCAGAGCTTTGTTTTGGGACAACGGGACAGGTATCCGCGGAAAGGGTTAGTCCTGATCAAAACGGGACGTATGGTCCGTTTAGCACAAAACAATGACCAACATTACTAGGATAAATCATTACAAATTACTTAAACAGAAGAAGAAAGAAAGAATTGGTTTCCAATTATCATTAATTTTATGTTTCCTAGTTCGAACTAATTCAGTCCAGTCCCAACTAGCTGGATTGAGTGAATTTGTCTAAAGTAATTTAGACTAAAACCTGTAACATTTATAAAGGTAATGAGTTCACTATCAGTTACCACAATTCCAATTATATTATCATCATAATAGTAAATATAACACTCACTTCATCTCTTCCTGATTGTTCTGTACCGAAAACAGGTTGTTCAGATTGTGGGGGATGTGGACTTCCAGCTGGAGATTTTCTATTCTTCTTTTTCGTGATAGTTGGTGTTTTGTTACAACTTTGTGACATGTTATGTTGTTTCTTTTCATCTGGCATTAGAGCTGATGCTGGTTTAACCTATTTAATATAAGTTGATAAACCTTTTAGCAATGTTATTTTCAAATGTATTGCAAAAGTTAACATTACAAATAAAGCAAATTTATTTATTGGATAAAAATAGCTGTCACAATAAAAACTTGATTGATAATAAATAGCCTTTAATTCTTGATAATACATAAAAAGGTCTTAGCATTTCCAACATTGGAAAGTTCTAATAAACTATTTGTTAAACATATCGTGACCAAAATGGTAAAGTAGCAAATGTGCAAAATTGTCGAATCTGAGCTAATGCGCAAAATAGAAAGTGCTGAAAGAGATTTACACTCCAGCAAAACAACGAATATGTTGGACCAATATTGACTATTATAGTCACCACGTTTATTTTAACACATCTGCCCTTGCTTCATTATTCACAATGCTAAATAGTCGTATATGAACTATCCACGGGAAAACAAACGAATATGCCACATTCTTGCTTTTACCATAGCGTATTATTTATATTGCAAAAGGTCAGACTGACGAAAGTGGCACATTCGTAGCTTAACTTAAGTGAAGATTTCTAGTGCTGTAATAGTGTAAATAAAGAATGATTGGATTGCAACATTCTTTAATTTTATCAACTCTTCAATCAAAATCGTCATTGTAACTACTCCTGCTCTGTTTAAAGCAACAGTTGTTATACATCCTCTATCCGCTGTGGAATCAGCTGATTGAATATAACACACAACAGAGAGTGCCTTTTCAGTTGTGTTTTGTTGACATTCGTGAGGTTAAGGCTCATTATCTTTGTACAGTATCAGCAAGTGAGTTTTCATATAACATCGATTTGTGACAAGACTACTATCCATTCAAAACTCCAATATTCTGGTAAGTGGATTTAAAAGTATTAATTAGCATTTAACAAGTTATAAATAAGTTAACTTATTTCGCTCATCCCATGCATCAGTAGTTTTTAGCCCTACTTGACCATGTTAGTTATTAGGCCTAGATTGTTTTAGAGTTTGCTAGTTCTTGTTCAATTTATATTTCAACGTTTCTAAACTTATCTATCTTAATTTTTTTTTGCATTTAAAGTTTTAGCATTACATTATCGAGATTAGGCCTAAGTTTGTTAATGCTTACGCATATTGTGTTGTAGGTTCCTGCTGCTTTAAAAAATGGAGCCACCACCAAGCACAAGCAAGCCTTTTATAAGTTCTCGGACTGCAAAATTAGTAGAGATGGCAAGAAGCGAAGTGAGAGAGCCTCGTTCAGCATAAACCAAAGCTGCTGACTTTTTAAGGGAATTTAGACTTTTTAAGGGAATTTAAGACTTCTGGCAACTACAAAGAACCCTTATTTAGTGATGATAGCAACGACAGTGATGTATATAGTCCATGTTTTCAAGGCAAGTACAATTTTAATCTTGACAAGAACTTATAGGCCTAGACCAAACTAATAATGTAACAAGGTTTAGTTCTCAATGTGATAGTTATGCAGGATCTACTTGAAACTTCTGGCTAGGCCCTGTATTAAAATATAATAACAATAAAATAAAAAACTGAAAAAATTATAATCTGAATAGAATTTTTCTTTTCAGTGTATAGTGATGACAGTAATAATGAAGATTTAATTCACGCTGAGAACCACAGGCCAACTGGTGACTCAAGAAGGCTGTCATTTTTTGCAGCTGCCATAGATGGACAAAACTCTGTAAACCTACAAAGAGAAATGGCATCTAATAACAATAATGTTGGACCTGGAGTACTAGTTGAAAGTAATGAGCCAGGCCAATTTTGAATTTGTTAAAATGATGTCGGATAGATGTGGGGGACAACAAAAAAATTACAAATTCATTTCAATCTGAATCTTGTTATTAAGGAGCATCCCTCAGTCAAGCAAATTGATCACATATTTTTTGAACCTGGCCATAGCCAAATGGAGTGTGACTCCATACATGCCAAAATAGAACAACATAGTGAAAATGTTCCAATGTTTACTCCAGAGGGGTGGTGCCAAGTAATACGAACTACAAGAACCGAGCCAAAACCATTTGAGGTGATGCCATTGTGCCATGACGACTTCATAGATTTTTCTGTAGGCCTAGACAAGGTTATTTTTGTGGACTCGGAAAATAATGACAAAAAAAATAACCACCTACTTTTCAAAAAAGCTGTTTGGTTTCAATACAGGACAACTCACCAAGATGCTGTATTTGTAAGAACGGAGTATGCAGAAGATGCACCTTTTGTTAAGTATGTTGTAAGGGTGAACAAAAACAAAAGGGACAGGCCAGCAAATAACTCTTTAGTGAAGCCTTACAAGACGAGATTCCCAGTTACGACAAAAAAGCTGGAAGACCTTCAAAAACTCTGTAAATATTTGCAGATTCCACGTATTTATCGCAACTTTGTACAACAATCTTCCCTCTGAAAATAGCGTGCGAGATGCCCTCCCAGAACTAGATGAATCTGAAGAATCTGATACATAGTAATCAGAGCTAAATGATGTTTTACTTTTGAAAATATTTATATTTCAAACATTTATTTGTTGATTTGGTTGTATTTTTTTAGTTTTCAATTCATTACATTTAGATTTCTTGTGTTGATTCACTCACGTTGTTTTTTACTCTATTTCCTCATCCCAGAAAACCATTATAACAGGTGAAAATAAGCATTAAACCTAAACAATAATGCAGATTCGCTACTTCACCGTAGCCTAACAAACAAGGTTTTAAGATCAGTTGTTTAAGAATAAATAACATTAATACCAGATTTTTGGTTGAACCTTGAAGTGTTCTTCTGTAAAGTAGCTACTTTACCATTTTGGTCACGATATTATAAAAAAGTTCAACACTGTGTGTTTGTGTAAAGGTTTATTGAAATATTTCAGAACTGTCATATTTAATATATCAGTATATTATATAATTACTAAACTTTAGGATTATGAAGGCACTAATAGGCTTATTTTCAAAACTTATTACACTGTCTTCTTGTTAGAAATTAAGATCAATTAAAAAAATTCAATCTTGTAAATTACAAAAATACTGTTTATCAAAATGTTTTATGACGCAAAGTTTTTTTAATTGTACTTTATTCGGGAACAAGAGCAATACTTATTAAGAATAAAAAGTAATTAAGTACAGGGAGAAGAAACTGCAGAAAATGATCATGGAAACAATAATATACTCATCTCAATTGTTAGATATCTAGTAAAAAATTAAAATTTGGGGTAAAATATATCTTGACAACATAATATATTCTTGCTATAATTTTGTATTGTGGATTATTATTTTCCATAATGAATGAGAAACAAGATTGGATTATCTGCAAAATCACCTTCGCTTATCAATAACCAAACAACTACCTTGGATTTAAAAGATCACATTTTATAAATATACATGCATTATACTTTTAACATACCTTGAATTGGGCAATCTTGGGACTCTGTGGCATATGGGGAGACAGAGGTTGTACAGACCCTGTAGTAGTATTTTGAGATGGAATTATAATTGATGGTGGTTGTGTAAACTGTGACTGAGACATCGTAACTTGAGATTGCAGTTGATTTGCAAAAGACGGTGGTTGAAGAGTCGATTCTGGTTGATTGACTACTTGATCTAAAGGAACCGTTGTAGATCGTGCCGTTGATAATGAACCCGTATTTGACATTGATGTTGCTAAAAAATGAAAAGACATGAAATATCAATTATATGGTAAGTCTACTTTCTTCTTTCAATTTTATTTTCATATTGATTTTCATTTCATTTTATAATTTTCCCTTTCTCAGTAGGATTTCAAGGAGTACGCAGATTGAAACTTTGGAATCTGCCGATGGGGGTAATTAGTTGCATAGAGTAGGCAGATTGACATTGCAGAATCGGATCACTTCCTAGATCAATGAACAAATAATCCATCCTCTCTCGATTTAATGGCTTCAAAGTGAAAGCCCCAACGCGGTTCAACCAACCTGTGAACCTAGTTCCCTTAGGTGGACAATTCTACTTTGACATATAATGATTTATTTATTGTATAATTGCTTTAGTTCGTTTTATGTAAAAAGTTATATTCATTCATTTTTGTAATAAAAAAGTCTGTCTTGTATATGAAATTGTAATTGGGACTATTTTTACTTATTAACATTTGATATACGTCAATAGCGTACACTTTTAGGAGTCTTCAAAACATCGATTTTTCAAAAAAATATTAGCGATTTTTTCATTGGACTTTTAGTTACCACACTGTTAAGAGTATCTCTTGTAACCCCAAAAGGTAAATTTTGAGTAATATAACCACCGGTGTCTGAGGTACGTCATCAAAAACTGCTTTTTTGATTTTTGAACGTCTCTATTTACACACTAATTGACGTTTTATGAACTCAAAATTTTGGTGGTCAGTAAAAAACAATTAGTTGAGTGGTTGCCCTTATGAATATTGGGTTTGTGTCAGTAGATTTTGGGGACTTCAAAACTCAGTGTTTTAAAAAAAATGAATTGCAATTTTTTTCTTACATTGTAAAGAGCACCCTTAGAAACTTCTATGTAACTACCAGTCTGTCGTTTACCCAACTGAGGTGTACGTCTATTCGAAGATGTCTCAAATAGCAAGAAATTAGCACATTCAAACCCAAATTTTTCCATACTTTAGAACGTGGTGCTCAAGACAAACGTATGGAATTTTGATTATGTGCTCAAGGACAGTATCTTAATAATAGACATTTTTTGGAAAATATTCTTTTCATCGATGAAGCTACGTTTTCAACAAATGGAGTCGTTTCGTCCCAAAACGTAGGGTATTAGGCTATTGAAAACAGCAAACGACAATATTCTGAGAAGGTCAACGTGTGGTGCAGAATGTTTAAAGACCAATAAATTGGACCCTTCTTTTTCGAGAGAAACCTAAATGAACATATTTTTTTAGAATTTTTAAGAAATGAAGTATCTGACAGAATTGATGCACTTTCACTTGCGATAAGAAAAAAGTTTTATTTTCAGTTAAATAGTTGCTCAATCCATAACGCAAGGATTGTTAAGCATTGGCTAAATGCAAATTTTCCGAATAGTTGGATAGGATAGGTTGGATAGGATAGGTAGTGCAGTAATTCATTGGCCCCCACATCACCCGCTCTCACAATCCTTGATTTCTTTATATGGGGTATTAAACTCAATAGGTCTATGAATCACGTCCAAGAAATCAGTAGATCTTAGTGCAAGAATACATCAAGCTTGGGCAGAAATCACACTCCAACAAATAAGAGGGTACATAGAGGTTTCTAAGGCTGATCTTTACAATGGAGTTAAAATGTAAGAAAAAAATTGCAATTACTTTTTTTTAAAAACACCGATTTTTGAAGTTCTCTAAAGACGTAATATATTGACACAAACCCAATATTCATAAAGACAACAACTCAACTAATTGTATTTTACTGACCACCAAAGTTTGGAGTTCATAAAACGTCAATTAGTGTGTAAACAGGGACGTTCAAAAATCAAAAAAGCAGTTTTGATGACGTACCTCAGACACCGGTGAAGTTACATTACTTAAAATGTACCTTTAGGAGTTTCAGGGATACTCATCACAATGTGGTAACCAAAAGTACAATAAAAATATATATCTTTGGGAGGGGCAACTTCACTTTAAATAATGAGGTTTAACTAACTAGTAGTAGAGGAGATTTTGTTAGTGGTGCATATGAGTACATTAGAAGTAGATTACAATGTCACTTGTTTGTTTTGAATTATCATTGGGGGGAGGGCAACTTCACTCTATATATTGAGGTTTAACTAAGTAAGGGGAGGGGGGATTTTCTTTTTCTTAGTGGTGCATATGAGTGCATTAGAAGTGATTCCGATGCCACTTGTTTTTTTTAAATTGTCATTGGGGGGGGGGCAACTTCACTCTATATATTGAGGTTTAACTAAGTAAGGGGAGGGGGGATTTTCTTTTTCTTGGTGGTGCACATGAGTGCATTAGCAGTGGATTCCAATGCCACTTTTTTTTTGAAAATTATCATTAGGGGGGGAGCAACTTCACTTCACTCTGAATAATGCGATACTACGAACTGAGGTGAGGGGTGCAAAGTATTATTTCTGTGGAGCATTATAGTGCATTACAAGTGCTTGATGGTGCAAAGTACAACATTAAATTCCGATTGGGGGGCTAGCATATATTTGCCCCCCCCCCCTCTCCATAAACAAATAGCTGTAGTCTATCGGGAAATGTGGTGCAAAGAAAATCATTCATGGAGTATATTGGTGCATTAGGAGTGCATTACGACCATATATGTTTTTGTTGAAAATTTCGATTGGGGGGACCAACTTCACTGAGCTATATTTACGAGAATAAATATTCTTGATTCGTGATCTGTTTTTAATGACGTGTTTTGCAGCCTCAAAAATGCTATTCTTCATTTATTTGTTTGTTCATAATATCTACAGCGTACATATATTCTTTCATAAAACCTCAGATGCAAACCATCATTGTGGGAAAGGTCTAATTAAGCAAATACCCTTGTACTGCTTTCAAGGGTGTCTTCAATTGTGTCTAAAATCTTCAAATTGTGAGCATCTACTTTCAAAAGACGACCACTATTGCCAGCAAGTTGTCGATGTAATGTACCTGTCTTCTATAAACGGCATTCAATGGAAAGAGATATTCGTGTGTCTGGTGTATTTAGTCTGCATAACGCATTGCAACTGCTATACTATTTCTCTGTCATTCACCCGTGATTTCCAAAATTATCGATAGTATCTGATATACTAATTTAACCTGAAGAAGCTTACCCAAAATTAAATGTTTATCTGCCATTTCTGAAAATGTGTACTCCATTGAAACAGAAATGCTAATTTTTCTTAAATACACAAATTGAAAGCTTTAATATGTATTTGATAATATTGTTGAAGCCAATGTCTAATTAGCACAACAACTGTTTACTAAATGGATATTTAATACCTACTACAATGTTTTTGTAGCATAATGAAAAAGAGACCATATCTCAATAAAAACTAGTATTTCTAAAAATCACTAAGCAGCAAAATGGTTTCAAAAATATTGTGTATATTTGCCAAAATATTTACAGATCATCAATACATACCTGGTACTTGTGGTTTGTTTCCTGAGAATAATCCAACAGCCACAGGATATTCTTCAGGAGAAGAATATCGTAAAACACCTGGTTTGACAACACTTTTCGAGGTCTCTAATATAGGCACAGTGGGTGAACTGACTACCGGTGGCAATTCTTGTATGCTCTGAGGAGTTGCCGGTGAAGGTGGAGAACTGCTTGGTGTAGTAGGTTGACTGGACACTTCTAACAAATTAGAACCTATAAAATTGAGGTACTTTTGCATTATCTGTCACAATGCTTAATGAATCAACAAAAACAAACATCCACATATATATATATATATATATATATATATATATATATATACAGGATACACAAAATTCGGTATGCTATTGCACAGGCATGCTCCAAGTATATTTCATCTGTGACGTCAAGTGGGAATCAAGATTTGAATTCTTCAATGTAAAATGTATGGCAAATATGTTATAATGTTTTATTTGGAAAAATAGAGAAAATTGGATGTTGCAAAAGTGATATTTAATAAAAACGTATTTTTTTGGAAACAGCAAATATCGCACAACAAAAAGATTGCATAAATAAAAAAACATACTTAAATAACCTTCGTGTAATTTATGCCTATCTTTTAGATTTAGAAAAACAACACACAATTCATAACAACCTTTAATTATAAAAAAAATCAATCAATCAATCAATAGTAGATCAAATAGTTTGTTTTATCTCATATTGTTTTTTGACTTTTTCATTGAATTATGTTTAAAATAATTTATTATAAAAATTTACATCTTAACCAAAATTCTCGATATAATGTAAGTAGTCAATATGTTACTCTATTTTATTTTCAATATTGATAACATTGACCATTAATTTTCAGTCCTTGAAAATGAATAAGAGTTTATGCGAAAGCTGGTATTAAATATCTAAAAGATTGCTCTAGTGTTTTATTACCATGTCCCACCAAAATATCGTTTATATCTATATGTATATATATGTATATATATATATATATATATATATATATATATATATATATATATATAAACTAGTGATGTCAGAAATATCAATTTTTAAGCATTCGCGAATATTATCTGACGCTGATATTTGCGAATGCGAATATTCATTTGTATTACAAACCTCTAAGAAGTAATGGAAGTTCTTCTTTTTTTTGTTGTTGTGGGGGTGTTAATGGGCTTTCTTGTACTTTTTCAGGAGACTTTACTGCCACCATATTAGGACTAGGTGCCTCTATATTCGATTCATCGTTTTCTGATGTTGAAGTAACATCTTTTGTATCTTCGTCATCGATAGTCCCATTCCCATGAGCATGGGATTGGTGGTATTTCAAGCCATTGATATGCTTGTATTTCTTGGAACAATTCGCTTCTGGACATTCGAGTAATATAGGCGATGATGGTGGACTTGTACAAGGTGCTACAGAAGTGGATGCAGGTGATGCTTTGGGTTTTTTAACAGCTCCGCCAGGTTGAGGAGTGCTTTCTTCTTCGCCCGCTCTGCTTTTTCGTTTATTGGCTGCATCTGGTCGTGGTGGAACGAATGGTGTGGGTGAAGATGGGGCTGTAGAAGGACCTGAACCATTGGCGGCTCCTCCCCGGCGGCCTTTGGCACCACTGTTGCTGCCAACACCACCTCCATTTCGCAACTTGCTATGAACCGATGAACGTGTTTCTACAAATTAAATAAAATTATTTTACTAGATATGTAGCCACATATGATTTAAAGCAACTATCAATTATTTAGTGTCATGTTACAGTAAATACAGAAAGAAGGAAGCACATTCGTTTTAGTGGGTGGATTTTTAATTATTAATAATTTAATGATTGTTACGTCTTTTTGACGATGTCGTCAGAGATATATTTTCAATATATATACACACATCTCCAAAAGTCTTGGCTCCATTTGTAAACTTTTAAGTTTGCCTATGTATAGAGCCCATTTTTTGATTTTAATTTTTGTGGCACCTTATCATAGAAATAAAAACAATATCGTAACAAAACATTATTTTCGTCCGTAAATATATGAATTTTTGTAAAAGAAATCCGATTTAACGAATTAACTTGACAGCGAGTTCATTTAAATTTTGTTGAAAATGCCGGGTAATCTGATTTCTGGGTTTGATCGAGCAAGAATAGTAGCATTGCATCAAGAAAGTTTATCTAATCACCAGATTGCCCTTGCACAATGAATATGAAGAAAATTTCATTTTTCAAGACGATAATGCCAGACCACATCGCACGGAAAGGGTACAAATCATCCTAGAGGAAGGAGATATCCATAGAATGAAATGGCCAGCAAATTCACCAGACATGAGTCCCATTGAACATGTATGGGATTATATTGACAGAGCAACATTTAATCGAGAAAACCCACCTTTAACCCTTCAAGACTTGACTGCTGCAGTGCAAGAACAGTGGGACAATATGGCTGACCATGTGATTGATAACTTGATTCGCGGGATGCCGAGACGCGTTGGCCAATTGATTGCAAGAAGAGGCGGTCATACGAACTATTAATCTATGCTTTCTTTATTACATTATATCTTCTTTCTAGGCATACAAATTTTCAAACTTCAATATTTTGCACATTTTTCGTCAAATGATTTACTGTATATTCTTGGTTACGTACATTTAAAATTTTTAGCTTCACATATATTGTTATTACACTAAAGTATAAGATTGAGCACATTTTGTAAATTTTTTTAAATAACCAGCGAGGCCAAGACCTTTGGAGATGTGTATATATATAAATGAAATTAATTTTCCAGTGTGTATTTCCTGACCGTTATTATTTAAATTTTCGTTTTAGTTTATTCCTGGTTATCGGCCAATATAGTTAATAGTTAAAAATGACGAGATTTTTTGTATTGTTTACATTCTTTTCTCATTTATTTCATTTTCTCAACTACGTTTCGGCGTATTGCCATTTTCAAGTATTTCATTTTCTCTACAATGAATAATGTGTTACTTAATTATAATACATTAAACAATAAAAGCAAAGACAATATTAATTTAAAACAATGAGCTATTAAAACTTACACATTATAAATCTGTTGTCGACTGGTACTCGAACCTGTCCGATTTATAAAATCATCAACAAAACATACAAATAATAGTCATAGGCGGGTAAGATGCAAAACACTTACAGCTACTCTATCGAAAGGTTATATATTTTTAGGAGACTTTGAAGGTCCGTCTTATAGTTAATTGAATTTTTGTTCTTTTTGATATAAATCATTTCTTTGATTTCACGTTTGATTCTGTTTTCTTGTTTGTCTAAAATTTTAATGTTTTCAAAATCAAAACTATTGTGGTTTTCGATTGCGTGTTTTGAAAAGGCTGTGGAATGTTCATTGTTGGTTTTTATGTTATATTTGTGATTGTAAATTCTGTTATGTAGGTATTGAGATGTTTGACTCACGTATTCACCATGGCAATCTTTATATTTGACATTATACACTACATTACTTTGTTTCAATTTTTCGGTTTAAGTTTTGTGAAAAACGTCTTGGTATAATTATTAGGTTTGTGCGCTACATTTATATCATTTTTTCTCAATAGCCCTTGAATTTTTTCTGATGCACCTTGTACATAGGGTAAACTAATATATGTTTTGGTTGAGATATTATTACTTGAGTTATTAGTATCTCTATTGTTTGTGTCCCTTGCATTATTATTGTTATAAATTTTATGTATTCGTTTTTTTATTATATCTTCTTCAAATTATCAGGTCTGTTATTAGGATGTGAGAGTTTTAGGGCTCTGTCTGTAAGGTTATTAACAACAATTCTTTTGTATGTGATTGGTACATTGGAATTAAAATTTAAATATCTTTTAGACCATACATGTTTGGTAAACCAATTTGTCTCAATTTTACGGTTATTATCATATTTAACTGTTATATCCAAAAAGTTTATTAGTTTTTCGTTATCTTTCTCAAAAGTAAATTGTATTCTGGGGTGAAAGTTGTTAAATTTTTTAAGTGTATAATCAGTCATCAATGTATCTTTTATAAAAATTTGGAACATAATTTAATTGATTTATAACGGTATTTTCCAAATCTTCCATTACTAGATTTGCTATGATTGCTGCAATTGGTGACCCCATGGCTATACCATAAATTTGTGAAAAAAATTCATCATTATATTTAAAATATGTCGAATTCAAACACAACAGTGTGGCTTCTATAAATTCGTTTAGGGGCAAAGAAGTATATCTATTTATTTCTAGCCATCGGTTTTTTATACAAGTTATTGCTAGATTAGTTGGAATATTGGTGTATAAGGAGATAACGTCAAAGGAAACTAGTATATGATCTTTAGGAATAATTCTATTTTCAACAAATTGATTAAAATGCCATGAGTCTTTGATCTGATAGTTGTTGTTACCAATTATGTTGGTCAAGATATCAGAGAGAAATTTTGACAGTTGATATGTTGGAGCACCAATATTACTAACAATAGGTCGTAAAGGTACATTATTTTTATGTAGTTTCGGTAGTCCATAAATTGATGAAGGTTTACCGTTATGGCTCATAAGTTTGAATTTTGTACCTATATTTATTAGTTTTTCTTTAAACCATTTATCGATTAACGTGTTTATTTGTTTTTGAATTTTGTTAGTGGGATCTGAATTCTCTTTTTTGTAGGTAGTTTCGTCACTCAGTAAAGTGATCATTTTGTTGATGTATTCTTGTTTATACATAATCACAGTTTTATTACATTTATCAGCTGCTAGTATTAATATGTTGGTGTTATTTTTAATAAACTGTTGAGTTTGTTTAATCAAACACTTGAATTGTTTTTTTTATATGGAAATTTGAATTAGCTTTTACAATCCTATAATAAAAAAACGAATACATAAAATTTATAACAATAATAATGCAAGGGACACAAACCATAGAGATACTAATAACTCAAGTAATAATATCTCAACCAAAACATATATTAGTTTACCCTATGTACAAGGTGCATCAGAAAAAATTCAAGGGCTGTTCAGAAAAAATAATATAAATGTAGCGCACAAACCTAATAATTATACCAAGACGTTTTTCACAAAACTTAAACCGAAAACCGAAAAATTGAAACAAAGTAATGTAGTGTATAATGTCAAATGTAAATATTGCCATGGTGAATACGTAGGTCAAACATCTCAATACCTACATAACAGAATTTACAATCACAAATACAACATAAAAACCAACAATGAACATTCCACAGCCCTTTCAAAACACGCAATCGAAAACAACCATAGTTTTGATTTTGAAAACATTGAAATTTTAGACAAAGAATAAATCAGAATCAAACGTGAAATCAAAGAAATTATTTATATCAAAAAGAACTAAAATTCAATTAACTATAAGAACCTTCAAAGTCTCCCAAAAATATATAACCTTTTGATAGAGTAGCTATAAGTGTTTTACATCTTACCCGCCTATGACTATTATTTGTATATTTTGTTGATGATTTTATAAATCGGACAGGTTCGAGTACCTTTATTTTATTTTAAAATATTTTAGAACGCAATGTCCACAGTCGACAGCAGATTTATAATGTGTAGGTTTTAATAATAGCTCATTGTTTTAAATTAATATTGTCTTAGCTTTTATTGTTTAATGTATTATAATTAAGTAACACATTATTCATTGTAGAGAAAATGAAATACTTGAAAATGGCAATACGCCGAAACGTAGTTGAGAAAATGAAATAAATGAGAAAATAATGTAAACAATACAAAAAATCTCGTCATTTTTAACTATTAACTATATTGGCCGATAACCAGGAATAAACTAAAACGAAAATTTAAATGAAATTAACTAATTCTAAATAATTAAGAAATCTAAAAAAATGACAAATGTTTCGATATCATAAATCATTGTCACAATGATATCGAAACAATTGTAAATTTTTATCATTTCCTAATTATATTGTGGAATAATTTAGAAACAGTTTCATAACATGAGAAGATTGCTCATAGTAAAGGTCGAAACAGTAAATTTAATTTATTGGGTTGATTAAAAACTAATTTTTGTTGCAAACAGAAGTAAAAGTTCTGTTTTGGTGTGAAAATATGCCAGTTAAAATTTGAGCTATTAATATTAATATCAAGATAGTCCGCATCTATTTTCCATATGAATAACATGGGAGAATTATTTTTTGCACCTCCTGATTTTTACTGCTAACTAATAATTTATTATACGGAAATCTTTTGATCTTTTTTTTAAAGATTTCAATGCACTGCAAAAATTATTTCTAATTATTTTTTCGCTGAGTCTACTGGTTTAAAAATTATCCGAGGCCAAAGTTTCATTCACCGCAAATTTGACCTTAGTTTGTGGTCTATTACAGCCTGTGGCGTACTTACGGGACTCTGTTAAAGTTATAAATATCCACCGACTCTATTGGGATCAGGGCAAAAAATATATTTTTTCCATTTCTATTTTTTATTATATGCTCTTAGAAAGACACGAATCTACATTTTGTGCCCTGTCTAGAAAAACTCCGGAATCTCTTATGTTTTAATTTTTTCAAAGATTCCGTTTCCATGTCATGGATCGTTGTGTGGGAATAGCCTAACCGCGTGTCCTGACGTACCGTTCGATTTTAACGAAACACATTTTATAAACCACGTTCATGTTCGCAAATAATTTGGCGATACCCTATATGATTTCCATATTTGTAAATTAGCTCGCACATAATACTGCAAGGCCCATCTTGTGCTAGAACATCGGGAGTTTTGGATCTCGATTTATTATTTTGTGGCAAGTAAATCCTCAGAAATAAAAACAAACTTCAGGCACTGGCCTGTTTGGAAGTTTGTAGTCATCATGCATACCCGAATGTTCACAGACTTTTTTTGAACACTGCCTGTGTCCACTTCTACATCAGAAGGGACTTTTTCATCCTTAAAACGTATAAAAACTTATTTAGGAAATACTACTGCCGAAGTGAGGATTAATGGGCTAGTCGTGCTGTTACTTCATAGAGAAGAAGTTGTATCAACTGAAGTAATAATTGATGACCTTGCTCGCAAGCTAAAGTGCTTAGATTTTTTATTGTCATACTTAAAATTGTTATAATCACCCTCATAGATAAATATGTTTTTTGGTCAATAATATTTTTATATCCCCCGCCCCTTCCCTCAGGTTTAAGTCTGAGTACACCACGGATAACAGCTGAATTGGTGGTCTTATTGAAAAAATGTGCCAAAAAATTTATGATCATTATGAATTTTTAGTAGTAGTTGGGTCCAAAATCATAGTTCCTACAAAAGGATTTCGTTACATCTATATACTTGATAGTATAAAAATATTCCTTCATAACATGCCAACACTAAAATTTACCATAATTTGAAAATGAAAGTGACAACAAGTTTTTCAAACTCACCTCTTCCTTTTGGTGTTCTATTATCCAAATCACTAGTAGGAGAATCACAAAAACTGAAAGCAAAAGGTATTATTAATACATTTTGGAATATACACATTTCTGTTCTTTTTAAAAGATGTTTTTAGTTTTCAGATATATATTTTTTTTATTTAGACATAATAAACACTAATACACACAATAAAATTAATGGTATGCGTATCTCTCATCAATTAGCTACTCTACTCAATACAAAGCTATAAAATGTTTTTCAAAAAAGGAAATTCAAGCTTCTTCTTCTATCCTTAGTGCCTCGTATAACAATTGTGATACCCTTAAGATTTCGGCTGTTTTTGTTTTGAGGTCCAGGCCTCAATTTGCTTCAATCTTGGAAATTTCCATTTATGATTTTGTTAGACATACGGGATTCGAATTGGTTTCTGATTTACTATTCGCCAGATTGTTTCAAAATTTGTCCATTTATTTTTTACAAGATTTGGTCTCAAATCTCTCTTCTTAGGTGGTCTTTGTTTCAGCATATTGAGCACACAGTTTACAAGACGATTGAATTTTTTAGAAGCAACAAACTATCCTCCATGCAATCTAAGTACCAGATATTTATCTGTATACCTATAGCCAAGAGTTCCAGTGTCATTCTGATAGACATAATTTGGACATATGATGAAGTATCTGCTTCCAGAAGCATTCGAAAACATTCAAAAATGCATTGATAATATTTTGAACTGCAATCTACTATTTTACTTCAGCTCTATATGCATACGCACCCCCCTAACGTACCTATGTTAAAATAGATATTATAATTTTACATTTTATTGTTGTTGCTCTAAATGTTAGTTGTGTTTATAATTTTATTTTAAGTATAAAAACTTACCGTGGTGGAGCCCAATCGTGCCTTGTACAGTCTAGTAATGTTCCAACATATGTTTTCCCCCTCCATGTTACATTAACTACAAGCACACCTGAAAAATATAATTTTCAAACATCAAAATGTTATATGTTAAATAAAATTGAATAATAAACAAAAAATTATTGATTGCAACAGAACAAAAAAACATATATTTACAACTTGTTTTGCAAGAGCGGCAAATTAAAGTTTTTATTTAACAAAAAAGTACCTACGGACACTTATCATTAAAAATAAGGTTTTATTGGAATTTAGAGTTTTTTAAAATTTTATCTCAAGTACCGAAATAACGTAGAGTGACTAATGTTTTAGTGAGGTTCACAATCAAACTAAAGCGGAACAAAATAATTCTTAAGAATAAAATGAATAAACTATAAAAATAATACCTTATTTGAGGCCGCCTACATGTTATTGTGAACCAAACGATAAGTAAATAATAATTAATACAAAATTGGCCTTTGTTTTAATGTACTGTAGCGTTTATTACCGGATAACAAAGTCTAGAACTGTATAAAATTCCAATCCTCAATACCAACTGATAAGACGTCCATAAACGTAGAGTTTGGTATTAGCAATATATTGATAATGAATCAAAGTACTAGCGGTGTGTCAGAAGCCAAAAAACGGTGTCATCATTCAACGCCCAAAGAAAAACGATGATGAAAAACGTGTTTGAAGGACTTCGCGCGAGAGAAAAAATATGACAGTAAGTGAAGTAGTTACATTATGTAGTATTATGACAAAAAGGGAGATAGCAAAGTATACAAAGTAATTAAATCAACCAGTGAGTCAAATATGTCGACGCCTACGCCTGAAACTAGAGGAAGAAAAAAAATGAACTAGTCTGTTTCTTATTGACTGACAGCATGCGAAAAGGTCACAGATGCTAGTCAGGTAGTAAAGCATAAGCGTCACAGTTCATCTAAGGAATTTATTTACTATTTAATTTTATACCCGATCTGATATATAAAGGTAATATAAATGTAAATTCGGTTAGTTAAAACAACTAACTGACATTCATACATTTGTATGAAGCAACAATAAATTATTTTTGAAATAATCTTGTAACGCAACTATTCTGACTGAATATTTCATTAATTATCTTGAGAATTTGGAGAAGGTCAATTCTTGGGAGACATATTAACAAACCATTTATCAATTCATTCTCCAGATAATTACTTTCTGATTTTCGAAATGTTGATAATAACATTTCCATTATCTTTCTCGATTAACAGAAAATCTTCCATCTACCTCTTGGAGAAAAGCCGATATTAGAAACTGGTTAATCGTAAAAGATATATCATTTGAAGATGATATGTTGAAAAAAGAACTTTTAAAGGTTGCTTCCGAACACAAGCTACAATTTAAAAAGTTTGTTATTGATGAAATAGCCAAGAATCGTGGGATAACGTGCTTCGTTTGCCGCCATACCATTGTGAATTAAATGCGATAGAGTTAATATGGGCCCAAATGAAAGGTTATGTAGCTAGACATAATAAAACATTTAAAATGAAAGATGTTCGTGAACTCATGAAGTACTCATTGACAACAATAACTGAAGACAACTGGAGAGATGCTGTAATTAAAGAGGAAGAGAAAATGTGGGTTTTAGATAACCTCATAGATCAAACTATAGAACCGATAGTGATCTCTTTCGACGAGTCTTCGGATGATTCTTGCATGGCCAGCGAAGAGGATGATACTATAGATTGCATTTTATATTTCATATAAATGATATGTTTACTTTACTTAATATACATTAATTCATAGTCAATAAATTTGAATTATGAGAATTAAACTATATTTTCCTTAATTAATTTAATTTAATAAAAATGAAAATGTAACATGTTAATAGGCCTAAACGAATGAATTTTATTTCAACTGTAATGTTGACCGAATCTAATTAAATAAGCAAAATGAACTAATATCGTAATCTCCGCTACTGCCGCACAGTTTATCCTTTTGCTGGCATTGATCAGTTTTATTACCATTTTGTATTTTGAACTGAAACAGGGATGTACAGATAACCATTACAGACACCTACTTGTTTTGCATAAGAATTTTAGTATTTACTTGTAAAATTCTTAGGATCACTCTGTAAGAGATAATTTTCTATTTGAATATTTAATGAGGCTACTGTGCTGTCAGACATTAAGAAATAGACTATAGACGATCAACAAAAGCAGATGATACGTCGCACAGTACATGGATTTTATTTTAAAAATGAGGTACCAACTTTAAAGAAAATTTGCAATTGCAATCCAATTTTACGGAAAAAAAGTTATTATTTATAAAAAGTTCTGCATGGTCCAAAACCTAAAATTCAATCATCAGTTGTTAAATTTTTTCAGTCGTATACGAGGTTTGACAAAAAATGTGATTTTTGCTTTAGAGTAAAGTACCTTTCTTTTTGACAATAATAATAATAAAATTGTTACAAAGAAAAGATGTTTAGAATTAAAAATAGCTTCCAAATATGAAAAACACTGTTAGACTGCCTAAAAAAAGTGTTTATACAGTGGCACTTTTTGAAATACGATTGTTGACGTTTTTTCGAATGTTCGATATTTAGACAGTTCGCAAAGCCTAGTTTAATATCAGTTTTAAAAAATACCAGTGCATCCCAGATTAATTATGCATGCAAACTTGAATTTCCAACGTAACCGCAGAGAAAATTTAGAAAAAATATTTTTTTAATGTAAATAAACTATGTTGAATATTTGAAAGCTATTTTTAATTCTAAACATCTTTTCTTTGTAACAATTTTCGATATTGTCAAAAAGAAAAGTACTTTACTGTAGAGCAAAAATCACATTTTTTGACAAACCTCGTATACGACTTAAAAAGTTTAACATCTGATGATTGAATTTTAGGTTTTGGACCATGCAGAACTTTTTATAAATAATAACTTTTTTTCGTAAAATTAATAATAAAAAAGTTTCCCATATGCCGCCAACTTACGTGGACACACTGTATGTAAGTAGTTAACATTTTATTTTATTTTTAATACTGATAACATTGACCAATAATTTTCAGCCCTTGAAAATGAGTAAATAGTTATTCGAAAGCTCGGGAATAAATATCTGAAAGAGTATACTCTGGTGTTTTATTGCCACAGACCCACCAAAATATTCGTTATAAATAAGTTGGCAAATATCTTCTTCTAGTTATATGTATTTAAATGCAATAAGTGAATTTCAAACTACGTATATTGTCGCATTTTTATTCAATTTTTAATGAACGATGAAATCTTTCCAAAAATAGAACAACCATAATGACATATCACATAATAAGGTATTAATTTAAGCAATAGCCATACATTTCAAGTATTTTAACTAATAGACCGAGAGCTCGCGTGCAAAATAGCGAACCATCTGAAACAAAATTTTGGACTTTTTGGGGTAAGATGTATGAACATAGCGAACATATAACCGCCCGTCTGCCGGCCGTAAGTTGTCAACTTGTCAACTAAGTAAGGGGTGGCAACTAAAGAAGGGTGAAAATGCAAAAAATCAGAAGTTTTAAAACAAACGCAATATGTTTGCAGTTATGTGCGGAAAGTTTTATGTAAACAATATTACTGCGGCAGACGCATTTTTTTGGCAACCTTTTAGCGCAGGCGCTCTTAAAGATTCCTCAATTACCGATAAAATGCAATTATCAGGAACACGATATTTGGACACGTCAAATGAAAGGTTAGGTAAGTATAGAATTAAAATACACGAAAACATGAGGTGCGACATCATCGAAATGCCACCTGACAGGCCCAGGGATAACCTCAACGCATGTTGAACAGTATCACCTGGTACACCGACGGGTCAAAGACCCTAACGGGTACAGGAGCAGGCGTTTACGGCGTCAGACCCAGGCAAAGCATAAGTGTTTGCCTTGGCAAAATGACGACCGTATTTCAAGCAAAAATAGCTGCACTAATGGAATGCGGCATAACATGCATAGACAGGAAATATAACAAAAAGACCATATATGTGAACACGAACAGTCGGGCGGCCCTTTTGGCCTTAGCAAGCCACAGCTATACGTCGAAGATAGTGTGGGACTGTCACAATACCTTGAAAACCTTGGCAAAAGACAATAGAGTAATTCTTACTTGGGTGCCAAGCCATACAGGGGTGGCTGGAAATGAGGGAGCTGATAAGTATGCCAAGAAAGGAGCTCATCTCACCCTCATGGGACCAGAACCAGCATCACGGGACATGCTCAGTCCAAAAGAATACTAAAAGGACCATCGAGTTCCTACGCAGCAAATGCTTTTAGACTGGGTAGGAAAGAACTACGAAAAGTGGTAGGATTCATAACTGGCCACTGGATATTCAACGCACACCTAGTGAAAATGGGGATTGAAATAACAAATCACATTTGCAGGATGTGTGGAGAAGTAGAAGAAACCGCAAAGCACGTGGTCTTCGACATTTAAACACATTTTTGACAGACCGTCGCATAACGAGAGCAGACGCCGTCAAATTTGCATATGTACCTCACTTAGCGCTATACGGCTTACGCTGAAGAGTATGGTGGCGCGCGGCTCAGAATAAACACTGTAAAGATATCAGTGCTATTCAAAAGTCCCCTCCCCCCTCGTATCTTTTGAACGGCTACACTTACATTAATAAAATTTGGACGTAATAGTAATAGATGACGTCACAGTGCCACTCTGGCCAATAATTTTAAATAGGACCTTATGGCAAGTGATATCTCGTTTGAAAGGCATTGACATTGGCTACATAGCCATATTAATTTTGTTTGGGTTTAAATTAATTTTGAGTGATAAATTAAATAAATACCAAAATTATTGAAATTATTTTTTTAAATTTAATTAATCAAATATCAACAATGGATTCTTATAGCAAGTATTCGAAATGTGCTCCGTCTACTTCCTGACAGTAATACATCCTATTAGTAAACTCTTGTACTCGTTCGAATGTGTCAGCTGAAATAGCATTGCATGCTTCAGTAATTCTTTCTTTCAAAACGCCAATGCTATCTGGTGCCGTAGTATAAACCTTGGATTTCAAGTACCCCCATAGAAAAAAATCTAATGGTGTCAGATCTGGTGACCGAGGTGGCCATTCTATAGGACCTCGCCGGCCTATCCATCTACCTCGATATTCTTCATCCAGGTAACGTCTTACTGCACCATAATAATGTGCAGGAGCATCATCTTGTTGAATTTCAAGAATTAACGGCTCAATTGCATTTTGTAGCATAGGCAGATACACTTCACCGCTTAAATTTGAATTTAGGAAAACAGGACCAACTATGGGGTTTCTCAAAATACCTGGAAATTGGGTATGTTGTTCACGAAAGGTGTGAGGATTTGTGTCACTGCAATACCTTACATTTTGTGTATTCACATTTCCATTGAGGCAAAAAGTACTTTCGTCACTAAAACAAATTGTTTTTGTGTAATGTGGGTTTTGACTAATTTTAATTGTCATACATTCACAGAATTCGAGTCTTCTGTCGGGGTCGTCATCCGAAAAGTGGTGCACCATTTTTAACTTGTATGGATGAAATTTATTTTTAGCCAACACTCTCTGTACTGTACAGGGTGTCCCAAATTGGTGTGTTTTGCAGGGTATCTCGTAAACTAAAAGAGATAGAAGAAAAGCAGTTAAGATGTTATGACTTCTTTTTTTGTTAAAGTAACGATAGCCTAATTAAATCTTTAGTAACTCCCTGCAGTTGGAAGATACAGGGCGATTATTGAAAACTGTCTAAAACTACAAAGTACTATAACTTCTTAATTAAGAAAAATATAAAAAAACGTTATAAAAACTTTCGATAGATATAATATTAAAGAGTTCAGTGGCGCACAGAATTTTTTTGTTAGGGGGCTCACTAAGGAAATATAATGCAAACTTATGTTTTTTTAAATATATTTTGACGTTTTTCGTTTTCTTTTTTAATTCTCATTCACCTGATATGACATATTATATATCCATTTTCAATGGTTGGAGCTACAGTGCAAATAAACCATTTATGGATGTTATCAGGTGAAACACCCTTAAAAAATTCAGTAATGAAATTTAACATTTGATTATAAGGATACTGATGTTCATTTCATCAAGTAGGCTTTGGTTCTCTTACCATTGAAAATAAAACAAAACTTGTGTTACCTGTCAGAATTAATTTTACGACGTGCAGTCTTGTCAACAACATGAATTTTGAAAATTATGAAAAATATGATATGCATGTGGCATATATTGAATCTCAAAAGAATGTTAGTGATGCGTCTGAATTATATTTTCAACGATATCCAGAAAGAAGGCAACCTGACAAGAGAATTTTTAAAAAACTCGATTCAAATTTAATCGAGTATGGATGTTTTGTGAAACGACGGCGTAAATACGAAAAGAATCATGAAGAAAGAGAGGTAAATACGTTGGGATATATCCAAGCACATCATGAATCTTCTCTACGTCAAAGTGAAAATGAAATAGGTGTTCCAAAAACTACTGCAGGAAGGATTTTAAAGAAATATAAATTTAGGCGTTATCGGACATCCGTCCGTCAAAAATTATACCCAAACGATTTTTTGAGAAGAACACAATTTGCACAGTGGTATATAGGAAAATGTAATGAACATCCAAATTTTTATTCAAAGGTAATATTTAGCGATGAAGCTCGCATAAGCAGTGTAGGAATATTTAACAGGCATAATGAACTATATTGGAACGACTCAATTCCACAATTAGTTCAGGGGATCAGGAGACAAGGCAGATTCGGCTTTAACGTTAGTTGTTTTGTCAAACATAATACATTAGTTTATCATATATTTGATGATAAACTAACTGCTGCTGGATATATAGATATCTTGGAAATAAACTTACACTAACTTTTGGAAGAGGAAGTGTTGGCTGATAGGGACACATTTTGGTTCCAACAAGATGGAGCACCTGCCCATAATGCTCTATTCATTGGATATTATTTAAACGAAAAATTTCCTAATCGGTGGATTGGTACTTATGGACCGGTTAGGTGGCCCCCTCGTTCTCCGGAAGTAAATCCTCCTGATTTTTTTATTTGGGGATTTTAAAAAAATTATATTTACAAGACTAACTTCGAGAGTAGGGAAGATTTATTACAAAATAATCATGCTGCATTTAGAAAAATAAAGCCAATGCACATTCTCAATTGTGTAAGATCAGTAAGAAAAAGGTGTCAGTTATTATTATGTCAGTTATTATTACAACAAAACGGAGGACATTTTGAACATTTAACGTAATTTTTAGATTCTAATAAAATTAGTTATAGGTAGATTAGTTGTTACAATATTTCTTGTTGTTTCATAAGTTTATTGTTTTTATTTTTTTAATCTGGTTTTATTTTTTATTAATTATAATTTTGATAAATAAAATTGTCACCCATCAGTATCCTTATAATAAAATGTTAAATTTCATTACGGAGTGTGTTTCACCTGATAACATCCATAAATGGTTTATTTGCACTGTAGCTCCAACCATTGAAAATGGATATATAATATGTCATATCAGGTGAATGAGAATTAAAAAAGAAAACGAAAAACGTCTAAATATACAGGGTGTCCCATTTAAAAAAACATAAGTTTGCATTATATTTCCTTTAATATTATATCTATCGAAAGTTCTTATAACGTTTTTTTATATTTTTCTTAATTAAGAAGTTATAGTACTTTGTAGTTTTCGACAGTTTTCAATAATCGCCCTGTATCTTCGAACTGCAGGGAGTTACTAAAGATTTAATTAGGCTATCGTTACTTTAACAAAAAAAGAAGTCATAACATCTTAACTGCTTTTCTTCTATCTCTTTTAGTTTACGAGATACCCTGCAAAACACACCAATTTGGGACACCCTGTACTTTTACTTACTTCACAGATAGACGCAACTTTAGTTGAAGAGGAAGTAGGGTTTACTACCATTTCAGCAACTATTTTTTTATCATCACTAAATGTTGGTCGACCAGATCGTTTGGCATGTTGATCACTACCTGTTGCTTCAAACTTGTGAAGAAGCTCCCTCAAATAAGTTCTCGAGATATGGCGATCTGGGTATCTCTCATTAAATAAACGTTCCGCTTCATGGAGATTCTTTCTAGATTCACCAATTATTAAGATGCTACTTTGTCGGCTTGAGTACGTACCATTTTGCCTATGTAAACTCTTAAACGTCTCGTTAAACAATAATAAAATTAAATATTTAAGCTATTTAGAAAAACTTTGCAAAGCAACAAATACTATTAAATTAAAAACGTCAATTTTTTTGACAACTAACTAGAGGCGGACTGAACAAAATAATAATTTTGGTATTTATTCAATTTATCCGTCAAAATTAATTTAAACCCAAACAAAATTAATATGGCTATGTAGCCAATGTCAATGCCTTTGAAACGAGATATCATTTGCCATATGGTCCTATTTAAAATTATTGGCCAGAGTGGCACTGTGACGTCATCTATTACTATTACGTCACCTGTTACCATTCGGAGAGAAGTTTACAACACTTTATTTTCACCCTCAAAATTTTATTAATGTAAGTGTAGCCGTTCAAAAGATACGAGGGGGGGAGGGGACTTTTGAATAGCACTGTATAGTTAATAAATGACTTATTTGTGTCTACAACAGTTATAACTTGAGTTATATTTATTGATAACGACACATATTTATTAATTTAACAAAAATAAAACAAATATTCTAAAGGTATTATTAACTATTAAACAAAAAGTATCAGGAAATGAAATATTGTTAGAGTTAAAAATAAATACTTAGCATTGATTTTAGCCTTATCGTAAAATAAGAAACTACATTGTAAAATAAATTTATCTTTTAAGCTATCAAAGTAGACCACAAAGGATGTTACATGAAGTACTCTGTTTACGTTTTTCTATGGTTTATTTAACTCTTTATACTTCTTCATCACTAGATGATAAGTATATGTCATCTTCATCGTTTAACTCAATACACTGGGATTCCTTCAAGCATATTTCTTCTATAGATGTTGGTGTCTGTTGTCCTTCAAACCAGTGAGGCTGTAGTTGG
Source organism: Galeruca laticollis (assembly GCA_963921935.1). Classification (NCBI taxonomy): domain Eukaryota; kingdom Metazoa; phylum Arthropoda; class Insecta; order Coleoptera; family Chrysomelidae; genus Galeruca; species Galeruca laticollis. Next base: position 62,225,033 of record OY998177.1, read on the forward strand.
CCAGCAATTAATACCCAACCGTGTTCTATAGAGGAGAGCAAAACATTGGTTCATTTGAGGTTGCATGATTCCATATAGCACAAATTTGGTTAACTCTTTTTAATTTGCACATAAAAACGTCTCTACATGGTGGTAATAAAGTGCCATGAATTTTTTTCAATCCTTCTAAAGGTTTTCCTGACTTTTTTGGTTTATAGCAGTTCATGTAAAGCTCAAAATGGACATCGCTGATGTCACTACTATTTTTGTGACCATACATTTTACATAAAAAGGTTCAACGTCTTTAATATGTTTGTCAGTTAAATTACTACTATATCCGAATGAGCTGAATGCTTTCTGAGCCACTTCATAATTATCTAATAATTTGAATGGTCTAATTTTACCTTTTCTAGAAAACGCCGAAGTATAATCGCAACCGGTAAAACTGTGAAATGCGGGAGCTTTGCATAAATCTACTAAAGATTGCGCTATACTATTAACATTAATATGTCTCAAAGAGTTTTTTGATTGTATACCTACCTCTAGCCACAACAATATATTTTGTAGAAGTTTGTGAATGTTATCTAAAATTATAATTAGAACATCTGTATCTGAAGTTTTTATTATAACTTTGATATTAGAGGGCATTTTTGACAAATGGTAGACAATTCTACTGTCGGCTTTTTGATGTGTACAAAACATATTCTCTTCTACTACTCTATAAATACGTCCCTCTACAACATAGAACTTATAACAAGTGTCTTCACAATTGACATATAACGTTTTGATACGCAAAATAGGCGCATGAAAATCGTTTTGCCAGATCTCACAGAGCAATTTTACTAAAGATGTTTTAAAATTATCATTTCTTAAAGCCTTTAAAAAGTCTAAAGGTGTACATTGATCTGGACCGGAGATTACGTAATCCTTAGTAGTATCTATCATATTACCTCTCCTTTGACGTTCGATATCCTTAATTGATGGAATAATAAATTTATCAAAGGTTAGGTCAACTCAGTTTTCTGCAGATGCACAATGTTTGCTCAAGAAACGTTGAGCAAATTTTCCAAAAGTCACTGGAAGTTCACCGACTAAATGCAATAAATAAAAAACATCAATAACGGTACAGTCAGCAAGACCAGGTAAAACATTTTCTGCAGGATACTCAAGAATTCTTAAGATCTTTGACTTATCAGTTTTATTCATAGATCTATCAATATGGCACATGGATAATGGTAGAGGTGTTAGTGGAAAAGACAAAATATTTTTAATATATAATTTGTTTTCCATAGACAGGACTAAAATTCTTCCAAATAAGTCACGTTATGTTGTAACTTCTTCAATTTTTCCATTAGATTTTTTTACAAGACTTTTGTTTTCTGACGCAAAAGTTGATATGTCTTGGTTTGTAATTTTTTACTCAAATCTCAACGGATTATCTAAACACTCTCTACTAAAATTGTAATTGTAATATGATAGATACTACCAAGGATTACGTAATCTACGGTCCAGATCAGCGTACACCTTTAAACTTTCTAAAGGCTTTAAGAAATGATAATTTTATTTTGCGTAACAAAACTTTATATGTCTGTTGTGAAGACACTTGTTATAAGTTCTATGTTGTAGAGGGACGTATTTATAGAGTAGTAGAAGAGAATTTATTTTGTACACATGAAGAAGCCGACAGTAGAATTGTCTACCATTTATCAAAAATACCCTCTAACATCAAAGTTATAATAAAAACTTTAGATACAGATGTTCTACTTATAATTTTAGGTAATATTCACAAACTTCTACAAAATATATTGTTGTGGCTAGAGGTAGGTATACAATCAAAAAACACTTTGAAACATATTAATGTTAATAGTATAGAGCAATCTTTAGTAGATTTATGCAAAGCTCCCGCATTTCACAGTTTTACCGGTTGCGATTATACTTCGACGTTTTCTAGAAAAGGTAAAATTAGACCATTTAAATTATTAGAAAATGATGAAGTGGCTCAAAAAGCATTCGGCTCATTCGGAGCTAATTTATGTTGTCTGTTTATTTTCATTAAAAATATTTACAGGGGTATCTACAAAAAATTTGCTTCTAAATACAGTTATAATTCATTACTTACCACCTTCTGTTTCGTGCCAAACTATTCCTTCTAAAGTAACACTGGTGCCAGGTTCGCAAGGGCCAAGACAATCTGGTTCAGTTATTGTACCAACACTAGTGCCCACGCATACATCAGCAACTTCCTGCAACAAAAATTTCAATTTAAAAAAGCCCTTACGTTGAACAGTAACACAAATTCAACTATATCTGTACAAATTGACGTTAGAAATATCACTAAATAATTTTTCGGTAATTTAGCATTACATAAAATCCGTTTCGAAATAAGATTGTGTTTTGATGGAACTCCTTTACTACCTAAAATGAGAATATTTAATATGAAATTGTCATTGGCACTGCAAATCCAGCAACAAAACGGTGAATATTCATAGAGAATGAATCATTAGAAAATCATTTACCATTAGAGATCTCTAATTCGATCCAGACACGAATTATAATTGGATAGCATGTTATTATTCTCAATTCCTTTACTCATTCTAAAATACTTTCATCTTTGGAAATTTTATATTAAAAGTCAATACAGACTCGATAATAATTATGAATGTATACGGACACGAATCTATAAATTAATGTGTGTTTACAATAGTATATTACATTAAAAGTCATGAAAGTGAAACTTTGCAGAAGAAGAGGCTTATTGAAGAGTACGAGGATGCGTAGCATCCGAGTATCTCTTTAAAGCCTCAGAGTCAAGCAGAGACACTTTCATGACCAGTGATGTATTATAATTTTTCTGAAATCGGTTTTCAAAACTAAAAATAGATTTAAACTGAAAAAATATATCAACATCACAGTCGTATGAGAAGTTAATATTCATGACAATGAATCAACAACAAATCAAAAATATTTTTTAAGTGTCACAATTTGTGTCTTAAAGTGCTTTATAATATGGAAAACACTCTTCGCACTGGAATAATTGAAGAAGCTGCTGCTGCTGTAGTGGAAGAATTGCTTCCGGATAAGTCGAAAGAAAGATATGAGAAACAATATGCGAAGTTCAAAAGCTGGTGTAATAACAAAAAAGTTAATCAAGTTACGGAAGAAGTGATGCTGGCTTTTTTTGCTGAAGAAAGTAAAATTTACAAGTCTTCAAGCCTCTGGAGTACTTATTCAATGCTTAGAGCCGTGCTGTTAATTAATTAATTCAATTGCAGTCTAAAAATGACAGATGAGTCTTGTAAAGTGACAGGAGTCTTGCAAAAATCATGAAAGTGACTAGTCTTTAAAGTGACACAGTCATGACCAACCTGAGTTCTGTCATGACAAGCTTTCTTGACGATTTCAGAAAAAAATATATTTGCAGAGTGACATTTACGTTTAAACCAGAAGTAACGGTTAACTTTGTTAATTTAAAAGGAATGCCTTGTACAGAATTTTTAATATAAATGCCGTTTCACCTCACAGATCATTAGGTCGTGAGGAATACCAATTGTCATTATGACATTTCTTCTCTATAAATACGAGTTTCATGGGCGTACCAAATGTCTCAAAATTATTTAATGTAAATTATGATTTTTTGAGTATTACACTGTTCTACATACAATATTTTTGGGTTTTTTGCGTCTACTGTGTTGTACTGAATTCTAATACGCACTCGGTTTTTCCCCACAAGTTTTTAGAGATGGTGAAGAATATAAAATATAAAACTCCCAGTTTATAGGCAATGTAGTGTTGAATTTTTAAAAATTAAAAAAAAACACTTTTTTTACAAAATATACTATTTATTGTATGAAAAAAAAGATAAATACAATCGAAAATTTATTTGGTTGTCTTGTATTCGCAAGCATATTTGGGGTTCATTTTCCACTGTAACGCTTCTCAATCTGAGCAATTTGCTGGTGAAATCTCTCGCCGTGCTCGTCTGAACCTGCACCCAAATTGTCAGCAAAGAATTCTAAATGGGAGTGAAGAAGGTGCAGCTTAAGGGACATATTGCAACCCAAGGCTTTATAAGACTGGATAAGTTCTTCAACTAGATCTTTGTAGTTGTCCAACTTTTTGTTACCTAGGAAGTTGCTACATACAATTTTGAAGGCATCCCATGCCCTTTTTTCACTTCTCAAAAGTGTAGTTGTAAAATTTTTATCCTTAAAAAGTTCCCGTATTTGAGGCCCAACGAAGATTCCTTCTTTAAGTTTTGCTTCACTTATACGCGGGAATTTCAGTCTCAAATAAAAGAACGCATTTCCTTCTCTTTCTAAGGCTTCAACACAAATTTTTATAAACTGTAGTTTTATGTGCAAAGAAGGTAAATAAACTTTTTGCTGATCTTCATGTTCAGAACACGTCCGAACTATTATTTAATTTAAATTTATTTAGGCCGGGCCTGTCCCTCAACAACTTGATTTTAGCTTAGAAAAGAATAGAAATGTCAGTCAGTGTCAATTGTCAATTAATTTTCCTTAATAAAATTTGTAATTTCAGTCTTACCGCGGCTAATTACAGTAGATAATTATTAATAAATGAAAGTGCTTTGAAGTGAAAAAACCAATCGTAAGTAATCATTTTAGTTATATTAGTATCTTCGAGCAGATCTACCTAATTTTCTGAACTAAAGCAGTGTAGTAATTTGTAAATAATTATAATATTTTGTCAGCTTTGAATAAATAAATCAAACATCCTTGTCAGAAGTTAATCTTATACGAGCTATCGTTTTATTTGGAGATTTCAATCCTCTATCAAAAAGATTATCGAAGAGAGAATTTGAGAAATTACTGAAAGTGTCAAAGTCAGACTGATCAAACGGCCGGCTTTATCAGTTCATTAAAGACGTTTTTCTGGCCGGGCACAATGTCTTCATGTAACGGCCAATCTTTAACTAAATAATGTTGGATTCTGGCTCTGCTGTCTCATTCGCATAAAAAACAACAATATTTTGTGAAGCCGCTCTGTAATCCTGTGAGCAGTACAACTTTGAGATCGGTACAGATATTCCACTTATGATCTTCGTATTTTATGCATTGGGGTAATATGCACAATTTTTGGTATGTTTCTTTCATATTTACAGCATGACCAACGGAAATTGATGGCCGTTCATTTCCAATTAACAGCAAAACTACCGATAGACTTGTCTTCGAAGAATCAATAAGTAGTGGTCACTCGGTAGGTACACAGGAAATGCCAAGTTCATTATTTAAATCTGGAATATCATGACAGTAAACTAAGTCATTATCCTTCGAGAAAAATGTGGCCAACATAGACTGCCTTTTCCGAAACGTGGAAATGTTCACACTTTTTTGTAAAAAGTTCCAATGCTGCAAACGAGATCCGAGCAATAGTGCCTTTGTTTTGGGAAGATCTACATCACGAATAAAATGTGGCTGTTTGCTGCTACTACATTCGAAAACGACTTCCTCTTAAAAACTTGGACCGGCTTCTGGCTTCTCTATGCCATTATAATTATCGGGTTCATCATCTAATGGCTGAGGGGATATTAGGATACACTATTTTATGCTTGCTTTTACTAGATAATCCCGAATTTTTGTTAAGCAATAGTAACAATCATCAACATGATTCGTAGGCTCCCGACAAATCATTGGTGCTGTAAACTTCATAGATGTGTGAGTACCTCGTAGCCATCCTGCTAAAGTTCTTGAGCAAGTGCGGCAGCATTTTTTAGGAGCCCAAGTATTGTCTTGATCGCCAACTTTGAACGCTAAATATAACTCGTAGGCTTTTCTTACAAGTGTCTCTGCGTTGCGTTGACGATAATATATATATATATATATATATATATATATATATTGTTGTTATTTTTTTTTAATATGTTTATTATAGTTTATTATATAATTTTATTAATTTTCCTTTTTTTTTATTAATGAGAATGAAATTTATTTATCTATGATTTTTAAATTCTATACATATATATATGTATGTATGGCTAGCTCAGTGATCTTTATATTGTTAATATTTTAAATTGTTATATGTATTTATATGAATGGTGAGCATGAGAACACTTTACTCTCGTTGGGTCCCGGATGATATGAAAATATATGAAATTGTATAGTTTGAATATTGTCTTACCATAATTTACTCAACATGTGCTTAGAATCTGTGCGCGGAACATACCTATTTAACCTCCATGATATCACTCATTTTATGTTCTGTGGATGGTAGAAATGAAATACAGACAAGTCAACAAAATTTAGTTTATATAATGGTGAATCGTGATAAAATTGAAAAACATTATGATTATAATGAAAAATTTGTGAAAACCCTTACTATTATTACTAAATTACATGAAATGGATATTCTTAAATTGCTAAAAATTGTTCATAGTGAAATTTGGCCAAATAAATTATAAGTCTGACTTTTTATTATGGTATACCATGTAAATTATTAAAAAAAACACTGACCTGTGTATCACTTAAAAGTTTAGTAAGTGCACTCTGTTCCCGATTCTTCCTCTGGTATCAGGCTGGACTCTCTTCTGGAATCGTGGACACCAACTCGATATTTTCGAATACAGGTAAGTCAATAAATTTATTAAATTGTTAGCTATATTCGCCTTATACAGTTTAAAGATGCTTCTGAATGTTCTTCACTATCAATTATAGCTTTAATGTGATAATATAATCAAAATTCTTGCATAGCGTCCCCAATCAGATTTTAAATTCTATATATTTCCACAAATAATTATGTTTTACTGTTAATTTCTGGTCTAAACGTTTCTCGTATTCTACTTTATCTTTTGTATTATGTTTTTATTTCAAATTTACATGATTTTTGCATAATTTCAATAAAATTTTAAGAAAAAATTCTCTTACATGTTCATCCACTTCGAATCACCCCAGATACCTTCTTTTTCAAATCAACAACTCCCGGTTGCTAGCATTGTTATTTCAAACAAAACACTACCAAGTTGCTAGATATTACAACCTTGTTTATTAGATGTTTTATATTAAATTTATCTTTTCTTTCCCTCATTATTATTGTTCCTAATTATTTGTGAAAATTTTAAAATAATTCATTATACTTTTCTACCTCTTAAATAGTTCCAAACTATGTCTTATAATTTAATACACTAATAACATCTCTCCCACTTTAAATGAACATATCAATAAATCTACAATCAATAATTCGTTATAATCCTTTATAATATTTTTCAAACCCTTTCTGTTATTTTACTAGACCATTATCTTATATAAACTCATCCTATTATTCAGTACAATAACCTTTTTTATATAAACAGCTTTAAAAAAAAATCAATACTTCAGACTTCGAAATATGTCTGTGGTTGACTATTCTGCTATTAATCTATGATATTTTTCATCTGCTTTGAATTGACATTTCAATAGTTGACTTTTGACAACTGTGAATAATTCGTTTGTATATTCGTATCAAAATTTTCTGTTTATTATTACCCAATAATAATTTTATTTTATTTCAGATTCTTTTAATATTCTAGGTGAAATATACATGTCATCCTCTGTGCTGTGAATAAATTATGAATTTATAGTGTATCAAGGAATGAAATTTGCTTTGATGACTCACGATGTTTACAATATGAAAAATTCAGGTACTGATTTCTAATAATACTAGTGTATTTATAATTATAAAAGATAATTGATATCATAGACGTTCAATTGGATATGAGATATATTTCATTATATCGGTTCATACGTAAAAATGATAATTATATATATTTTTGAGTAGATAACCTCTATTCGTCCATTGACAATGTTACAATTTCATATATTTTTGGGAGTTATTCTGTTTAAAATTTATGACGATAAGTTTAAATCCCCTCAAATTTAAATTTAATAAATATTAACATAGTTAATCTTTGTTTGAATTTGAATTTCCCCAAAAACAACTTATCGTTCCATTACTATTTGCTCACATAATTGGCAACTTCTATACTAATTTTGGTTGTATAACTATCCTATCTTAATCTACTATTTACAAACAACTTATTTCCTATGAATTTAAATGTTTGTAATATTATCTATTCATCGTTTTTAACACCTATTCTTTAAGAATAGAATTTATAAATGTGTTCGATATTAAATATACCCCTTAATATTTTTGTATTTGGATATACTAATCTATAACTATTCTGACCATATTCTGTATCAATGATATACGGACCTTCGAATGGGTATAATAGTTTCGCACATTGACCTTCCTCTTTCTTCGGTACCTTTAAAGATTTGACAATGACCATATCCCCTTTATTAAACTTTATTGGCTTGGGCTTCTTTTTGTCTTGTTTCTTAATATATTTCTCAGCATTACTTAAGATTCTTTTATTGACTTTTTCAAGTACACTTGCCATTGTTGATTGTCTATTTAAATTCCAGTGACGTTCAGGTTGTATACCCTTCATGATATAAATTGGATTCTCCCCCGTTACTCCATGTGGTAACTCATTTATGAACTTTTCGATAATATCCAATCGTTCATCCCATCTTTTATGATTTTCTTGGCATAACATTCTTAAATACTTAATGATTTCTTTGATATATCGTTCTGCTGGATTAGAACTCGGTTTTCTTATACTTATAAATTGTAACTTTATCTGTTTATTGTCAGTATATTGTTTTAGTTTTCGGCTCTCAAAATACGTCGCATGATCAAGTATCACGGTTTCTGGTGTTCCAACCTCTTCTATGTACTCTTTAAAACAATCAATTACGACTTTTGCATTTGTCCTCTTACATGGATATATTTTCACATATTTACTATATACATCTACCATTACTAATAAGTGTCTATTGCCCATTGTACTTTTAATTAAATTCCCTATAAAATCAATTGCCACTATTTGCAACGGTTTACTTGTTATAATTGACTTTGTTGTCATATAATTATGAAAATTCTTTTCTTTGCCTATTTGACAAAATTCACAATATTTACAAACTTCTTTTACAATACTTAAATCTTTCTTAGCTATATAATTTTCTCTAAATAACATCCACAATTTTCTTGTTCCTATATGTCCATTTTCTATATGTAAATGTTTAATAATCTCCTTAGCATAATCTCTTGTTATTATATAAACTTCTCTATCCTCAATCTGTTTATACCATACATCTCCAATTTTCACTGCTCCTCTAGTATTTATACTATCTATTTGTCTTTGATCCTCTTTTACTCTGGCTAGAGTAAATATCCCTTCAGTTTGGTATAATGTATTTACTCCTATTTGATATTTCCTTGGCTCGTTTCCATTATCGTTTACTCTACTTAATGCGTCCGCTACAATATTTAATTTTCCAGGTACATATTTTATATCAAACTCATATTCTTGTAGGAGTAGAATCCATCTATGTATCCGATTATTAGCATATCTGTTTTTTAACATCGATGTTAGTGCCATATGGTCTGTTTCTAGTGTAAATTTCGCTCCTAGTAAGAAAAATCTTAGCTTACTTATACAAAACACCACACTAGCCATTTCCAACTCAGTTATGGAATATTTTCTCTCCGCTGCTTTTGTTACCCTGGATATGAAACTTATGGGAACCTCCTCTTCATCTTGGATTTGTATCAAAACTCCTGCTAATCTTTCCATAGATGCATCTGTTTTCAAAATGAAAGGTTTATCATATTGTGGGTGATAAACTTTGAGTTTCTTCAAAAATATTTCTTTTAGTTCCTGGAAAGCTTTGTCCCGTCTTTCATCCCATTTCCATTTTATGTCCTTCTTTAATAGTTCAATTAGAGGAATCTCTCTTCTACTTAAGTCTGGAATTAGTCGCTTGAAATAATTTAGAATCCCAAGGAATCCCCTCAAATTTTTTAGATTCTTAGGTGTTTGATATTCCAGTATCGCTTTAACTCTTTCTGGATTCATCGTTACTCCTGTATCACTTAGAATATATCCCAGATATTCTACCTCCTTTTTATAAAATTGGCATTTATCCAAATTTAATTTCAATCCTGCTTCTTCCAATTCTTTAAGTATGATTTTTAAATGTTCCTGATGTTTTTCTTCTGTTTCAGAAAATATAAGGATGTCATCGATATAATGCAACGTGAAGTCTTCATATTGGTTCAAGATAGTATGTAGAGTTCGTACCAGTGCAGCACAAGAACTTTGTAACCCGAATGGTACTACACAAAATTGATACACAATTCCATCCACCATAAATGCTGTATACGGCCTACTTTTTGGATCTAAAGGAATTAACCAGAAGCTGTGTTTAAGATCTAGTTTTGAGAAAATATTAGCTTTTGTAATTCTACCAAAAATACAATCTATGTTTAATGGACTTTCATATTGTTTCTTTGTATAACTGTTAATATTTCTAGCATCTAAACATAACCTAATTTCTCCTGTTTTCTTCTTAACACATGTGATGGCACTGATGTATTGAGAATTTGATCTTTCGATAATTCCATCATTCAACATCTTTGTGATTTCTTCATATACTTCCGTCTTCAGCCTGTATGGTATTGGATATGTTTTAATTTTGAAATTCTTTATCTCTGCTGTTACTTCCAATTTATGTACATATCTGGATGCTACACGAACTTCCTCATTAAATAGTCGCTTATGATGTTGTAGAAGCTCATATACCCTATCTTGATATTCCCTGTGACATAATTCTCCTGAAACTTTTATTTCTTCCCCAATTTGATTTATTTCCCTAATATCAGGATTTTGTATATCATTGTTTGTATATTGTTTCATAAAATTTATATTTGAATTTTGATATCTAATGCATCCCTGATTATAATCTATAATTATCCTATGTCTATTTAATTCATCATTACCTAATATTATATCATATTTTAAATTTCTAACGATTAATAGTTGTACTGGAATAATATTTGCATCGATTTTTAAATTAATTATAATAGTTTGATTTGTTTCATAAAGTTTTTTATCATTCGCCCCTACTAATGATATCTTGTTAGTATTAATCACCGTAATATCATCTTGTTTTATATTTTCTATTATATTATGATTTATAATTGAAACTTCAGATCCTGTATCTAATAAAATTTTGCATTTTACATCTAATAAATACCCTTCTATAAATATTAATGTTATATTTTCATTACAGTGTGAACTTTCATCTATAAATTCTCTTGGGTGTTGATAATGAGAAGAATAGATAATATTACGAACGCAAGGACGATTTATGCAAAATTTCTTTGCAAATTTTGCTCTTGATTTGGATCATTGTTTGATCCTTCCTGCTCTTGTATGATGTGATTTACTTGTCGTCTATCTTCCTCTCTATGGTTTTCTTCTTCATAGTTTCTTTCTGGGTTCCTTTGATTATAATTTCTTCTATCATTGTAATTGTTTCTTCCTTCCCCTCTATTCTGTCGCCAATTTCCGTTCCTATTTCCATCATAATTTCTTCTGTCGAAGTTCGCTTGATTCCCTCTATTTTCATATTGCCTACCACCATTATTTCTATCTCCATTTCCATGATTCCTGTCTCCATCTCTATGATATCTGTCTCCATTTTCTGGATTTCTTCTATTCTCAAAATTCCTATATCCATTATTCCTATTTTCATTTCTATTATAATTCTCTCTTCTGAAAATTCCGTTTCCATTCTCTCTTGTCCTATCATTTCTTATGTCTTCATTTCTATTCTGATACCTATTTATCCCATTTGCATTTAAAATACTTCTCTCCACTCTCTGTAGGTAGCATGACAAATTATCCATGGTTTTAATGTTGTGGAGTGCAATAGTCTCCGATACCTCTGCATTAAAGTGTCTACCTACGTATAAAACCAATTCCTCTTCTTTCATTACCGGTTCTAAATACTGTGCCATATTATATAATTGCATTGCATATGAATTTAAATTTTTCCCTTTATTATAATCAAATTTGCCAAAATATAATTTTTCCCGGAAATTTGCTTATTGTAATTCCCCCCAAAAATAATTTAAAAATTGGTTTTCAAATTCCTCCATATTATTTATTTGTTCCTCTTTATTGCAGAACCAGAGTAATGCATGGCCTGATAACATCCCTCTTATCGCTATTTTTTTTCCATCAAATCCCTTATTCCCCTCAATTTACTTTTTACAATTTTAATAAATACTTTTGGGTGTATTAGATTAATATTTCCGTCAAATTTAACCCCTAAATCCATATTCCCATTGTATATAACTCCTCCTCCATTTCTTCTGACAGTATCCTCTATTTCTTCTACCGTTTCTTGTAGTTTCCTATTCATCTCTTCTAATTCCTTATTAAATGATCTACCCATGACTTCGGACCTTTTTTCATTTGTTCCTGTTTGTTCATTCAGCCTAACATTTAAATCCTTAACTTTTTCATCTACCTTCTGTATTATTTCTTCATTTATTTGTCTTTGTACTTTTATATGTTCTACTTCTCTGATTATATTTTCATTTTGTTTATTAACTTCTAGTACAATAGTTCCTAATAAATTTTCTTCCAAACCTCTACCCCATTCTTGAATTTCTCCATTAACATGTTTTTCTATCTCTTCCCGGATTTTTATTCCATTGTCTTGAATCTCCGTTCTTAAATTTTTATTTTGCTCCTCAATATTTTGTTGCACCTTATCCATTCTTCTTTGAAATTCTTCGTTTTCTTCCCTGATTTTCTGGATTTCTTTAATACTTTCAGATTTCACATCTTCAATTTTCTTTTCCAATTTGTCTATGTTTCCACTCATCTGGTCCAATTTTTTATTCAAAGTACCTTCTATTCTGTTCATATTCCCATTTATCATGTTGATATCTCCTCTCATTGTATCTATGTTTCCATTTATCTTCTCCTCCATGTTATTCATATTTCCACTTATGATGTTGATATCTCCACTTAATTTTTTTTCTATTTTATTCATATCTCCCCTCAATTCGTCCTTCATTGTAATCAAAAATTGCATAAATTGATCATTGGTAACTGTTCTTCCTTGCGATTCCCTTCTTCTATCTTCCTGTTCATCTACTTCCTCATCTCCTGTCGAGTCTTCCTCTGGTACATTCCCTCCAGATTGTTGTCCCTGTTCTAAATGGAATACTTGGTAATCTCCTCTACCACGACTTTCTTCTCTTTCTTGCTCAGTTCCACTTTCTCCTCCTACTTGTTTTCCGTCTCTCAGTGTCATCTTCCTGTCCATGGTATTTATTTATAATATCGTTACTAATTTTATTTAATATTACTTGTATATGTTTTATTTATACTCCTCACTAAATCCTACCAATTATTTCTAAATCGCCCCACGTTTTTTGGTGCCAATTTGTTGTTATTTTTTTTTTAATACGTTTATTATAGTTTATTATATAATTTTATTAATTTTCCTTTTTTTTTATTAATGAGAATGAAATTTATTTATCTATGATTTTTAAATTCTATACATATATATATATGTATGTATGGCTAGCTCAGTGATCTTTATATTGTTAATATTTTAAATTGTTATATGTATTTATATGAATGGTGAGCATGAGAACACTTTACTCTCGTTGGGTCCCGGATGATATGAAAATATATGAAATTGTATAGTTTGAATATTGTCTTACCATAATTTACTCAACATGTGCTTAGAATCTGTGCGCGGAACATACCTATTTAACCTCCATGATATCACTCATTTTATGTTCTGTGGATGGTAGAAATGAAATACAGACAAGTCAACAAAATTTAGTTTATATAATGGTGAATCGTGATAAAATTGAAAAACATTATGATTATAATGAAAAATTTGTGAAAACCCTTACTATTATTACTAAATTACATGAAATGGATATTCTTAAATTGCTAAAAATTGTTCATAGTGAAATTTGGCCAAATAAATTATAAGTCTGACTTTTTATTATGGTATACCATGTAAATTATTAAAAAAAACACTGACCTGTGTATCACTTAAAAGTTTAGTAAGTGCACTCTGTTCCCGATTCTTCCTCTGGTATCAGGCTGGACTCTCTTCTGGAATCGTGGACACCAACTCGATATTTTCGAATACAGGTAAGTCAATAAATTTATTAAATTGTTAGCTATATTCGCCTTATACAGTTTAAAGATGCTTCTGAATGTTCTTCACTATCAATTATAGCTTTAATGTGATAATATAATCAAAATTCTTGCATAGCGTCCCCAATCAGATTTTAAATTCTATATATTTCCACAAATAATTATGTTTTACTGTTAATTTCTGGTCTAAACGTTTCTCGTATTCTACTTTATCTTTTGTATTATGTTTTTATTTCAAATTTACATGATTTTTGCATAATTTCAATAAAATTTTAAGAAAAAATTCTCTTACATGTTCATCCACTTCGAATCACCCCAGATACCTTCTTTTTCAAATCAACAACTCCCGGTTGCTAGCATTGTTATTTCAAACAAAACACTACCAAGTTGCTAGATATTACAACCTTGTTTATTAGATGTTTTATATTAAATTTATCTTTTCTTTCCCTCATTATTATTGTTCCTAATTATTTATGAAAATTTTAAAATAATTCATTATACTTTTCTACCTCTTAAATAGTTCCAAACTATGTCTTATAATTTAATACACTAATAACATCTCTCCCACTTTAAATGAACATATCAATAAATCTACAATCAATAATTCGTTATAATCCTTTATAATATTTTTCAAACCCTTTCTGTTATTTTACTAGACCATTATCTTATATAAACTCATCCTATTATTCAGTACAATAACCTTTTTTATATAAACAGCTTTAAAAAAAAATCAATACTTCAGACTTCGAAATATGTCTGTGGTTGACTATTCTGCTATTAATCTATGATATTTTTCATCTGCTTTGAATTGACATTTCAATAGTTGACTTTTGACAACTGTGAATAATTCGTTTGTATATTCGTATCAAAATTTTCTGTTTATTATTACCCAATAATAATTTTATTTTATTTCAGATTCTTTTAATATTCTAGGTGAAATATACATGTCATCCTCTGTGCTGTGAATAAATTATGAATTTATAGTGTATCAAGGAATGAAATTTGCTTTGATGACTCACGATGTTTACAATATGAAAAATTCAGGTACTGATTTCTAATAATACTAGTGTATTTATAATTATAAAAGATAATTGATATCATAGACGTTCAATTGGATATGAGATATATTTCATTATATCGGTTCATACGTAAAAATGATAATTATATATATTTTTGAGTAGATAACCTCTATTCGTCCTTTGACAATGTTACAATTTCATATATTTTTGGGAGTTATTCTGTTTAAAATTTATGACGATAAGTTTAATATATATAAATGTATCAAGAAGGTAGTCTCGACGGCTAGTTAGAAAACAAAACTTATGATTCTTGGGGATTCCGTCTATAGGTGATAATTAAAACTCTTTTTTACTGCCCAACGTTTCGAAAATGTTTATCTTCTTTATCAAGGGCTAAAATATAATTTTGGATAATTCACTGTTATAGTTAAACAAAATTAGTACTTACTGCAAGGTGAGTTATGTTTTTAAAACTTTATAAACCATGAGTTAACATTAGGTATGTTATAATACATTATATTTTAATTTTGAAAATCTAGCAGAAATTTCAACGTACAAGAAAAACCGACCACTGTTTTTATCTAGACAAAATCGAATAAAAGTAAGCGACCATCCAACAACTTTTAGTACAGGTGTTGAGGTGTGTCAATAAACGTTAAAATGTTGTCATTTGAACTATTAAAATTGAGGTGTGTTATTATTCTTTATTATTAAAATTGACAAGAAATGTGACTAAAAATGATTTGACAAAACTTATGTTATGAGATGCCTGTAGAAAATGTTGACCTAGTCATCAAGAGTAATGCGGTATGTTATGTACAACTCGTCAATGTCGGCAGTCCAGCCTCAGAGGCTGCCACCACTCATAGAGACAAACAGCATCCATCCACGAGCTGTGTTACAAAATGTCAAAAGTTAATGTAGTACGGCCTCGACGCTGAGCACCTCTCACATTGCTCTACTCAAAACCCATCATCATTTATGGCAGTTCAACTCTCCCGATGGTTCAGGTTTCTCATTAAAAATCCCGCGAAGTATCCAGTATACTCTCACTATGTCAGACACCTCGCCCAGAACCTGCAGATGTTGTTATTTCCTTTTCCCAAGACACCCCTTTTAGAAAAGTCGATTGCTTTGTTGATTGTATCAGGTATCGCAGTCCAACATCTGTCACCTGTCTAGACAACGATTCCCATGTGTCACTGTCAAAATGTAGGTTAATATAACCATGAGGCTCGACCCATTCAGCCCCCAACATGACTCTCACTCAGTCAGGACAGAATGGAAGCATTATGTCATCAATGATTGGTACTAGTTTTAATTCAGTATTGTATCAAAAATTGTTGTATGGAAGCAAAGTAAGAAGTTATATGTCAGAATCGGAAGTTCCAGAGAACAGTAGATTTGAAGATTTGCCTGATTTATCTAGTGTAAGTAAGTATGCATAACCTATAGACGGAATCCCCAAGAATCATAAGTTTTGTTATATATATATATATATATATATATATATATATATATATATATCGTAAAATTTATTTATTCAATAAAAATTTCACTTTTTATTGAGTCTAGTCTTATTCGAATTGATTAAATATTGTATTTATTAAATTTTCGAGTGTTCTAAGGACCTTCAAAAGGTTCTTATGGTCACAAAATAAAGGTTGTTATAACTTTCCCATGTAATGTCCCAACAATAAGAATACATTATGGTAATTATTGGAGGAAAGAAATTATCTGGAAATTCATTCACTACAAACATCGCTAAGCTATCTTCGAAGTAAAAAGATTTAATAACACCCTCCTTAAAAATTAAATCATTTTTAGAAACTTTAGACATGAATATTTGCTTTAAAACTGATTACAATTTATCCAAACTCATTAAAAATAACAAATATAAATCTTCAAAATTAAACAAATCAGGAGTTTAAATTAAAATGTGGTAATGACAACTGTGGTAAAATTTATATCAGTAGAACTTTTAGAAATTTTAAAACTAAAATTTCGGAACACAAACGTAGCTATAACAACAAAAAATTAATGATATTGATTTATCGAAACAATTGTCAATTTTTTAGAATTTTCAATAACTTGTATTATATTGTGGAATTAACTAGAGACCTTGAGTTTCATTTAAAAACACTAACAAAAAATTAGATTCTAACTATTAAAATCATTTATTAGAAAACACATTTTTGGCCCAAATTTTGAAATTTTACATGTAGTCTGTAAATCCTTTAGTTTAAATATATGGAGGCTCTAGAGATAAACAAAAATAAATATTCAGGTAATCTTATTAACGACCAAATAGATATCAATCATTCTCCGTTATTAATCCTTTTTACCTAGAAGATAGCTTAGGAATGTTTGTAGTGAATAAATTTCCAGGCAATTTCTTTCAATATCTTTTGTTAAAATTAGTATAATAGAATTCTGTATTTATACACTGTATATATTAAAACATTTTTAAATTACACCTTTATTCGTTTTAAGAAGGCTACTGTGTTAGTGAAACGCGTCAACCAGTTTAAATTGAACATTAATTCAAACAAATGAAGTTTTAAACAAATTAAATTGTTTTATTTTCATCATTTTGAATGAATATTAATAATAATATTAATTTTTTAATTGTCCTATCATAGTATTACGCGTATATATTACTACTATATATTGCAAGCAACACCCTTTTATTTTTTATTTTCGTACAAATAATATAATTAAAGCTTAAGCAAATAATAGAAAAATTGTAAAATGAATATTGTGTTCCTTTTTGTTACATTGCTGCCAATCTTGGATATATGAATATTTTTTTGGTCAATAAGTTTTCAGACATAGAACTTTTCATTACAAATATGCATGCGTGCAGTTCAGCCATATTTTTCGTAGTTTTGTAAACAAGTATGTTAAAATACCATCTGTATGAATCTGGAACCCGACTTAATAAAAAAAATCTCATTTTAAGCTTGCACTTACTACAAACGATGTAGGTAATTGTAATAACATTTTTATTATTGTAGTAGAAATTGTAATGCCCGAAAAATAAAATCGTCAAATTAATCAATTAACATATCATCGGATAAGAACGAAAACTACTTTAATGCATCTAAAATCGTTTGTAGTATATTGTAGTACAATTTTAAATTTTATAGTAAGAATATTAGTAACTGAAAACTTAAATAATCGAATGAACCGATAGAAAAATAATATCATTTTAGCTTCACACTTACTACAAACGATGTAGGTAATTGTAGTAATATTTTCATTTTTGTAGAATAAATTGTAATGCCCAAAAAATAAAATCATTAACACATCATCGGATAAAAAAGAAAACTACTTTAATACATCTAAAATCGTTTGTAGTGTGAGGCTAAAATGAGATTTTTTATCGATTTATTCGTTTATTTCAAGTTTTCAGAGACTAATATTCTTATTACAAAATTTAAGATTGTACTGAAATATACTACAAACGATTTTAGGTGTATTAAAGTAGTTTTTGTTTTTATCTGATGATGTGTTAATAGTTTAATTTGACGATTTTATTTTTCAGACATTACAATTTCTACTACAAAAATAAAAATGTCACTACAATTACCTACATCGGAAGTGTAAGTTTAAAATGAGATTTTTTTATCAAGACGGGTTCCAGGTTCATACAGCTTAAAATACCTATGTAGAAATAGTTACATCAACAAACATTAAACAAAGGATATTTATTAAAAAGAAATTTAGAGAAAATTAAATGAAATCAGTGACTTAATTGAAAAATAAAATTTTCAAGTAGGCTATAATTATATTATTTGTACGAAAATGAAAAGTAAAAGGGTGTTGTTCTGGAGTGTGTAAGAGTGATACACGGTATAAATCATTTAATATTATAGATATTATTACTTTATAAATTTTCCTGAGTCTTGCTCGCAATATATAGTAGTAATATATACGCGTAATCCTATGATTAAAAATATAATATGTTTATAATCAGAAAAATTCAAAAAATATTATTAATAATATTCATTCAACCTATATGATAATTTTAGAGTTTCTACATGTACTAACAATAAATTATTATGGTTTAATTATGATAAAATTATTCAATAATTATTTACCTAATTTTATTGAGATAATAAGATTGTATTGACAGCTAACCTCTCAACTGGCACACTTATTTTGCCTTTTTGAGTACGTCCATGACACTTTAACGACATTTTTAATCGTTCACAATGATGCGCTTCAAAGAATTGTCAACAAGTACAGCCCGATCAATAATTTGTTTCATTGATGGATTTGTTTGTGAAGATAATATTGCATTCCCAGCCATTATTGCACAAAACAGTACGAAACTTTTAAACTACCGCTCTTTCAACATGGCGGCTGCGTTTACGCTTGTCATGTGATGAAAAGTACTATTCCAAGGAAAAGTTTTTTTTCAAGATATCCTGATTTGTAAGGCCCCTACCATTATTTTGGAAATATGTAATCGTTTTCTAGATATCTGTGAAATATGAAGCCTGGTGATCTTAATAATTTCTGTAACGTATATTACGTAATTAAAGTAAGCAATTAAGTATAATTTATTTTCAGTTTGATCTAGAAATATACCTAAAATATTAATTGATATAATGACAATAATTTTTATAATAAAGGTGTCATGTTGTAAGAAAATGTTATTGGAATTAAATTTTTGAATTTCCCTGCCAAACATTAAAAAACTACCTCAAGTTTCTGTATTATGAAGTTAGCCATGTGAAGTTAGCTACGGATTTTTTTTAACCATCCACGAATATTTTTTTAAAAATAAACTGTACTTTTACAAAAAAAAGTTAATATAAGAAGCATATAATGACATTTTAATAGGCTGAATAATTTTACTACCAAACATTAAAGATTAAGTAAATAAAAAGTTTTCAAATGAGTAATTGTTCGTGTACATATTTCACGATTCTAAATCGAAATATTTTTTATAACGTAAAAAAAACTCATAAAGATTACGATTGAGCGCTGACGCGCATCGTTCGTTTTGAACCTGAAGCCCCAAATTTTTTTCAAATTTTTAGTAACTTTTTCAATGGACACTTAATTAGCAACCTATTAAGGAAAAATTGTGATGTAAGTATTTTTTATAACGTGAATAAAAATTCATAAAGATTACGATTGAGCGCCGACGCGTATCGTTCGTTTTGAACTCGAAGCCCCACAATGTTTTCAAATTTTCCTTAACTATTTCAAAGAACACTTAATTAGGAACCTATTAACAAAAAATTGTGATGTAAGTATTTTTAATAACGTCAAAAAAAATTATAAAGATTACGATTGTGTGCTGACGCATATCGTTCGTTTTGAACCCGAAGCCCCAAATGTTTAGTAACTATTTCAACGGACACTTAATTAGGAACCTATTAACAAAAAATTGTGATATAAGTATTTTTTATAACGTCAAAAAAAATTCATAAATGAACGTCAACGCACAATCGTAATTTTTATGAATTTTTTGACGTTATAAAAAATACTTACATCTCAATCTTTCGTTTGTAGGTTCCTAATAAGTGTTCTTTGAAATAGTTAAAGAAAATTTGAAAACAATTTGGGGCTTCAAGTTCAAAACGAACGATGCGCGTCGGCACTCAATCGTAATCTATATGAATTTTTTTTTGACGTTATAAAAAATACTTACATCACAATTTATTGTCAATTGGTTTCTAATTAGATGTTCTTTGTAATAGTTGAATAATTTTTTTTATTTTTGGGTCTTCGATTTGGAATCGTGAAATATGTACAGGAACAATTATTTGAAAACTTTTTATTCACTTAATCTTTAATTTTTGGTAGTAAAATTATGTAGCCTATTAAAATGTCATTATATGTTTCCTATATTAACATTTTTTTGCAAAAGTGCAGTTTATTTTGTAAAAAAATATTCGTGGATGGTAAAAAAAATCCGTGGCTAACTTCACACGGGTCGAAGGAAAAGTGTTCAACAAATACAAAGAGCACTTTTGCACTCCTGAGAAGTGCAATTTATATAATTCAAATATTTAAAAAACATAATTAATACTTACAACTTTTCTGCCATTAGAATTTCCAGGCTTTAATATTTTATCATGGATGCCATGTCGGATTTTAAATTTTTCTAACCAGCCAATACTGGCATTGAAATTGTTGTGTCCACGTGCCCTCGCAAACGTTAACGCCCTTTTCCTTATTGCGGCTCCAGTGATTTTTACATTTTGGCTAGTGTTTAATACCCACTGTAGAACTTCCTTATCAACATCTTGAAACATACATGGTTTTATCCGTTTTTTCGAACCACCATTTTCATTGGTAAACGCCGACATCACACGTTCCCGATTTTTTTTAATAGTTGATAGCGTACTCGCCGCGATGTTGTATTTTTTAGCGATTACATTCTGTTTACATCCCTTGTCGATTTCGTTTAAAATTTCAACTTTTTCTGTGATTGAGAACACTCTCCGTTTATTCGACATGTTGCGCACAATAACTCAATTCTATACTGACTTAAAATTTACAAAATATTATATTTATGGGTAAGGCCCAGTAAGCCTTTTCCATTATATCTACTAATGACATCTGAAAGTTTCAAGAAATCACAAAATACTTTTGAATACCTAACATTTAACTATTCAAATGGGATACAAAAAGAAGTAATAAAAGTGTGATTAAAATTCGAAATAAATATTTGCCAAACAATTAGGGACAAAAGAACTTGTAAAGGATAAGTGAAATAGATTTCATAAATCTACAAATTTAAATGGATTTTTAATATTTTCTTAATGTTGTTTATTGTTCCGTATAATCATAAAGTTAATATTGTAGGGAAAAATTTGTATTATCAATATATTTATCCCCTTAAAACCGAAAAATAACAAAACAACACCACAACAGTGGTGTTGCCAGGTAAATTTTTGACCGTCCCTATTATCATTCTTTCCTATTATTTTGAAAAATGTATCCAAGGTATATATTGTCTTTACTGTATCGTGGCTGGCAAAAACTGAATGCATAAAAATACTAGTAAAGCTGAAGTTTAGAGTGTGGGAGACTATAATTCGAAATTTAATTTGACATTTTGAAAGAAAAAAGCTATTTTTCCCTTCGATACCAGGTAAAGATAAAATATTGAATTGAATAAATGGGATTATGTATCCCCATCGAACATACGCAATTATATAACTGTAGCCTAGATAGATATCACTTTGGTGGTTCCTAAAATAATAATATTTATTCACCAGGTAAATTAACAATTACAAAATATATACATAAATAAAAATCTCATAAAATTTAGAAAAACCACAGGAGCGCAATCCCTCGTACGTGGGTGGCATAGAATAAAACATTTAAAATATAAGTATTTATATAAATCTTGAACAGTACCTAAACAATCTAAAATTAAAATTGCATTGTTAAGTTTGATCGATACTCTAATAATCGTGATAATTTTAAAACATTTACACAATTTTATAAAGCAACTAAACATGTAAGTGAATAAAAAAATAAACCCTAAGTTATCCGAGAGGTGTGGATACACCTATTTCGGCAAAATTCAAATAAACACAATTAAAAATACAAGTTAAAACAAATACACTAAATTTAACAGTATTGCATATTATTCAATAGTTTTGAATAAAATAAAATTAGGACCAAAGTAAATATATGTACATATGGGCAATATTAAGCGAACGCAGAAATTTGAGTAAACGTAACTTTATTTTTTAAGTAAAGTAATATGTGTTTACCCCACCATAACAATATGACAGAAATTTCTTGTCTGTTCCTTGAGAAATTTTTTCAATTTTTTTTTGAAAACAATAACACTAGTCATATTCTTGATACTATCCGGAATACAATTAAAGATTTTCGGGGCTAGAAATGAAAAAAATCGTTGACAGAAGCACTTTATCATTCTCGGAGCAATGTAGTGGTACTTGTACTTGTTCCTAGTTACATATCTATGTGCAGGTAAGTTTCTTACATCTTTTATTGTGAGGTATTTTATAGATGAACATAGAAAGTAGAACTGTTTCAGGTCCATTATGTTGCTTTCCCTATATAATCGATCTGCAGAATAGGTATAGGGTTTACACATAATGCTCTTCAGAAATCTTTTTTGAATGATTTCTAACGGAAGAATGTTAGTTTTCAGGGCACTTCTCCAAGCCACTATACTATAACAGAGGTGACTTTCCACTAGTGCGAAATACAGCATTCGAAGGTATCCATATAGCAGGTATGAATTTTCTGAGGTATTTAAATTTCTAAAGGACAAATTGTAGTTTTTAGGCTTATTTCAGAATTAAATAGGGTTATTGTAGAGAGTAGCATAACGCGACTTCGGAAAAATTTCAATGCAGTTTTTCGTTTTGGTGTTCCTAGATGCCAAAATCACCCCCGTTCCAAAGGTTATATATTATTATAGAGTGAAACACCCTGTATATTAAATAATAAAAATTAAAGATTGTGCATTGTAATTTAGAAGAATTTTTTTAAGTCTGAATTTTTTTTATCATTTGTATGGAGACAATCTGTATGATACACTATTTGATAGAGAAGGCATACACAAGACAGACCGTATAATCGTAGGGAAAATTGTCAATAGGTGCGAGAAACAAATTATGTGAAATAAAATAACATAATTTTTATTCAAAAGATTAAGTATCAGAACTTTGTTTATGATAAAAAAAACTAATGTTTCTTTATTCTGTGAAATTAAGATAATCTTATGAATTTATCAGAAGAAACCAAACAATATTTGTTGAAAGAAATATTAACATAAGAAAGGGTAACTGTTTAGACATAACTAGATAGGAAGCTGTATAATAATATGAATTTCAGAAAGCATGACATATACAAAACGAATATTCATTTTGCACATATATTTGAAGTTAACAGCTGTCATCTAAAAATATTAAGAATTTTCATTTTACATACACACTTAGAGATTAACAAATGTCAGTTAAAATTTTTATGAAATATTGTTGGGAGAAAACAATATATGAGGTTTAAGCAATTGAAAAATTTAGAATAGAATGTCCTGATATGATGGAGGGACGATTCACTGTTTGAAGTGAAGGTTTTCAATGATGAAATTGATAGTCAATTTTGATTGGTAAATAAACGTTTAAAAGAATCACATCAGCGACAATTACGTTGCTAATGATAAAAAAATTTGAATGAAAAAAGTTGTTGATTATGGAGACTATTCACTAAGAAGTCTCTTTTTGGGGTAGCAAAAATTTGGAAGAAGAAAAATTATTTTGGTAAAGAAAATTATTTTAAATATTTGAGAAATATCAGTTTTGGCTATGGAATTCAAGAAACAAATACATTATACTTACGAGATATACGTTAATGTAAGTAATTAAGTAAATATTAATAACTACAAAATATAAAAAGGAATTGTTATATATTATGTGGTACTAACCGTGACTTTTCTTTTATAAATGGTCAATTGTTGTATTGTGGAAGCAATGTCTCGACAATACCTTTCAGAAAACACTGAATCATGTAATTCATCAAAAGTGTTTTGATGTTGGAAGAAATACAGCGTCAATTCCTGATTTGGTGGAAATGGACAGGAAGAACGGATTTATTCCAAGAGAGAGAGAACCTAAAATAGATTAAAGGAACTGATCATTGAGGTGAATAAACAAAAACAGTATAGTGAACAAGGTATTTAAATTCAATTTATTAATACATAAAAAGTTAAACGAACTTACCGATTTGTGTAAAGAACTGAACTTTAATGTTACATGGACGCTAAAAAGTTTATAGTTCGCCATCTTCTATAATTCATTTGTATACCAAGTTGCATAATTGTAATTCACCCTTAGAATTAATATCTCACCAGAGTGTGTGTCTGTTGTATGAATGAATCATTATTTTAGATAGTTGAATTTCTTCAAGAACACTTGTAAAAGAGTAATGTATTTATTTTCATCACATTAAACAACGTTTTGTTTCTATTGAAGAACGATTTAAAACTGTACGTTGAGATTTTCATTTCATCTGGTGATTTCCGCTCCATCTATTTTCTATAGGTAGAAGTTTGAACTGACATCTATGAATGGTGCAGAGATTTGATTCCAAGCAGGGCAGGACCGTATTCAGTTCATAATTATTAAGTAAATAATATATTTTGATCAACAAATTTGTTTTAAAATATAAAGAATTTATTGATTTTGGCGCTAATATTAAAAAATGAAACCGTTTAATTTTTATATACTTGAACTCTACCCTGAGAGAAGAAATTTCTCATGCAAGTAGCATAAATTGTTTATCACCTATTTAAAATTATCTATATACTGGGCTAATAATAAAAAGTTTAAAGTAAATCTAAACTAAATAAAATATTAAGTATATTTTTTATTACAAAGGATAAGTCTATCCAGTTTAAAAAAAAATGGCCCCCAATGTAGGGCTAAAATCTATCCAGTAAAATATATATATTTATATATATATATATATATATAGAGCTATTCAAAAGTCCCCTCCCCCCCTCGTATCTTTTGAACGGCTACACTTACATTAATAAAATTTGGAGGGTGAAAATAAAGTGTTGTAAACTTCTCTACGATTGGTAACAGGTGACGTAATAGTAATAGATGACGTCACAGTGCCACTCTGGCCAATAATTTTAAATAGGACCTTATGGCAAGTGATATCTCGTTACATTGGCTACATAGCCATATTAATTTTGTTTGGGTTTAAATTAATTTTGACGGATAAATTAAATAAATACCAAAATTATTATTTCACATTTAAATATTGAAGATTTTTCAGTCCGCCTCTGGTAAGTTGTCAAAAAAATTGACGTTTTTAATTTAATAGTATTTGTTGCTTTGCAAAGTTTTTCTAAATAGCTTAAATATTTAATTTTATTATTGTTTAACGAGACGTTTAAGAGTTTACAGCTATCTTAATAATTGGTGAATCTAAAAAGAATCTCCATGAAGCGGAACGTTTATTTAATGAGAGATGCCCAGATCGCCATATCTCGAGAACTTATTTAGGGGAGCTTCACAAGTTTGAAGCAACAGGTAGTGTTCAAGATGCCAAACGATCTGGTCGACCAACAAATAGTGATGATAAAAAAATTGATATAGTTGCTGAAATGGTAGTAAACCCTACTTCCTCTTCAACTAAAGTTGCGTCTATCTGTGAAGTAAGTAAAAGTACAGTACAGAGAGTGTTGGGTAAAAATAAATTACACCCATACAAGTTAAAAATGGTGCACCCCCTTTCGGATGACGACCCCGACAGAAGACTCGAATTCTGTGAATGTATGACAAATAAAATTAGTCAAAACCCACATTACACAAAAACAATTTGTTTTAGTGACGAAAGTACTTTTTGCCTCAATGGAAATGTGAATACACAAAATGTAAGGTATTGCAGTGACACAAATCCTCACACCTTTCGTGAACAACATACCCAATTTCCAGAAAAAGTCAATGTTTGGGGAGGTATTTTGGGAAACCACATAGTTGGTCCTGTTTTCCTAAATTCAAATTTAAGCGGTGAAGTGTATCTGGAGATGTTACAAAATGCAATAGAGCCGTTAATTCTTGAAATTCTGGAAGATAATCAAGATGAATTCGGCCATCTGGAAATAATATTTCAACAAGATGGCGCTCCTGCACATTATTATGGTGCAGTAAGACGTTACCTGGATGAAGAATATCGAGGTAGATGGATCGGCTGGCGAGGTCCTATAAAATGGCCACCTCGGTCACCAGATCTGACACCATTAGATTTTTTTATATGGGGGTACTTGAAATCCAAGGTTTATACTACGGCACCCGATAGCATTGGCGTTTTGAAAGAAAGAATTACTGAAGAATGCAATGCTATTTCAGCTGACACATTCGAACGAGTACGAAAAGAGTTTACTAATAGGATGTATTACTGTCAGGAAGTAGACGGAGCACATTTCAAACACCTGCTATAAGAATCCATTGTTGATATTTGATTAATTAAATTTGAAAAAATAATTTCAATAATTTTGGTATTTATTTCATTTATCCGTCAAAATTAATTTAAGCCCAAACAAAATTAATATGGTTATGTAGCGAATGCCAATGCCTTTCAAACGAGATATCACTTGCCATAAGGTCCTATTTAAAATTATTGCCAGAGTGGCACTGTGACGTCATCTATTACTATTACGTCACCTGTTACCATTCGTAGAGAAGTTTACAACACTTTATTTTCACCCTCCAAATTTTATTAATGTAAGTGTAGCCGTTCAAAAGATAAGAGGGGGAGAGGGGACTTTTGAATAGCGCTGTATATATATATATATATATATATATATATATATATATGTGTGTGTTATAACGGAATTTGTAAGCACGATAGAGGGCGTATTTTTTGACGGATCGAAACCAAACTCGCTACAAAAATCGGTTAGGCCAAAATCTTGGACGAGTTCGTTAATGAGCCAAATCGGCCCTATAAAAACAAAATGGCGGCCTGTCAAAGTTGAAAAAATCGTATTTCCTTTGTTTTTCATTTGACGTAAAAATGTTATTGAGCTTTTTCATAGACCTTAACACGTTCTACAACATTTGTGTTTCAACATTTTTCTCTAAATCGTATATTGAAACATTTATTTAAAAATATTCACAAATTTACCAGAATTTTTTTTTATTTTTTTGTTTTTGGTTTGATGCCAGAATGTTACTTTGGTTTTTTGTACATCTCAAAACATTCTATTACTTTTGTATCTAATTTTTTATTTTGGTTTTATGCAAACATGCTATTGAAATAAGCCTGTCCAATTGGTCCTGTGCCATTGGGATTTTTTATAATAAATTTAATATGACAATCCCACTTTAAATTTGCATCCATGATAATTCCCAAATATTTCACATTTGTTACAGGTTGGATGCTAAAATTTTGTCCGTTTTGTGATATTTCAAGAGGTTTGAATAGTTCTATGCTTAAATAGGTAAAGAGGCATTATCACCATATGTTTGGTGAGGGTTACTATTTATTTGTTTGGCCAATCCCTTGCCCATTTCTGAAAATACACGATTGAATTCATTCGCAATGTCACATGGGTTGTCAGTATATTTCCCATTGGACCCTTAATAGCTTCATAAGGCATTTTTACTTTTTTTGTTCCACTCAAATCTTGCACCACGCTCCATAATTGTTTATTGTTATTTAAATTTTCCATGATCTTTTCCGAATAAAATTTGCGTTTTGTCTTTTCGATAAGCGAATGTAGTCTATTTCTATATACCTTGTATTTTACAAGTAAATCAGTCATTGGGATGGAGCTTTGTTTGTCAATATAATCTATTTTTAGTCTTATTTCAGAATGAAATAGGGCTATTGTAGAGAGTAGCATGACGCGACTTCGGAAAAATTTCAATGCAGTTTTTCGTTTTGGTGTTCCTAGATGCCAAAATCACCCTCCGTTCCAAAGGCTATATATATATATATATATATATATATATATATATATATAAGGAAGATAGTCTTTGCTGACTGTTAGGAACAAAACTGGTGAATATTGGGGAAAGCAGCAAGAGTATATATATATATATGTGTGTTATAACGGAATTTGCAAGCACGATAGAGGGCGTATTTTTTGACGGATAAATCGGTTAGGCCAAAATCTTAGACGAGTTCGTTAATGAGCCAAATCGGCCCAGAAAAAACAAAATGGCGGCCTGTCAAAGTTGAAAAAAAATCGTATTTCCTTTGTTTTTCATTTGACGCAAAAAAGTTACTAAGCTTTTTTATAGACCTTAACACGTTCTACAACTTTTGTATTTAACATTTTTCTCAAAATCGTACATTAAAACATTTATTTAAGAAAATTCACAAACTTACCAGAATTTTTTTTTAATTTTTTTGTTTTTGATTTGATGCCAGAATGTTACTTTGGTTTTTTGTACATCTCTATTACTTTTGTATCTAATTTTTTATTTTCGGTTTTATGCAAACATGTTACTGAAATAAGACTGTCCAATTGGTCCTGTGCCATTGGGATTTTTTTTTTCATTAATGGATTCGATGAGAGCTTTTGTAACCCATGGCGCAATATTTGTGGTTTTTATTTCCGTTTCTAAAATAGGTACTTTTATTTATGTTTTTCTGTATAATTGTTATTAATTTTTCTGTTGCAGGGTCTGGATTATTACAATTTAGGATAATATCCCACGATTCTTTGGATATATTGTCTACAATTTTTTTATAGTTGACGTGCTTAGTATAATACTCAGCTACCTTTTTAGTTGTTTTATTATCAAAAACTATTTGCAGCGCTATTGTATAGCGGTATGTTATATTAGTTTCTATTACTACAGGGATAATATTTTTTAGAATGTTAGTTTTTGACTTAATAAATAAATGATCTAAGCAAGCTGCCATTCTGGTTGGTTTGTTTATTAATGGTGGACGTAAATCCACACTCACTCAGGCCACTTACATATTCCATGGTATCATCATTTAAATCCAATAAGTCAATGTTAATATCTCCAACAAATAGACAACAATTTTCAAAATTGACACCACTATTATATAGGAAATTTTGAAAATTATTGATAAATTCAGGTATACTTGGATTACTATTTTCCTTAGACGGTGATCTATAAAAGCAAGAATCGTAATTTTATTGTTGTTATTGATAGTTACAGTCACTTTTACAATATTTTTGGGTCCTAATTTTAGGACATCATATTTGAAAAAGTATTTGCAGTTTATGTAAGCCACGACTCCATCATTTTGAATCAGATCGCCTTTGTTGTATTTTATATTGTATCCCGGTATGTTTTACAAATTGATGTCAGTAATCTTCCATGTCTCAGAACTAGACAATCAAAATCTGTAACATTAGCTCATCTAAATTTTTGCGTATACTTCTGATATTGTTATGAAGTATAGTAAAGTTATGATTAGTTTGGTTTATTTTGAAAATCTCGTCACATTCACTGAAATCTCTTACGTTATACGTTTCAGCAATGGGTACATTGAAATCCCTTTCATTATAGATGTATAAATAATGTAACAAACAATTAAAACTTGGGGATAAAATCAGTCATAAACTAAAAATCAAAATGAAATAACAGCATTAAAATATATGTTGAGGAGTGTGTCTATACATCCAAAAATAATAAAGTCCCACAACCAAGTACAACAAAAACTAAATCAAAATGCACAATCCAAGGAGCTTCAAAAAAACGAATGAAAAAATATATTACTAATAACTGCTGTGTAACTGCAATTATTTATTTTTCGAGATTGCCAGAGCCAGTCCGGGATCTGGTATTTCGATTTTGCGAAGGTCCCTGGTTTTCTTCAAGTTTTTCTGTTTTAATAGAAGTATTTGCTAGGTATTTCAATTGTTTTTTATTTCCTAGTTCTCGTTGTTCTATTCTTTTTGGTTTTATTGTAGTCAATTCTTCGACGTCTTTGTCCTTTTTATTTGAGTAGGGAGTGGTTGGACCACTATGGGTTTGGTGTATAGATTCGGTCTCTTGTTCAATTTCTAAGATTTCACCAGCAGTATAGATAGCGTCGTTTACATACAATTTTTATCCTTTAATGTAACGTTTGTTGTTTGATGTTTTTACCTTGTTCAAATTGTCTTCTTAAAGTCGCAGTAGTTTCACGTTGTGCTGGTGTCAAGTCATGAGATATAAATATATTTGTTCCTTTATGCTTGCTGCTGGTTTCCAATATCTTGCTTTTAGTAAGGTATGAAACAAATTCTACTTTCACCGGTGCCTTCTTAGTTCTGCCCAAGGAATATATATTATGTATTTGATCTTCTTGAATTGTCGTACCCAACAATCCAGATAATTTGGTACAAACAGTTGGTTTAATCCAAATACAACAATATTATTCTTTCTACTATGTCTTTCCAAATTCTCCACCTTTTTTTTCAAGTTTAAATTTTCCGCCTCTAGTTTTCTTATTTTCTCATTTAGAGATTCTACCCGTAGAAGTATGTTGACTTCTGATGCTTCTATAGCTCTTCATAGTTCCTGTTTACTATTTTTAATTTCTTCTAGGATTTCTCTTATTGCAACTTGGCTGCATTCTTCCATTTTACGTGTATGGCCGCCTTTAATTTAAGTACTTATCATACAAAAAACTTGTATGTGATAAGGATTGTTGGATTTGTTTTGATCTAACACTATTTATAATAACTATATAACATTCGTTAGGATTCTTTAATGCAGATCTTGGACAGCAACTGTAGAACAATGCGTTTTACAATTAATATAAATATACAATGAAAGTTGGCAACGCTGTTTCTGTTCGTATGTAGAAACAAATTGTACAACATTGACGTTATGGACACGTCTCTCAAGGGCGGTGCCTACCAGACGTTTTCCACTTTATGATATTCTGTTAGCGAAAAATATTTATATCTATTTTGTCTCTGTATATGTAAAAATAGCATCTAAAAATGTTCTATTTTTGACATGTATTATTTTCAAATTGCCCATTGTCTAAAAAAAGTACATGCAAAAAACTAGTGATGCTTCTCACGAATTAAAAGTTCATGCAAAAAAAATAGTGATGCTGCTCACTTATTAAAAGTTTCATATTTGGAACACGTTTTATTGCTCAGATATGTAAAAACAATATAAAAAAACTACCCATGCGATTTTTGACCTGTAGTATTTTCGAAAAGCTATTCGTATAATATCGCTGATTAGTCAATAAGCCATATTTGAAATTAGAGGGTTTCAAATGCCGACAGTCTTCTTGTAAACAAGCAGTTAATTATCTGAGATTTCAAAAGAGACTTTTATATAACTCACGGTTTCTCGTTTGGTCTTTCCATCACTCCCTAAGGACTTATTCTGGATAAGCTTCCGGAAATACGGCAACTTTCCAATTAGGTATTACGTTACCGGAATAAAGTATCAGTTCGTTTCTAGAAATTTAGTAGCCCATAACGTATCTGAAGGGAGCAAGATAGGTGATTTAGGTCAGTGACTAAGCTTTTATATTTTTGGATAAAAATTTTTTACTCCAAAACTTCTTACTACCGCTAATAGTAGAAATACTCGTATTACAACCTAATTTGTCACAGGAAAAAATAAGTTGCATTATATTATATTGATAAGAGCTATTGTTTTCACTATTCAATTTTGTAAGATTATTCTTAGACTTTTTCAACCAACAAAAAAAACATTTTTCTTGTTTCCGTTTTCATGAGACACAATTTGTATTTGTAATAGCATTTCGTGGATTCAGCACTCAAAATAAGTGATATAATTTCGAGTGACATTAGGTTATTTCTGTTTTAGATCTTTTCAAAAATAACAGTTCATTTTATAACAATCATAGCTACCTGGGAGACAGCGACCGAAATTTTGCACCCAATCGTACAAATATATTTTTTCTTTCAATGTTTATACCGTGTAAATAATGAAAGTCAAAGTCTACCAAGCTTTTAGTGCTGCAAACAGTTATAACAATTGTTGAAACCTGTAAATAAATAACCTCTGTGAAGCTGGCTGAACCATTTCGGCAGAATCAAATCAAACCTATTACGATTTTCAGTACTCATTTTGTAATAATTTATACCACAAAAAACAATTTTGTACCTTTACCTTTACCTAATAAAGAAAAAACCTGGAAAGCACATATTAAAAATAATTTAAAAAATTAAGATTAATACAGAAAATTGAAAAACTGAATTTGTACCACAAAAAATATTAACGTCAACCCCTCAAACAACCCCTGTTTCGATAAATTGAATAGCAAGCCCATTGTTCTCCGATCTTTTCAATATTTCCTGAAAATATAATATAATCATATACCCTTTTACCCTCCCTAAGGTGTCGGGTTTGCATTTAATTTTCGTATATAAATTTTTGCTAGTCTTTCGTGTTTCTTGTTTAATATTTTTTGCATCTTCACATGATTTACCTCTCTCTTTTAGTATATTATCCAATACTGTTTTCCATGTTTGTCTTGGTCTTCCTTGTTTCCTTTTTATTTATATGTTTGCCTCATATGTCCTTTTAACGTATCTATTGTTGTCCATTCTTTAAATATGTCCCTACCAACTTAGTTGTCTTTGTTCTATAAATTTTAATACGGGTTGGATACCTAATTCTTCTCTTATTTTTGAGTTTCTCATTTTGTCTTTTCTTGTTGCTCGAAATTTTCTTCTTAGGTATTTAATTTCTCCTGCTTTTATTCTGCATTTTTGCTTACTTGTAAGAGTCCAAGACTCGCACCCATAAGTTAGAACTGGTCGATATATTGTGTTATACACTTTTACTTTTGTTTCTTTGGTGATTTCTCTTTTGTTTATAAATTTTTGGTTCATGGCATAGTATAGCTTAATTGTTTTCTCGATTCTTTCATTTATTTCTGCTTCTTGTTTTCCTGTTTCGTCAAAAGTTACTCCTAAGTATTTGAATTATTTTACTTGTTCTATTTGGACACTATCTATTTTAATTTCTGTGTTGATCTTCTGATTTCCTATTAAAAGTATTTTGGTTTTATTGTTCTTGATTTTCATGCCTTCTTCTTCCATAACAGCTTTCCATATATTCAAGTTTTTTTGTAATCGGTTATCGTTTCCTGCCATTAACACCGCGTCATCTGCAAAAACTCCTTGGACTATCTCAACTCTTTCTAAATTTTTATAACCAAAGAACATTTTCTTTACCTTCTGTCCATATGTATATTGAACAATGTTGGGCTCAGTTCTCCTCCTTGTCTATGTTGGTTCTAAATTCTTTTTATTTCATGTTGTTTTTTATGATAAAATTTATGTTTGTTTCAAATATATCTTGAATAATTTCAATTATTATTTTGTGTATTCCCTTTTCTTTCAGCCCTTTCCATACTTTTTCTCTAGGTACAGTATCAAACGCTTTTTCGAGATCTATGAACGCTAGATATGTGTTTTTATTTTCTAGATG
This sequence comes from Galeruca laticollis, assembly GCA_963921935.1. Classification (NCBI taxonomy): domain Eukaryota; kingdom Metazoa; phylum Arthropoda; class Insecta; order Coleoptera; family Chrysomelidae; genus Galeruca; species Galeruca laticollis. The sequence continues at coordinate 62,258,989 of OY998177.1, forward strand.
TCTCTTTTCTTCTAATTGTTGTATTGTGAAGATGTGATCTTGCGTACTTCTTCTTGGTCTGAATCCACTTTGTGCCTCTGAAAGCTGGTTTTCTAAAGTTGGTTTAATTCTGTTGTTTATAAGCTGTTCGTATGTATATCTTTATAATGGTGTATAGTTTTGACATTGTTTTAGATCTCCTTTCTTGTGTATAGATGTAATTAACCCTAGAGTACTAATACTCGTAAAATTTACGACGCCGAATTATTTTTCCCGAAATTTGGCAACAACGGAAAATCTTGCAGATTTGGGTCTCCCAGTAGCTTCCTCTTTAGTACTCTGCTAAACGTTGGTAAGTCCACGTCAGTCGGATTTTTAGCGGAAGTGCAGAAATTACGCATCGCGTCGTAAATATTACGACGCTTTAGTGTTAGTGATAGTATTAGCGATAAGATTATTGTGAATGTTTTTCTTTGTTTTATGCTGAATACTCGATTTATTGTGTAAGTAGACTAATAATATTTCATAATTTGTAGAAACAAAATGCAAATTTCAAAGTATAAAGCTAAGATTTATTTATTTATTAATTTCAGAAACTGAGAAATGGCAAATAAACCACTTACTGCGTCGCAGTTGCAACAAGAAATGGAAAAGATTATGAATGGAGAAGATGATTATAATGAACCGTACGAGGACAGTGGAAGTGACTGGGAGGAAGATTATTTAGAAGAGGATTCGGTACATTCTGACAGCTCAGAAGAATATAACCAACCAACCAACCATGCCATCGAGAAAAAAAATCCAGAATTAGCAGAGGAACGTCCAGAAGAAGCTCTCTTGTCATATGATCAAGAATCATCGGATGACGATGAACCTTTAGCCAGCCTATGTCGAAGCCAGGGTCGAAGGGATCTAAATATAGTTTTTCCTAAACAAATAAATATAAAAGGTAAGAATGGTCATAAGTGGTCATCTAAACAGCCAGTCTTGTCAAAGAGAGTCAGCTCTAGGAATATTGTTCATTTTATATCTGGTTGCAAAGGAGAATCTCGTAACTGTTCTTCAATAAAGGACCACTTTCTGCACTTCTTTCACGACAACATTCTTGACATAGTTATTCTTCACACCAATGAAGAGATTGTTAGGCAGTCTTCTAAATACGCTGCAAATTCTGCTGCGGTATCAAAACTTTGCAAAGATGAGTTATTAGCCTTCCTGGGAATACTAGTTTTTTCTGCCGCCAAAAAAGACAATCATCTAAATGCTAGACATATGTTTGAAGGGACCACATCGGGATCTTTCTATCGCGCCTGTATGAGTAGAGAACGTTTTACGTTTTTAGTAAACTGTCTCAGGTTTGACGATAAAACTTCGAGGGAGGAAAGGAGAAAAACCGACTCATTCGCTCCTATTCGTGACATATGGAATATGCTAATCGATGTATGCAGAAGTTCCTATATTCCATCATCTTATCTCACCATCGATGAACAGCTCTTAGGATTTAGAGGAAGGTGTCCATTTCGTATGTACATACCTAACAAACCGTCGAAGTACGGTATAAAGATTATTATGTTATGCGACACATCCTCCAAATATATGATAGATGCTAGTCCATATCTAGGAAAGAGCACTGATACTGGAGGACTACCTCTTGCAAATTTTTATGTGAAAGAGTTAACAAAATCGGTTCATGGTAGTAACCGTAACATTACCATGGACAACTGGTTTACGTCAGTTTCTTTGGCGGATGAACTTTTGGAGTTGCCGTACAAACTAACAATTATAGGAACTCTGAGAAAAAATAAAAAAGAAATACCACCAGAACTATTGAAAAATAGGCAACGAGGCACATCAATGTTTTGCTTTGATAGGAAAAAGACATTAGTTTCATATGCACCAAAACCTAATAAAATAGTGTTGTTACTTTCCACTCTGCATGAAGGTGCAAGCATTTCCGAAAATGGAAAACCTGATATAATTATAAATTATAATGAAACCAAGTCAGGTGTAGATACTTTTGATCAACTATGCAGTAATATGACCTGCTCCAGAAAAACCCGGAGATGGCCTATGTGTGTTTTTTATGGAATGATTAACATAGCTACCATCAATTCATTTGTAGTATACTGCCATAATTCTCACAAAGCTAATACGAAGCCTGCTTCCCGCTTCCAGTTCATGTTAAATTTGGGCAAAAGCCTTGCTGAGCCATGGATGCGCCAAAGATTGAACATCCCCAATTTACGTCGCAATATTCGACAGGACATAAACGAAATTCTAAACATACAGCCTGTTCCTGAACCAGATAACCCTATGGCAAAGAAGCGGACAGTGTGCTCCTTCTGCCCTAGCCGTCTGAGAAGAATGACAACAAACTTTTGTGTACAGTGTAAACGAGCAATCTGCGGACAGCACAACAGAAATTGTTGCCCAGAATGTCCATTTTCTTCGGCATAATTCATTTTTTTTCAAACCATATCCATTTATTTGATTAGTTTAAGATGAAAAACCTATTATTTCTGTTGGAAAATATATTTTGATTTTTTTAAAATGTGATTTAATCCAAAGTCGTAAATTTTACGACGTATTAGTATTACGGAATAATCAAATCATATTAGTACTCTAGGGTTAAGGCTACTCGCCATTCTTCTGGGATTTTTCCATTGTGCCAAGATTTATTGATAATTTCTAATAACACATCCAGTCCCCTATTTCCTAGATTCTTAATCATTTCAGCTGGAACTTTATCATCACCCGGCGCTTTCCCATTTTTTAATTCCTTAACAACTCTTTTTAGCACTTCCAATTTTATGCTCTGTATTTCAATTTTTTGTTCGCTATTTGGATTTATTTGGGTTTGCTGCTCTAACAGCTCTTGAAAATACTATTTCCATCTTTCCATAATGTCTGCTTCATTTGTTAGTATCTCTTGATTTTTATCTTTTATATACTGTTCTTTTCTTTGCTTTTCTGTTCTTAACGATTTTAGAACCTTATAAAATAGTTTTTGATTCCCTGTACTATATTTTTCCATTTTGTTCCCAAAATCTGTCCAGGCATTTTGTTTTGCTTTTATTACTAGAACTTTGACTTTTTCTCTTTGGTTTTTGTAGCTTTCATATTGCTTTTCCATTCTTTCTTCTTCTTTTTAACCTCTTCTTTAATTTCATTGTTCCACCATGCTGTTTCTTTTTTCCTAGTATCTGTTTTGTAAGTCCCGCATAATTCAGTGGCAGTGTTAATGACTACGTTTTTAAATATGTTCCAACTCTGTTCTGAGTTAAGGTTTTTTTATATCAGTAAATTTTTGTTTTTTATCTCTTTTTAGTTGATATTTTGTTGCGACCGTTTTATTTCTTAATTTGTATGTTTCTATTGATATGTGACTTTCTTCCTTTACTGTTATTTGTTTAGTTTATGTACTGTCACCTTTAATTTTTGTTTCCAGTAGATAGTGGTCACTGTTAATTTTAGCTCCTCTTTTAACTTTAACGTTGAGTATATTTTTTCTTTCTTCTTTTTGTGGTAAAACATAGTCGATAATTGATTTTTCTCCTCTGCTATGTTGTACCCTCGTGTATTTATGAATATCTTTGTGTCGGTAGAAGGTATACAAATTATCAAATTTTGTAATTGACAGAAATCTAACAGTTTTTTTCCGTTGTTATTTCTCGTTTTTACTCCACAGTTTCCTAGTATCATCTTGTAGTTGTTGTCCTGTTTACCTACTCTGCTGTTAAAATATCCTGCAATGTATATACTTTCTTTTGATTCTTCTACCGTACTTGTTAAATCTTCCCAGAATTTGTCTTTTTCTTCTGCTTTTCCATTTTCATCCGGGCCATATACTGATATGATCGTTCTAACTTTGTTTTTCGTTTCTTAGCTCTACAAGTAGTATTCTGTCAGATATCGCTCTATACCTTACAATTTGTTTTGTTAATTTTTTATATATTATACATCCTACTCCTACCGCGGCTCGCTGGTTTAAGTTTACTCCGTTGTATATTAGAATGTGGTCATTCTGCATTCGAATTTGTCCCTGTCCTTTCTTTTTTGTTTGGCTTATTGTTAGTATCTGTAGGATTGTTCTTTAAAATTCATATATTAATTCCACTTCCTTCCCTTGTAGACTTCTAGTATTTCATTTTCGTCTTATTTCTACAAGGCTGAATTTTTTTTCTCAAATAGTTAGATTTATTAAAATAATGAAAAAAATTTTACCGACAATCCAATGTAGTTAAAGCTTTGATAGACGTGATGGAATGCACTATCTCCCGAGCGCAGTTACTGCGCCGATCCGCTATAAGTCGCACTGAATAATTGTACGGCATTGAATTAAAATATACAAAACTGGTTTTCCGTGTACAAGTAGTTTACGTTATTTATTATTAAATTGAAGTCGTCTAATTTCGATAGAAGGTGGCTAATGCTTCGGTAGGCGTGGCTCAAGTTGTAACGCAGGAACTTGATTGAAATCTAATGTTAGGTTAAAAAGGTCTTTATTTACAGTTTTGAGTTTCCAATTTACAGTAATTTAAAAAATATATATCATGTGTATGCTGATGGACTGGCTATTTTCGAAACTACTGTGTTTCCTGTGTTGTTTCATGGCTCCCAGCTTGCAAGCATTATCCATATGTTTTGGCTATTTGAATAACTTTGTCCCTAGTATATAGTTATGGCTCCTAGAATCTTTCGGCTGGGTTTTCGAGAGAGCAACATGGCTGTGAATTATTAGAATATTACAGCACAAATTGTAAGACTGCTGACTTTACTCCCTATGAGAATAATGTGGGTTTGGGAATGAACCACAAAGTTATGTGATTAACGATCCATGTAGAAGCCTACACCCACTATCGCGGATGCCTTCTGTGCGATTTGCGGCTTTGAGCTTAGTCCGCAAATCTTGTGGCAGGCAGTAGTTATAAAAATTTACTGAAATTTTGTTGATGAAGTCTTTGATGGTGGGTATATTGGGTTTGTCATGTAACCAGGAGTTTTTTGGGAGTTTGGGATAAACCGTATTATGTTTTATTGCCATTCTGAGACACTTGTTTTGTATCACCTGCAGGGAGTTGAAGTTGTGTTTAGTGTTTAGTGCCTGTATAGTATATTGGTGCTGCGTATGTCAGTATGGGTCTTATGATTTGCTTGTAAATTAGAATTTTGTTTTGACTTGTGACGTTACTGTGTCTGCATATGAGTGGGTATAGTCTGCCCATTGAAATTTTGGCTTTTTCTATTTTTTGTGATATATGTGTCTGTGTTGGTATTACCTGTTGGTATTAGAGATATTTTAAGTTAGCATTTGGGGAAATGTCATGTCCGTCAACGCAAAACCGATATTCCAATGGATCAGTCTTCCTAGCTATTCTATTGAGTAATAAATACTCTGTTTTGGAAGCGTTGTGTTCATTAAAATATGGTATGATTTTATTGTTAATATGTGTTTGTACCGTGTCTAATGCACGTTCTGGTTTCTTTGCTGATGCTACAAAACACGTGTCATCAGCATACATGGCGGTTAAAATGTGGGGAAGTTGGGGAGGTCATGGATGAACATGAATTATAGCAAATAAAGTACCTTGAGGTACTCCATCTTGAACTAAAAATGGACCTGCTGTGTGGTCATAATTTTTGTGTAAAATTTCCTATTTGTGAGATATGAGTTTAATATTTTAATTAGATAGCTAGGTACTTCTAATTTAATTAGCTTGTAAATTAGTCCCTCGAGCCATACGGAATCCAAAGCCCTTTGGATATCTATTGTAACCATAAAAAACTTATTTATTCTGGAATTATTTCCGAATATAATTTATGACTCTTATGATATGAGCCACAGTACTGTGACCGCTTCTGAAACCGATTGATCAGGGGGAATATTATTTTTTACTGTTTTAAATGAAACTTAATGTTTCTAGGTAATTCCACAATATATTGAAAAATGTTATTGTGGAATTACCTAGAAACGGTTTCATTTAAAACAGTAAAATGAGTAGATTCCACGAAGTAAGAGTCGAGACAGCTAATTTTGTTAATGTTATTTTTGTTTATAAAAGATTGCAGTATTTTTAATAATATTTTTTTTCCATCACCTTTGCTGTGTTGTTCAGTAGGGATATTGGCTTGTAGCTATCTACATAACATGGCTGTTTGTTAACTTTGATGATCGGTATAATGTTGGAAATCTTGAGCATATCGGGGTAATGTCCAGTTTTGATGATATAGTTTATGATGTACGTTAACTGAACAATTGCTTTTTTCGGAAGATTTTTTATTAAAATATTATGAATACCATCTAATCCGGGGGCTGTTTTGTTTTTTAATTGTTGTATCGTGTTGTATGATGTTAGGTAATTAGTGTGCTTGATGATTATAAGTGTTGTTGAACGATTTATACTATATATATATATATATATATATATATATATATATATATATATATATATATATATATATGATGGTGTTGTGTATAACGTGAACTATTTATTAACTTGTTTTGGAAATCCTCTCCGAATTTTTCTGCGATCTCCGATGTGATGTTGCCAGTTGTCAACAATTTTTGTTAGCTCTTTGTGTTGATCTCGAAACCGTCTAGTAATTTTCCAGAGCCAGTTATCCTCTGGTTTTCAATTATTTAAGAATTTTGACCGATCGTCGTTTTTATGTACTTTTATTAATTTGTTAGTGGTGTGTTGGTAATATTTTAATAGTGTGGTCATTCATCATCTTGTCGCGATTGCTGCCATATTTTACGGATTTTGTTTTTCCCGCGTATTATTTGAGTGATGTGGTAAGGAAGAATTTGTATTTTCTGTTTTAATGTAGTTGAATAATTTGTAGATAAAATAATTAGGTTTTGAAAGTTTTCTATTGTTTTTACTAAGTAGTTTATATTTTCAATTTTATCTGTTATAGTTATCCGACTAGTGGTGCTTTAATCATATGAACTATTTTCTGGTTTTTGTATGTTATGTCCTTAGAGTAATAATAAACATAGAGAGGGCTATTCATTCATAAACACGTTTATTTTTGCGGCCAACAATTCTAAACGCCAGTAGTGAAATAATGAATGAATTACAAAAAGTGGGGATGGGATTGTAGCTACATGGCCTTGGTAATTTCGGCTGTTTTTCTGACAAACTTGGCACCGACGAACCATGATAATCCAAAAACATTAAATTAATTAACTTAAAAGTTTATTTTGTCACTAAAAGTTTTGAAAAACACATCAAAACGAAAGAACTAAAAGTTTATTCTCTAGTCGTAATGGCGCTCGTATAAATAACCCACGTTTGACATTATTTACTACAATACTACGACGTAATCGAAATGTTCGTCGATCACAGTCTGCATCTCTCTTTATATGGCAATTAAACAAGGACAAAACTACTAAATAGATTACTATTGACACATTAAACAGGTACTGAAATTTTGAGCAATGTTATCACTTTTAGTTATAACCATAAAGGTACGGTATCCGCCAAAATAAACAGTACCGAAACAGAGAGTGCTGTGGAGTTGTTTATGTAATATGGATTTGTCATATTTGACTTAATTGTCATTAGTTGATATATTAATAGAACGCTGCAGTTAAATTTGATTTAAAAATGGTTCTAACAACGGAAGAAAAAGTTTTTTTGGTAGAGCATTATTTTCGTTCATACGGAAAAGGTCGTAATGATGGTCCAAGCTTAGAACAGGTGGCAATAAAATATCAACAAAAATTTGATAAAGCAGCTCCTAGTAGAAGTGTGATGTTAGCTGTTGTTGAAAAGTTTCGTCGCACTGGTAGTGTATTGTGTCAACGTAAAGGTTCTTCAGGTCGTCGAAAAACAGTATGCACGAAAATGAAGGACGTGTTTTTAACCAAGTTGTGCAACCACCTCAAAGAAGTCTTGTAAGAACTGCATGTAAACGCAACATTAGTGAAACGTCTTTACGTCGCATGTTCAAATCAATTGGTGGTTATCCTTACCGTATTCAAGTTGGACAACGACTAAATGCTGCGGACAAACGTGCAAGAGAAATTTACTGTGGTCGCATGTTGAGTTTAATTTACGAAGATCCCGAATTTTTGAAAAACATGGTTTTCAGACGAGAGTCACGTTCATCTTAGCGGCTATATTAATCGACAAACAACCAGATTCCTTGGATTTGAACGTCCTGATGTCATTGTAGAGAAACCACTCCACAGTCTTCGAGTTACCGTTTGGTGCGAGGTATCTGGTCATGGAATGATTGGTCCTTATTTCGTTGAAGATGATAATCAGAATCCACTTACTGTCAACCAAGAGCGTTATAGAGAGAAAATTATTATACCTTTTGTGAGAGATCTAAATAACTTTTGCCGTGCACGAAATCTACAGTTTCGCACACAATGGTTCCAACAAGATGGTGCAACGAGCCATACAGCTGTGCGCACCTTAGACTTACTCCGTCAGCATTTCGATAATAGAATAATTTCTCGGGGAACAGACTTCGAATATCCTTCTCATTCACCTGATCTGACGCCACCTGACGCATACATTTGGGGCATAATGAAGGACAAAATATTTCACTCGGAAAATCCGCCGGCGAATATTGCGGAACTACGGGAAAGAGTACAAAATATTTTTCGGCAGTTACATCAACCACTTTTTATAAATATGTTTATTGACTTACAAAATCGAAATGAAGCTTGTTTGCGTCGAAATGGTGAACATTTTGAACACCTACATTACAGAAATTAAAAATTAATTTTTATTTTTATTTTCGGTACTGTTTATTTTGGCGGATACTGTATGTAAGGATACAATATATACTTGTTTAAAATTTATATAAGAATATACCTTTATTAAAAAAATTCAAATATTATTAATTAATTTTAAAAATAGCCACTCCAATGCATAAATTAGTATGACTTTTTTTATTTGTATACTTTTTTACACATTTTCAATTAAACTTCTAATTTGATTTTTCCTGCAACTAAAGAGACTTTGTAAATATGGCAAAGCAATGGAAGTGTCCACAAGTGAGCTTAGAATGTGACTCAATGTTTGGGGCAAGAAAAGATCAAAACAAACATATCTATTTTATTTGTTAATCTGAGGCTATGTCATAACTTAAGGAGGATGAGGACGGGATCATGATCGGACTTGAAATCTGTTAAGAGTTTTTATTTTGGTTAAATTATTAATATTTTTGCCTATTGCAATGTCTATGGTGCTAGGTGAGTGGTTCGTGTATGGGAAGTATGTTGGGGTATCTGTGAGGAATATATTACAATCCGAATTGAATTGAAGAATTTCAGTACAGTACTTCCATTTGTGTTAGGATGTTTTAAGTAGTGATCCCACTGTGGGTGTTTACATTTGAATTCACCTACTATTAATTCTTTGTTGTGAGTTTTAGTTACATTAAAAAAGTCTTTCCCTTTTAATCTATTGCCAGTATGTGCTAACTATTATAATTTTACTATCAAAAAGGATTGCAATGTGCTCAATTGATGAATTATTTTATTTCAAGAGTTTGAAGTTTATGCCTTTTTTGATTAATAATGCGACGCCGCCACCTTTGACATCGTCGGGGCGGTCTTGTCTAAAATGACGATATTGGGGATTTCTGAAGTTTATTTTTTATTAGGTTTAAGGAACGTCTCGATTAGAAAACATATGTCTGGTTTGTCAATGTCGAGAAAGTGTCGGATTAAGTGGAGTTCATTAAATACACCTTGTACATTGCAGAAAATTATTTTGATATTGTATCGTTTCTGAAATCTTATTTTACCACCAACCTACCTAGATGTCATAGTTATCGATATCAACAATAAAGTTATTGTATACTATATATGGTAAATTTGTCTATCTTATTTGTTGCTTGCCTCAACTCTTGAATAAGGTCCGAAACAGCTGTCGACTCGTAACTTCCAAATTTTTTACTTTTTACTTTAGGTATTATACATCTTCGGAATGTCTTTTTATAGGAGAATCCAAAAATACGAAAATGTAAAAAATTGGAGGAGTACATATGAGAAAAATACATCCCCTTTTATATGATTTATGACGTAATTTTTCATTTTTTAATAAAAGTTGCGCCTCCAGATTTATATAGGGAACATAGTTTTGATTAAAATGTTATTTTGAAAACTATCACTTGCTATATGAATAGCAAAATACGTTAATTAATAGTGTTAATTGTTTCATCAGCATAAAAATGAAACCGATTCTATAAAATTAAGTAGTTAAAAGCATATTCCGAACAGTAAAACGCCACTGTTTGACTAGCAAAAGATAGGATTAAAGAAAAACCCCAATTAAAAACCAAACTCTAAGGAAACCGTCGTCAGTTGAATATGATAAAGCGTGAAATATCGGACGGTTTTCTCATCGTCGGTAGTCACGTGGGGACGGCGTGAGGCAATAGGACGTAGGGAGTTAGTGAGGGGTAAGTATGTATCACGTGGATGAAATCAATACTGCGGTTTGTAATGTCGTTCTGGCGTTGTACAGCTGCTGCTACCGCCGCTCGGCGCTGGAAAGTTCCGGCTGTGTAAAAAGGCGGTGCAGGAGGGGACGAAAATTCCATTCATTCGGAAAACGTTGATTAAACTGAGATATGCAATCTTTTTATCTAAATAGTTTACAATTTAATCTCAAGAAAAAATTTTTACAAAGCCATCAATTTGAAACCTTGGCACAATTTCAAATTTGAATTTGGAAACACAATATACCATGCAAGCAAATACAGGTAACTAAAATATCAATGGAGTATAAAAAACAGTTCAAGATAACACATTTAAGTAAGATTGTTGACATATTGGCAAAGAAACGTAGATGTTTTGTAATGATTATGTATTATATAACTGTCTAATTCGGGAAAGGAATTTGGAAATAACTCAACATTTGGCGACCCAATAAATAACATGTTTATATATGTGTATTTTTCTATGTAGAATTTCTATTTGCTATCCTTTTTGTTGTAACTTGCCACCAGGGGGCGCTGCAACATATCAAATTCTACACCGTTGAACGGATCACCCTGAAAATTGGGATATATGTGTATTTTTCTATGTAGAAACTGTATTTGCTATCATTTTTGTTGTAACTTGCCACCAGGTGGCCCTGCCGCATATCAAATTCTACACCATTCACCTGAACACCCTCAAAATAGGCATATATGTGTATTTTTCTATATAGAATTTCTATTTGTTATCCTTTTTGTTGTAACTTGCCACCAGGGGGCGCTGCAGCATATCAAATTCTACACCGTTCAATCGATCACCCTGAAAATTGGCATAGACGAGTATATGTATTTTTATATGTAGAATTTGTATTTGCTATCCTTTTTGTTGTAACTTGCCACCAGGGGGCGCTGCAACATATCAAATTCTACACCGTTCAACTGAACACCCTTAAAATTGGCATATATGAGTATTTTTCTATATAGAATTTGTATTTGTTATCCTTTTTGTTGTAACTTATCACCAGGGGGCGCTGCAGCATATCAAATTCCATACCATTCAACTGAGCACCCTCAAAATAGGCATATATGAGTATTTTTCTATATAGAATTTCTATTTGTTATCCTTTTTGTTGTAACTTATCACCAGGGGGCGCTGCAGCATATCAAATTCTACACCGTTCAACCGATCACCCTGAGAATTGGCATATACGAGTATATATTTTTTTTATGTAGAATTTGGATTTGCTATCCTTTTTGTTGTAACTCGGCACCAGGTGGCGCTGCAGCATATCAAATTCTACACCGTTCAGCTGAACACCCTCAAAATGGGCATATATGTGTATTTTTGTATGTAGAATTTGAATTTGCTATCTTTTTTGTTGTAACCTGCCACCAGAGGGCGCTGCAGCATATCAAAGTCTACACCGTTCAACCGATCATCCTGAAAATTGGCATATACGAGTATATGTATTTTTCTATGTAGAATTTGGATTTGCTATCCTTTTTGTTGTAACTCGGCACCAGGTGGCGCTGCAGCATATCAAGTTCTACACCGTTCAATCGATCACACTGAAAATTGGCATAGACGAGTATATGTATTTTTATATGGAGAATTTGTATTTGCTATCCTTTTTGTTGTAACTTGCCACCAGGGGGCGCTGCAACATATCAAATTCTACACCGTTCAACTGAACACCCTTAAAATTGGCATATATGTCTATTTTTCTATGTATAATTTGGACTTGCTATCATTTTTGTTGTAACTCGCTACCAGGTGGCGCTGCAGCATATCAAATTCCATACCATTCAACTGAGCACCCTCAAAATAGGCATATATGAGTATTTTTCTATATAGAATTTCTATTTGTTACCCTTTTTGTTGTAACTTATTACCAGGGGGCGCTGCAGCATATCAAATTCTACACCGTTCAACCGATCACCCTGAGAATTGGCATATACGAGTATATATTTTTTTATGTAGAATTTGGATTTGCTATCCTTTTTGTTGTAACTCGGCACCAGGTGGCGCTGCAGCATATCAAATTCTACACCGTTCAGCTGAACACCCTCAAAATGGGATAATATGTGTATTTTTGTATGTAGAATTTGAATTTTCTATCTTTTTTGTTGTAACTTGCCACCAGGGGGCGCTGCAGCATATCAAAGTCTACACCGTTCAACCGATCACCCTGAAAATTGGCATATACGAGTATATGTATTTTTCTATGTAGAATTTGTATTTGCTATCATTTTTGTTGTAACTCGGCACCAGGTGGCGCTGCAGCATATCAAGTTCTACACCGTTCAACTGAACACCCTCAAAATTGGCATACATGTGTATTTTTCTATGTAGAATTTGAATTTGCTATCCTTTTTGTTGTAACTCGCCACCAGGTGGCGCTACAGCATATCAAATTCTACACCGTTCAACCGATCACCCTGAGAATTGGCATATACGAGTATATGTATTTTTCTATGTAGAATTTGGATTTGCTATCCTTTTTGTTGTAACTCGCCAACAGGTGGCGCTACAGCATATCAAATTCTACACCGTTCAACTAAACACCCTCAAAATTGGTATACATGTGTATTTTTCCGATAGAATAATAAAAAAATATGAACATGAGTGCAATTAGTTTAATCTTATATTAGAAACAAATACTTAATTTTTTACAGTTTATCAATCAATTACGTAAGTGTATATATACTCGTATATATATATATATATATATATATATAGCAAACACTCATTGACTTCGTGTTACTTAACAACGCCATCTGCTGTCGTGTCGTTAAAGCAATTAGTTGCTCACAAAAAATAGTATTATTATTCGCCAATAGATGTCGGGAAGAGTCATATTTTTCAGTTGAGACTACTCAAACGCCTCCTTTTTGTTATTTTTCTTCCAAGTTTATGTTTAAGTTGATTATCGATAAAATACGAATAAAATGACATTTTCTAAAAATGATTCCTAGCTAGATCGATTTATCGCCCCCGAAACCCCCTATATACTAAATTGTATGAAAATCGTTGGAGCCGATTCCGAGATTTCAATTATATCCTCGAAAGCTTGGAAATTTTCCGTTAAGAGTACACTTTTTCCTCTTTTTGCTGCAATTCCCCAATCTTCACCAGTTTTATTCCTAACAGTCAGCAAAGAGTATCCTCCATATACAAGGTGTCGCAAGATTTTTTTACAGGCTGTAACTCAGGAATTAACGAATAGGTATATTTGAAAATTGGGTAATGTTTTGTGACCTACAGTAATTTCACAGTAATTTCATCCGAGGTATACAGGGTATCTATGACGTCATCATAGAAGCAGGGACGTCATCGCAATGAAAAAAAATCAATGGAAGGGGGAGATCAAACTTAGGTCAAATGAAAGAGCTTTTTATTTCAAATTCAACAATGTATCACAGTGTACATGCCGCATATATGATCTCTTGCGTAAGACAAGCTTGTCTAATTTTATTTTTTAAATTGTTCGTGTCTACAGGTTATTCATTATAAACAAGCTCTTTTAAGTATCCCCATACACAAAAATCTAGGGGTGACAGCACCGGCGATCGTGGAGGCCATTGAAAGGGTCCATGAGTTCCAATCCATTTGTTTGGATACCGCTATTATGTGGGGGTGCGCCATCTTGCTGCCATATCATATATCTTCTTTCATTCAAAGGAATATTCTCCAGTAACGCAGGTAGGTCATTTTCTAGAAAATTTAAATATATCTGACCATTGAGATAGCCTTCAAAAAAATATGGGCCTACTAACTGACCATTAAATAATCCACACCAAACATAAACTCCCCATCTGGTTTGAAAACGAGTTTCCCTTACCCACCGCGGATTTTCCACTGACCAATAATGAGAGTTATGGCTATTCACGACGCCATTATCATGGAAACGGGCTTTATCACTCCACAAAATTTTACTCAACACATTGAGAGTGTCTTGCATGGTGACTATAAAGCAATGCAAATGCAATTTAAATGGATGCTAATGGTGGGTTTTTAAAATTCAATGACCAGAACTTGAAGAAACACCAATTTCTGCTGCAATGGTTGGGATGGACACATGGGGACTGACCGCTACATATGCTAAAACATTCACCACATTATGTTCGGTGTGCATTGGTTTGTTATGATTACTATGCTTTGAGTATGGAAATGAACCTTGCCGCATCTTCTCTTCACCCATAGCAAAAGTCATATGAGAAGGTGTTCTTCTTTCGGGAAAACGCTCCTGGTATAAGGCCTGAGCATTTCGACAATTCATCCTACACTCACCATAGATTAGCAACATATTTACATATTCATTCGGTATGAATAGGAATAGCATTTTAACTTCGTAGTTTTCACACTATGTATTGTTTTAAAACGGTACTAGGTATGAGTATTTAGAAAGTGACAACAATCAATTTGACATTATTTTTTACTAATATCAATCAAAAAGCAATTAGGGTAGAATTCCAACGCCAACTGTTTTCTTTAGCTTTTATAAAAACTAGTTAAAATGTAAAAATAGGCCTATCTGAAGTGAATCCGGACATTATAATTACGGCATTTAAACGATCACTGGTTATTGTTGCAAATAAACAATAAATTGAAAATTTGGTATAATTATCTACATACTTGAGTACCCACACTGTGATACACCGTTGAATTTGAAATAAAAAGCCCTTTCATTTGAGCTAAGTTTGATGCCCCCTTTCATTGAATTTTTTTCATTGCGATGACGTGCCTGCTTCTATGATGACGTCACATATACCCTGTATACCTCGTATGAAATTACTGTAGGTCCCAAAAACATTACACAATTTTCAAATAAACCTATTCGTTAATTCCCGAGCTACAGCCTGTCAAAAAAATTTCGGACACCCTGTATATATATAGTAGTTTTTTCGACCGGTAAATATTTATTTTTAAGTGAAGACATCAGGTTAGCGGTCATAAGAAATAAAACTATTTTTCCTAGCTGCTCAATATTTCGCCATTGTTTAATAGCTTCCTCAGGAGCGAACTAAAAGATTTTTTAAATGAAACAATACAATAATAAAATATTTTAAATGAATATTTACAGAATTGGAGTCAATTGATTAAAATGTAAATAAAAACAACAATACACGTTCACAAATTTATAGACAGTAGGTACTTAAAAATTAAACATGTAAATTCAAAATATGTTTTTTGTTACAAAAAGTGAAGACTCGAAATAATTATAGGGAGATAAAACTGAATTACTTTTAATCGTATAGGGTGATACTTTACATTTGATTTAAAATATTACAATAGATATTACTCAGTTGATTGATGTTAAATTTATAGTTAATGGAGTTTTTTTTATTTTATTAATGTAGCACATTTCCAGAAATAACCTATTCTTATATTTGTTTTCTTTTCCTAAAATTTTTATATTCGTGTAGTCAAACTCATGTCCCGTATTTATATGGTGTTCCACAGCTACACTAGTGTTTTTTCTTGTTGCTACAATAGCTTTTGTGTTGAGTGACTCTGTCTCAACTATTGTCCCGTTTGTCCTATGTAACATCCATTGCAACCAGAATAGGGCAAACTGTAAACAACACTGCTGTTGAATACACCCACGTTTTTGTCTTTGATAATAAAAATACTGCTTTCAGTCACAATTGACATGACTAAATTATCACATTGTATGTAATAATTAATTTTTATTCAGAAAATAATTGTTAAATACACCCCTGTGTCAACACCCTGCTGTGCCACCAACTAACTCGCCCCTATCTTTTCAGTGTTCAAAGACATAAACCGCTAATTGTCTAGTGAACCAGTTTAATACGTTCCCAACTGATGTGCTTCAGCTCTACTAATTACTGGATGTTAATTAAAGCAGACGCTGCAACGAGAGAGTATACCTACCAATGAATAGTTCAAAGCTATTCCCATTAAAAATTAAAACTGGATCTTGGTTTGTCCCTTTTTTCATCTTATGTCTGGTAATTATTAGGGTTAATGTGAGGCAATTTAACAAAGCAAATTATACACCACAGATTAACGTATGCATAGACACTTTACTGAGAATTCCGATACAAAAATATCTATCAGGGGTAGTGCGTTCGAAGTAACACAACGGGACATGCTCCACAGTAACAAAATAATTTGACGTATAGTTAATTAAGAAAGGTAATAAACATTAAAGAAATTAACTGTCTCGACCCTTACTTCGTGGAATCTACTCATATTAGTGTTTTAAATGAAACTCAATGTTTCTAGCTAATTCCACAATATAATGAAAAATGTTAAAAATTCTAAAAAATTGACAATTGTTTCGGTAACTGAATATCATCGTCAGAATGACAGAAGTTACATTTCATTTGATGCCTACCTGATGTTTAGTACTTATTTTTGGTTAGACCAAGAAATGATTGACTTAATATATGTTAATAGAAAAAAGAAAAAGATGTGATATTACAAATATTGAAGCTTAGATATTATTAGCCCTATGGTGATATCCTAGATATCATTTTTCCAATTAAGATCAGTATAACTGTGCAATGATATAGAAAACCAGGAAAACTATATCTGCTGATCTTTACAATTATCACTTAAGAACACATTTTAATAGTGGAGAACTTCCTAGATTTATATGTTCATTGACGACTTCATATTGTGGGTTTCTTAAGTGTCTTCTAATTTCCAACTCTTCATGGAAATCCAGTTCTTGTTTCTTATTACAAATATGTAGTACTTCTAGTTCTGTGTTAGGTGTCAATGAATGATTGGTGTCAAGTAGATGTTTTGCGTAATGGGATTTATCTGGTTGTTTTAATATGTATGCTCGTAATTGTTCACTGTACCGGATTTCAAAATTTCTAAGGGTCTGACCCAAATAGACAGCATTACATTCTGGGCATTTGAGTTTATATATACCTGATTTCTTTAATGGTTGTATTTTTGTTTTTACATTCAACGATTTTGTACTTACGTTACTTCCTGTTTTAAAAGAAATTGTTGTATTCGTTGCTAAAGATATTATCTTTGAAATATTATTAGAAATATTTCCTGCATATGTGATGGTTTTATATTTAGGATATATTAGTTGTAATTCCACTTTTTCTTCTTTTTTATTAATTAGGTTATTTATCATATGTAATGGATAACCGTTAGATGTTGCTATTTATCTAATTGTAATAATCTCTCTATCAAAATTACATTTGTTCATAGGAACTGAAAATGCTCTATGTATCATTGAATTATATGCCGCTAGTTTATGTGACATGGGGTGATTGGAACTATATGGAATTGTCACATCAGTGTCTGTTGGTTTTCGGTAAATTGAATAATCAAGTACATTTTTAACTCCTTGAATTTTCAAATCAAGAAAATTGATTGAGTTATTTTCTTCAACTTCTAATGTAAATTTAATTTTTGGGTGTAAATTATTAATGTGGTTGAAAAATATATCTAATTATCGTTCATTACCTATAAAACAAGCTAATATATCATCTACATATCTATACCAAAATAAAACATTTTTTGAAATATTACTTTCAAAGATTTTTCACTTCTTGGTCTAGCCAAAAAAAACTACTAAACATCAGGTAGGCATCAAATGAAATGTAACTTCCGTCATTCTGACGATGATATTCAGTTATCGAAACAATTGTCAATTTTTTAGAAATGACATTGAGTTTCATTTAAAACAGTAATAAACATTGCTTGCATACTCTCAATATTAACTAATCTTAACTAATTGAGACAATAAACCCAACTGTACCGTCTGAATCACACACCACTAACTCCAGTGTGTTGACAGTTGACGACAGACAATAATTCTCGGAAGCTCTAACTGCAGTTTCGAGTGAGCAACTACATGGAGGAATCACAACCACCTTTGACGAATAATTTCGGTACGCCAAAAACCGTCCATCAATTGTCAACAACAATTCCTTGATCCGAGCTCGGAATCATCTCAACGAACGCAACTCTGTAGTGAATGATCCTCAAATAAACATCGGACCTGTCACAAATGTAAACATAATAATACATGGTGATAAGAATTCATGCATTTAACAACACAAAAGACTATTTTTATTACCCATCGGCTTATTGTTTATAGTTGTACGATATTATAAATGATTTCCAAAAATAAATGACACTGGATTACCTAATATAAAAGTCGAAATAATGTTAAATTAAATGAAGAAGCGTATTTTAAAGTTTCTGTAACTGAATTAGCACAATAACAAAATTGAAACGTATCAAATTTTGGGACCAACCGCATCCTATAATTGCATATGCAAGTCTATTGACGATATTCATTATTATTCGAAATTTTCAATTATTTCTACGGTTCCGGGACAGTATACATTTTACTTCTTTTTTGCAAACTTACTGGAGAAACATTTCTCTAGTTTCTTTGTAAATCTACGCGTGGGTCTTGCCGTTTTGTATTTATATATAGGTTAATTTCAAGTATTGGCAATTTATTAAATATGACCTAAATACATTTTCAGATGTAAACAATAAAAAAATGAAGGTTATAATATTTCTATACTAAAGACAAATAAATATCAAGTTCATAAATTACTTTCTACCCAATATTATTAATTCATTTACATCTTAATATATCTATTTTGAACTAATTATTTTCGAAGTATTTCAGACGATTATCTCGTTAATGTAACGTGTAATTATCATTTAATAAACAACTAGTATATATAAAATTACCCATGAAGTTTGAAGGCCGTGAGTCAAATGTGAAGATAGGTAATTAATTAAAATTACATACAACGAGGCATTACAGGTCGTTAATTTTAACATAATAGTTAGCATAGGACGGTATTTAAAGTATTAATTATGTTTGTCAAAAAGAAAGTGGATATTTGTCAAAATAGAAATTTAATTGATTGTATTTTATGATGATACGAGGTAATGTAAAAAAAATATATCACTTGTCCGATACCCAATACTCACATAACAACATTTTTAACAAAGTTGGTATTTGGATATGGCTGCGTTTATTTTTGTGAGCGCCGTCTATTTGCGATAGGAAAACACTTTACAAAAATTATTTACTAGTCAAAATGAAAGAAAAAAGTAACTCGTAACCTATTGCGGTTGACTTCCTAAAGCATTACCTCGTAACTACAAGAGTGTTCAGTTTGACGCCATTTAAAATAGTCAAGGTAAGTGGTTCTGAAAATAGTATGTAAATAATTAGAAAATAACTAATGTGCAGGGTTAAATTTTGATATTAACAATAATCTTAATACTCATATAATGAATTGCCTGACTTTTTAATGATTTTAAGTGAAATCAAACGTTAATTTTCTTGTTAGATATGTCCTGCTCGACATTGTTCTAGAGAAGATACGAGGTACTACTGCCTAAAAATATCCAGTCGAACGAAGAAAATTTTGGAATTGACCAAAATAATATCGCAGTGTACCGATAATATTATTGAAGAAAATGATTATTCTTTTCAAGAAAACAATGAAATTGACCTATCAGGCAATATTCTTCTAAATGAAGCCTTATCTCCAGAAGATATTTCTATTAAGATCAAAGAAGCCGAGCTTGTCTTTGATATGAACGATGAACATAATAAAAGTAATGTGTTGTCAGAAATAACAAACGTAAGGTATAATAAAATTGAGACACGGCAATATGAGGACGGCATTATTGTTACGAATATTATTAACATTGAATCTGAAGAGGCAGTGAAAAAAGTTGTTTTAGAAGAGTGAACATCTGAACAAACTGACGTCCATGACGAAGACTATATTTCCGAAAGTGAAACAGAAAGCGAAGGTAGCATGGAAGTGGATAAAATGCAGCAACGGGAAACTGTCAGTGTTATGGAAAATGAAACAGAGAATGAAGATGATACAGTGAAGAGAGTTGATAAGAAGCAAAATAAAAGAATGATCAATAAACAATTGAGACTGATGGGAAAGCAGTACTTAGGGTTTAGAAGGCCACAGGATCAAAGTAATACGTTCCACGATACTGCAAGATCAGAGAGAAAATTAGATGCAAGGTGCAGCTGCAAACAAAAAGGCAAAGATCCGACAAGAAAATGCTTTAAGGTGACGAAAGGAATGCGCAAATACATTTTTAAAATTTTTTGGTCTAACATGACGTGGGATCAACGAAAAGTGTACGTTAGTAATGCTGCTAAAGTAACTGAAAAGGCCAGACCAAAAGCAGCAGAAATTTACCGACGAAATATAACCCTAAAATATTTTTTAATTTGTGGAAAAAATTAAGAAGTACCCGTGTGTAAAATCATGTACTCACACACTCTCTCTCTCTCTCTCTTTAGGAGAATGGACCTTAAGATCATGGGCAACAAGAAGCGAAAATACGATGAATAAAAGTACTCAAATAGAACTGATTCAACGTAATCGAAGAAATGATTTATATTTCGAAATTTTCTAATATAATTTGTCTCCAGTTTAAACGAAATTCCCTCACATTATTGCAGGAAGGATACTAATAAACTCTATTTAGAACAACACTTTCAATCTTTAGCTCAACTTCACAGAATGTACAAAATTAAGTGCCAGGAAAATAACAAAATACCTTTATCTGCTATGACATTAACAAAAATGGCCGAAGAATTGAATGTGGCGCTATTTCGTCCAAGGAAAGACCAATGCCATATATGTTTCAAATACTTCTTCTTCCTGCTTCCTTAATAGGGTCGCGTCTGTTCCATCTTCGGATGCCTCCTCACTATAAATTCAGGTTATCACTCCATCTCTTCCTTGGCCTTCCAATACTCCTTCGGCCGTTTGGGGATCTGTCTCGTGCAATCTTTACCAGTCTTCTTTCTCCCATTCTACGTATATGGCTATACCATTCTTTTTTCCTTTTCAGTGTCCATTCATTTATATTCTCTATATTACAGTTTTGCCTGAGGTCTGTACTACGTTGTCTGTCCCATAGTGTTTTTCCTGTGATATCACGGTCTATTTTCATTTCACATGTTTCCATCAGTCTTTTTGTCCTTGTTGTATAAGATCTTGTTCCCGCAGTGTAGGTCATAATTGGCCTCACTACTGTACTATAAATCCTGGCGTTTGTTTCTGTCCGTAAATGTTTGTTTCGCCAGAGTGTGTTTAAGACATCTTGCTATTATGTTGGAATTGTTTATTTGTTGGGCAACTTCCGCCTCTGTATCTCCATAACTGTGCATTATTATTCTCAGGTATTTGATGCTTTTTTCTTGCTGGATTATCTTTCCGTCCACTTCCAGCTTGCACCTTATCGGATCTTTAGATATCACCATACTCTTTGTTTTATTCGGTGATATTATCATGCTATATTAAATTGATGTAGAAGTCTCATCTTCACTCTCCGCAATCAGTACGGCATCATCTGCATAGCATACTATAGAGATAGTTTCTTCGCCCATTCTATACCCTCTATTCAGATTTTTGACTTTATGGATAATTTCATCCATGATGAGGTTTCAAATACAAGAATAATAATCTAACTAAAGTAGACTACAACGAACATATTAACAGGAGAAATAGCGCAAGAAATAAAAAGGAAGAAGATTAAAAAGGGCTTTAGAGGGGCAGTGTAATGTTATTGTAATGGATGTCCAGTCTGTTAAGTTAGCACCACAGCTAAAAGCTAGCGCTTTGTATTACAGAACAAAATTGTGCTGCCATAATTACACAATATACAATCTCAAAAATAGACAAGCAACTTGTTACTGGTATGATGAGACAAACGAGGACGGTCAAGCATCTACCTACGCATCATTTCTTTTAGACTATTTGAAAGCAAATTTTTTGAATCTAAGAAATCCAACTATTCCCATAATTATTTATTCAGATGGATGCACTGCTCAAAACCGCAATTGTGCATTAGCTAACGCTTTACTTCATGTGTCAGAAAAATACAAAGTGTGTATAATCCAAAAATATCTGGAAAAGGGTCACACTCGAATAAAGTGTGACTCTGTTCACAGTACTATACCTCACTTAAAAATAAAGAGATTAACTTGACGAGTGATTGTCATCGTGTCACTAAATACTCTCGACAGAGGAATCCTTACGTAGTCAAAAATATGGACTTTTCGTTTTATTCGTTTTACAAAAATTATACTCATAAGGATTACTTGAAGTATAATTCTATATGGCCTAGCAGAACGGGTGGAGGCAGCAATGTAGATGATATACGTGCACTTCAGTTTTATGAAGACAAAATTAGATTCAAGCTGAACTTTGAATCTGAATTTGAAGATTTACCAATCAGATCAAATAACGTAGAGTTAAGGAAGGTCATATTTCCTCAAGTTTTCATGGAAAGACTGCCTATTTCAAGTATCGAATACTCGCATCTACAAATATTGTTTATACCTTTAAGTGTTTTTGATGAATTTATAGATTTGTTTATTCGTTTTGCTATTTTTTTTAACTAGTATTTAATAAAAATCTTTATTTTTATACTTTTTTCGAATTCCCTATTTTCTCAATAATATTGCATAACCTTGTAGCTGACATACTTTATAAAAACATTAACTCATAAGTAACGGTAATTTTTGAAAATCCCTACTGAAGTATTTTTTATCTTCACAGTATTCATTTACATATTTGGAATTTCTGAGACCAAAAAATATTTAAGTTCGACAACTAACACCGAGTAACATCTTAAACAGTTTTTTCGTCCGCCTGAACGTTTTAAGGTTTGTGTTTTAGCCCTCGATATTTAAAAATTTGCGAATTGTCGCCCTATGTAAATTAATATATAGGAGGCCCAGTTTGCCGAGACTAGTATGTAGATTTTTGGGAGTGGGATCCATCTCCGTATGGCATATCTGACCTATGTCAATAGCAAGATAAAAAAGTAGGTATATTCTAGTAAAGGAGTAGCATCAGTATCAAGGTACTTATCATCTAGTTTGCTGTTCCGGGCCTTACTTTGTGGAATCTACTCATATTACTTTTTCAAATGAAACTAACTGTTTCTAAATAATTCCACAACATATTGAAAATTCTAAAAAATTAATAATTGTTTCGATATTACTATCATCATCAGCAGCGTGCTAATCTATACGCACTTTTCAAAATTATATTCTCGAGCATCGTTCCCAAAACCATACGAATGGTACATTCTCATGTGACAATTCAGCGTTAGTTGACGTTACAAATGTCATTTTTGATAATTTTTTATTTGGTTATAATATGGATTATACACAATATCGCGCTAACTATTAAATTGATTTAAATTAATACAGTGTGAGTATTAAAATGTTATTTACATGGTTCGTATGGGTTCGCCGCTACAAGTCCAAACTAATTAAGGAGAAAAATATGTGGTAGTGAATAGTGTATTTGCAAGTTGATGATATTGGTACAAATCTGTAACAGTATTTTAAAGTGACTTCTTGCAACTTGCAAGCAATTCACATGTATTCTGGTATCAATAGTCAACAATTTATGATGTACATACACAATTTATATTCAGTAAGTAGATCTTAGGTTATAATATTTGAATAACTACAAATAGTCATTGAAAGTATATTACAAGTAGAATTCTTTATGGGTAACTCTATTCTAATAAACATAGCTCGAGGGAGAGAGAGAGAGAGAGATTCGAATAAAGTTTGTGTTGAATGGGTATCGTTATAGTTGGAATGTTTGTTTTAGGTGGGTGCCCTGATATAGGATTAGTTTCTCCTGCAGGGCTGGATTGGGGTTGTATTGGGGGTGTATTGGGAGTTTTTGTGCGCGTTTGTATCTGAACCTGGTGGAAGGGTGGTTGGTTGAAGGTTGGGCTGGTTGAAAAAGTCTGGAAGATTTGAGAAAGTGACTAAAAAGAAATTAAAAGATGTGGAATTGAGGCTTTGGGGTGTTTTTTTGTTTTTGTGGATTTTATGGGGGGGGGGGTACAGCTGCGGCTGCATTTGTTCCCTACGTCGATTGATTGATTGATTCGTCGGTCCATTTGGCTTGTGAATAAATTCATCCTGTTGAATAAATTCACCATGTTACACGGATACCGCAGAAAACCTGTAACGCCGACGGGTGAGTAGGGGCGGTTGGAATGGGTTTGTCAGAAGTGTTGACTAATTGAGATTTGTGAGATGTGTGAGAGTATTTAAAGATAGGGAATTGTGTGGATATCTAGATAGAAAGAGAAAAAATATATGTGAGAAAGATATAGAGGATTATATGTGTGAAAATTGCAATGTCTGATTATCGGATTGAAATTGGGGATTGGTCTAGGTGGTCGTCTGGGAGATCGTCGTCTGGAGGGATTGGGAGCTTCCTCTTGGATTTTCTGCCAAGAGGCCGTCTGTTAGCGATCCACGGTGTGAAGAGGGCGTTTTCCGAGATTTCGTTGCCCGATTCGATAGTACGACTAACGTATCGGGCTTGTAGGTTGTTCAGACGGGACGGAATGGGCTCGATGTCGATATTGACATAGACGGTGTTACCGAGTGAGTAGGGTGCCTTGTATTGCCAGTATCTCAGAATTGACTGCTCACAAAATCGAAGCTTTTTTACTAGGTGGTCAGGAAGGGTGCAGTAGACGTTTGCTCTATAGTCGATAATGGGACGGATATATGTCTTATACGTATGAAGTAAGGTAGTTGGATGAGTTCGTCCGAAGCTTCCGCCGAGCGCCTTGAAGATGATTAACTCGGCGTCGGACTGTATTTAGCGTGTCTGTTAGGTCGGCCATCAAGTTGAGAGTGTGAGTAAATCTCACTCCCAAATAAACGGCTTCCCTACGGATTTCGAGTTGTTCCCCCAGAGCACGAGGCGAAAGTTCGTAGGTAGAAGTCGCTCGCTTTGAGTGGAAGGGTGTTTAAACACGATGGCTTGGGTTTTTTGGGTGTTGAGAGTCACCCGTCATCTCCTGCACCAATTTGAAAATTGAGTCAGTAGATTTTGGGATTGAATGTCAGTGGCGGAAATGATTAGTGCGGTGTCGTTCGCATATAGTTGGATATTGGTGTATCATACGTATAAATTATGTATAATAGTGGAGCGAATATCGAGCCTTGCGGCACGCCAGTCTGGGGAATCGGATAGGCTGTAACCAACTTTGATCTGCGGTCTGTGAGGGAGGAATATAATAATTTTACGATTTGGTTTGGCAATTGGATGCTCAGTAGCTTTCTCACTAATCCGGCATGCCAGACTTGATCGAAAGCTTTTTGAACGTCCATGGAAATGGCGGCTGAACAGCGTTGTTGGTTTAAAGCTCGGGTGACGATGGTTTGAAAGTTGGTAGTGGCGTTCTGACAAGGCCTGAATCCGAATTGAAATGCCGGAATGATATTATTTTCGGTGCAGAAGTCCCAGATTCTCTATTTTAACAAACGTTCAAAGATTTTACCTAGGACGCTGATTAATGAAATTGGGCGGTAGGATTCAGGCTTTGTGGGGTCTTTTCCGGGTTTGGGGATGAGAACTACGTTGGCTGATTTCTAACAACGAGGGAAGTAAGAGTATGCCAAGCAGGCGTTCAACAGGGTGCAGAGCGGAGGGAAAATATCTTCTGGCAGGTTTTTAAGTGCATGTCTCGAGATTCCGTCGTGCCCAAGGGCACTGTTTCTCCCTGCTCGGCACGCCTGCTGAACTCCTTCGATTATAAAGGGTATAAGAAGTGGAGAGTTCTCATTTAGTGGAATATGGACGTGTAGGATTCGAGTTATGTTGCGGGTGAGGAGGTCTGTTTCGATGGCAAAGCCCCTGAGAAATCTTGGATTGTCAGGTGTTGTAAAGACAGTTTGCAGATTATTTTTGAAGGCGGTGGCTTTGTCTTCAGGGATGTAGATCTTCTGTCCTTGCACTTCGAGATGTGATTCCGCATTCCTCTTGAGACCGACGAGGCGGTAGAATTTTTGCCTAAACTCGCGCCCTGGTCTGAAGTCCAGTCCGGCTGTATCGACCTTCCATTTTCTAGTCAGTCTGGTTAGTTATAAAAATTCCTAATTCTAAAACAAATATTGAAAGAACCTTTGTCGTCATTGGAGAAGATAATATTTCTTTATACAGAAGATATTTGTCATTACGTCAACTCAACACACCACATCGTAGATTATTTGTATTTTACAAAAACGGCAAATGTACTGTATAACCCATTAGTATTCATAGTTTTGGAAATATTTCCAAAAAAATTGCCGAATATCTTAAATTGCCACACCCCAAAGAATACACCGGCCACTGTTTACGAAGAAGTTCAGCCACTTTATTAGTTGATGGCAGTGGCAATATCACCAATTTAAAGAGACATGGAGGGTGGAAATCGACGAATGTGGCAGAAGGATACCTAGAAAATTCTTTAAGAAACAAACTTGACATATCCTCCAAGATTCAAAATGGCCGTAACGAAATTAAAATCTCTAAAGCTAGTACAAGTAACGCAACGTCTAATACTAATTTCAACACAACCACTTCTGTTAATATTCCTAATACTATTAATATAAGTAATTGTTATAATTGTACAATGAATGTTCATAAGTAATATTTAAAGTATCTATCCCTATTATCTTCCAATATTTTATCTAATAAACGGCTGCACAAAAAATATTGTATGTAACGCTACCCGAAAGTGATTTTACGGGACTCGCAGGCTTCCAGAACTCGCCCTGGAAACTGCTTAGGGTAGACCGGGGATAAAAGTGCCACGGGGAAAAAGTGCCACTTGCCGCCATTTTTTTAAATTAAACGAAACGCATGCGACGCCAACATTACAAGGTCATGTCTATACCGCTTCCTGTCGAGCACATGCATTTAGTGTCGAAGTAGTCGTGTAAGCGAGAGGACATATCATTTTTAATTTGTGCGCTACGTAGTAAATAATTTGTTGTTGTCTATTTTTTGTTGTGCAACAGTTAGTTTTCATCGAATTTGAAGCAGGTAAGTTTGCTCTGATACATTTTTTATTCTTTTTTGTTGCAGTGCTGTCAAATCTTCAAATATTTCAGATATTTTTTTTGTTATGAGCAATAGTATTGGAATGAACCAGTTGGGGTTAAAAGTGCCACGTACGTTTTATGTGGCACTTTTTACCCCACTATGGAGAATGAAGCGTTGTTTTAATTCTTTTGAATTTTTTAATTATTGAATCAGATGTTTTTTTTTCAGAATGCGAAATTACACCAGGAAAACTGCGCGGGGGCAAACTTCTTTAGAAGAAATGCATCGTGCAGCTGATCTTGTTACAAAAAATGGACAGTCCATAAGGTCAGTAGCCAAAGCTCTTGGGATATGTAGAGTGTCTTTAAACAGATTTATACAACGCCGTAACACCGATCCAAACACGACCTTTGGCTATAGATCAGCACGTAGGGTTTTTAATGACGAGGAAGAAACAGCACTTAATGAATATTTGACACAGTCTGCACAAATATACTTCGGTTTAACCCCAAAAGAGGTGCGTCGTCTAGCATATGAGTGTGCAGTCCAATATAAAAAAGATATGCCAGACTCATGGCGACATAACAAACAAGCAGGTGCTGACTGGTTTGCAGCGTTCTTAAAAAGAAATCCACGACTTTCCATTCGAACACCCGAAGCAACGAGTTTGGGAAGGGCAACATATTTTAATAAAAAAAACGTAACTGATTTTTTCGACAAATTATATAATGTTTTGGAGCGCTACCCATTCAGTGCTTCCTCTATATGGAATACAGATGAAACAGGAGTTTCAACAGTCTTGAAACCTCCAAAGATTGTAGGGGTGAAAGGGTCAAGGCAAGTCGGTGCTCTTACTTCAGGTGAAAGGGGAACAAATATTACATTAACAACAGCAGTTTCAGCAAATGTAGTTTGTATACCCCCTATGTTTTTATTTCCCCGAAAGAATTATAAAGATTATTTTATTCGGGGTGGACCACCTGACAGTGTTGGTACAGCAAACTCATCCGGTTGGATGACGGAAGATAGCTTTCTTATGTTCATGAAGCATTTCATTAAACATGTGAAACCGACAAAGCAATCACCAGTCCTTCTGTTATTGGACAACCATAATTCGCATTTGGCCATATCAGTTTTAAATTTGGCGAAAGATAATGGCGTTATTTTATTATCTTTTCCGCCACATTGCTCGCACCGTCTGCAGCCGTTGGATGTGGGTGTATACGGTCCATTCAAGAGATACCTGTCTTCTGCGCAAGATGCCTGGATGAGAAATAATGCCGGAAAGAATATCACAATTTATGATATTCCATCGATTGTCAATTCAGCTTACCCCCTAGCGATGTGTCCTAACAATATTATAAATGCTTTTAAAAAGAGTGGCATATTTCCTTATAATCGGGACGTATTCTCAGATATTGATTTTGCTCCAGCATATGTCACCGATCGGCCAGTTCCTCCTGACGGAAATTACAATCAGAGCAATCAACTTTTAGAGAATGACAAGCCGTCAAATATTCGAGAGCACATTCCTAACGACTATTCTCAACAAAACCTTCCTAGTGAAAATAGTCAACATAAAGAATGTACAAAGAACATAGGCAATACCGAAAATCCAGTAGCTGGACCATCTAACATTGATAATCGGCCAGGAAAACAAACATTTTCTCCACACATAGTAAAACCCCTTCCCAAGGCGGGACCTCGAATGGGATCGACAAAAGGCAGAAAACGTAGATATACAGCTGTGCTCACCGATACTCCAGAAAAGGACGCTCTAGAGAAGGAGCAAGCAACAAGATGCCAGAAAAAGATGAAACAAGTTAAGCAAAAGACAAAGCAAGTTAAAAGGAAAGTTTTCTCAAGCAAAAATAAGCATGACTCGGAGTCCTCAACCGATTCAGAAGATGACTGCCTTTGCCTAATATGTTGCGATTCATATTCACAGAGCTTACCTTCAGAGGAATGGGTGCAGTGTAGATCCTGCAAAGAATGGGCTCACGATAAATGTGTTACGGGTGACTCAAAATTGTTTATCTGCATTAACTGTGACAGTGACATGGACTAATAAACTTTTTATTATTTAACTAAACTTTTGCTGTTCAGTTATTCACGTTTTAAAAATGTCATGTACTTTTATTTGAACGCATTAAAAATCACCTTTACCTACGTATTATCTATTCTATCCTATCGTGGCACAACTTACCCCGTGGGCGTCACTTCCTACCCCATGTATGGGGTAAAAAGTGCCATCTACAGGAAACCATAAAAGGTGATATTACCGGTTTTTTTATTATGTTAAGTCTTTGTGTCATATAATTTTTGATAACTTAAAGTTAAAACCACTAAGAGGACAAAGAAGAAAAAAAAGTAATCTGCCAATTTTTTTTTTAAAACACATTTACCAAAAATGGCACTTTTATCCCCGGTCTACCCTACTCATCCCGTAAAATATCACTTTCGGGACTTGTTACGTAAATAACTATTACTTGTCAATTCTGATTTTAGTAGGTACTTTTTATTTTATTGTTTATATATTGTTTTACGTATAGTTGCATACACGTTCAATTTTTATAATTGTATTTGTGAATTACGTGAGGTAACGACCCTTTGGGTAACGATATTATTTACCCTTATGGAATGTAAGAGAGCGGGAACCGACATAAAATGGCAAATAATGATAAAACACGAATATGCTTGTCACGTTGACTGGTTAGATAATCGTCCTTTGGATATCCGATAAAAGGGGGAGGTTAACTGAGTGTTAAGAAACAAGATATCACTTTAAGGGTCGTTGTAGTTATTTTTTTGGGTGATTTACAATCGACGAGGGTCTCTTCAACGAATCTGTAATTGTTTGATATGAATTGTCCCAGGAGTGAGAGGCCAAAACTTGGGAATGAGTAGGTGGTGTTAAAATAATGTCAGTACTTCATATAATTTTTTTCCTCCTTTGTTGGATTATAGGGCTTTAAAGTTAGACAAGGCAATAAACTTTAAAATACTGTCAGTTTATTGTCCAACTATTTTTCTGAAAAAAAGTTACCCTTTGTCTAAATCGATAACATCAGTGGTTTCCGAGAAATATGTAATTTCGTAAGACACCTCAGAGCACATTCAGATTCTATCATTATTTATAGTCCATTGAAATGTTACATTTTTTAGGCCTTGCCTTGCGTTTTTTAGAGGACGCAATTTTGTTTTTTTGATGTGTAGGGGGGGTCAGTGTAAAGCTAAAAACAAGTTTGTGGGGTCGCCACCCTTGTCCCACGGACGCCATCTTGAAAATAGGGGTTGAAATGGTTTTTACGATATATCTCTTTAAACTATTAATTTGATAAAAAAAATTTCTCAACATTTTTTGTTGCAAATTAAATTCTCTACAACTTTGGTCCAGTAACTTTTTGTCGTAGAACTATAAATAAAAAAGTTATAAGCGAAAATGTTCAGAAATTCGAGAAAAAAATTTATATTTTTCGATGTAACTTTTTTTTTATCATTTTACGAAAAAATGATAACAGACCATTTTTGTAGATCGATTTTTGGGGAACAACATTTTTTCATTAAGTGAATAGCTAAGATTTTACAGCGCTCCGAAGTGAGTACTATTTTTCAGTATTCTTAATTATATGTACCTATATTATACGTGTGTATTAATGCCTTTACACCAGTGGAACGATCCTCTAACATCAGCGCCTGGAGTCATTTTGTCATTTACATAAAGTAGTTTGGGATCGAAATTCATCGTTCAATGATATAACTACTAAATATGTCAAATATGTACAAGAACACTTCGAGCTCTCTGCAAGCAGAACAATTATATTGTGCGTCAGGTTTTATATACGGAGATGTCATTGCGGATAACTTGCTGTTTCTTCATGCTTTTTCCGGATGTGACACAACTTCAGCTCCTTACAATATCGGTAAAATGAAATTTGTGAAAACCCTGGAAAAACATTTATAGTTTGCAAGTGGAACGGCTTTGTTTCTTAACAAGAGAGTTGACCCTGCTTTGCTCACTTTAATTGGTGAACGTTTTTTTATCTCTTTATACGGTGGTAATAAAGATGATAATTCTCTTGACAGACTTAGGTACAAACAATTCGCCAAGGCAGTGACAAAAAGTACATTTAACTTATCTTCACTTCCTCCGACACAAAACACAGCTCGCTTTCATACTTTCAGAGTCTACCATCAGGTCCAGTCGTGACTTGGTAGGAAACTGTGGAGCGATGTGTGGATGTCGAAAAGCAGGGCTGAAATGTTCTGCAGTGTGCTTCCATTGTTCTGGAGAGACTTGCAGCAACGTAATGGAACTCTCAGAATTAATAAATGATAATGACTTTGATGATGAACCGCCGACATTAACACCCCTTCCTTCTCCAGTTCTCCCACTGATATTTAATTCAGAAAGCCGATCAGATGCTGAGCCGCAGCCTGGTCCATCGAAAAGACTGAGGACGGAGTAGTTCTAATTTAGAAAATCACCGTGGATTATGCCTATTGGGGATACCACGTAAAAAAAAACGCGCCTCCAGACTATACCTCGTGGGTGGTGGGGAAATGAGTCAATAATTAATTGTTAATAATATTGCAAAATTTATAATTAAAAAAATTATAACAAAATAAATAAAAAAAAATAACTGATAATACATTATTATTACACACGTATAATATAGGTATAGTTAAGAGTACTGAAAAATAGTACTCACTTCGGAGCGCTGTAAAACCTTAGCTATTGACTTAATGGAAAATGTTGTTTATAAAGGTAGTTCCTCAAAAAACGATCTACAAAAATGGTCTGATATAACTTTTTCGTAAAATGATAAAAAAAAAGTTATATCGAAAAATATAAATTTTTTTCTCGAATTTCTGAACATTTTCGCCTATAACTTTTTTATTTATAGTTCTACGATAAAAAGTTACTGGACCAAAGTTGTAGAGAATTTAATTTGCAACAAAAAATGTTGTGAAATTTTTTTTATCAAATTAATAGTTTAAAGAGATATATCGTAAAAAACATTTCAACCCCTATTTTCAAGATGGCGGCCGTGGGACAAGGGTGGCGACCCCACAAACTTAGTTTTAGCTTTACACTGACCCCCCCTACACATCAAAAAAATAAAATTGCGTCCTCTAAAAAACGCAACCCCAAATGTAACTTTTCAATGGACTATTAGGAAATGGGTTATTATAACTAAGTAGGCTGCCGTCAATTACTGGTCATATGCATTAAGTAACTATCCTTTCGTTTAGAAAATGTAGTTTTATCAAGTAGGAAGCTGTCAATTTATTAGCCATACTCGGAGTTAAATAAGAATATTTTAATTATTTCTGTTTTGTTTGAAATGGCAGAATATACGTTCAATGAATATGCAAATATGCATTTAATGTATAGAAAGGCATCTAGAAATTCTCGCGAAGCAAGGAGACTTTATTAATGCATATGACAAATAATTGACGGCAGTCTACTTGATTATAACCCATTTCTTAAATAATGATAGAATCTGAACGTGCTCGGTGTCTTACGAAGTTCCATATTTCTCGGACACCACTGATGTTATCGATTTGGACAGAGTACGTTTTTTTTCAGAAAAATAATTGGAGAACAAACTGACAGTATTTTAAAGTTTGTTGCCTTGTCACTTTAAAAGTTCTGACCTTTCATCCGGTGAGCCAAGTCCGATCCTGACTCTCTGTAACATTAGTATACTTACTAGTATGGACAAAATAAATGAATTGATGTACTTGACAATCCACCAAATTTTCATCAAGTTCGAAATTATAGTTTTGGAGTTATGAATAAAAATGAATTTTTAATTTCCAACTCAACAAAGAAAAAAAATTATATGAAGTACTGACATTATTTTAACACCACCTACTCATTCCAAAGTTTTGGCCTCTCACTCCTGTGACACCCTGTATAGCAATATTAAACAATGTCGGAAGCTGTTAGATATAAAAAGGGCACGTTTACTGAAAGATAACCCTACTTTTAATAAAAACTGCTAACAGGTTTTACTATTCACTGGACAAGTGTCTTACTAACGACAAAAACCATATTTAGATTAAGCAGAAATGGAATCTGTCAACATAATACTCGTTCTGCCTCTGGTGGCACTTGGAACATGCTCCAATAAAAACAAACTTTGTGAAAAAATGTACCAAAAACTTAACCACAGAAATAAATGGGACATAAACTGAATCTCCAATCCCACAGGAAGTCTGTTAAGTGGCAAGAAAAGAGCAAATTGAATTGAAATGGAAATATGTGAGACCTATAATCAATCACTGAAGAAGTATTGCCAAGATTATCAAAAAATACACACTATGTATATGTATCAATTCTGCATTGAAAATAATTATAGAGAACAAAAATAGTCAGACTTTCTAACATGAAACTGTTGTCAAAAAGCAGCAGGAGATGTTCCATACTTTATTTTATTACTTACTCACTACTCGGCTTTGAAGTATGACTTACCTGAAACAAAAATAACATTAATTTAACGTTTTCATCTGAATTATTTACAATTATTTTTTACTAACATAAGGATTAGATCAATTAATTAATGTATCCCCTATTCCAAATAAAAATGAATAATCAGTTTGAAATAATGATTGAAATGAAACCAATCTTTTATAATCCAATACGCGAAAAGATTTATCGGGTGCGGGTAATTATGAGAACACCGTAAGTAATTTTAAAAACGAGATTTATTAATTTAAAATAAATCAATTGAAATGTACACAATTACATTTATTTAAAAATAACATTCCGATGAATTCCAGCATTTTGTTCGAAACATTCCAGCAATCTTGAGCTAAGCACATTTTAAGTGTGGCTGTAGGAATTCGTATCCCATCTTCGCAAATCCGTGCTTTACGTTCCCGGAGATTTCGAGGCGGCGGTGATTTCAAGTATACCCAGAGAAAATAATCCCATTCAGAGAAATCTGGTGATCTCGCTGGCCACGGAATGTCTCCGTTCTTGAAAATTATATGATTAGGAATACGCGTAGCAGAAAAGTCATTGACGCATTGGATTTGTAGCAGGTGACACCATCTTGTTGACAAAACATGTTTTGGTAAACAGGATTACTAGCTAATTTAGGCTGAGTAAAGTTTTCCAGAATGTTAATATATTATTCACTGTAACTGCATATTCATTTTCGTCCTCAAAAATATGGTACTAAAACAACCCTTGATGATATTATACACTAGACTGTCACTTTAACACTGTGAAGGGCTTTTCGTGTATTCTTTATAGATTTTCTTGTGACCAATACCGAAAATTCTCCTTATTGAAGAAGCCTGAAAGATGGAAGTGCGCTTCATCACTCATCCAAAGATTGACGGCAAAATCTGCATTGTCACTCATCATGTCAAATATTCGATTACAAGCTAGACGGGATGCGTATTCACCATTATTCAGAACGTGCACTAGCTGAATTTTATATACATAGCACTGGAGATCGTTGTGTAAAATCCTCCTCACACTGAGATCAGAAACGCCGAGAGATATTGCGTGACTGCTTCTTATCATAGCCGTTTTCTGATATATGGATATTTTTTAGGCGCCCAGTTCGTCTATTCAGTGTTGAGTCTGTTTCTAAAAATGTTCAACATTTCGTCCATTTACATTAATACACACTCTGCAACGTTTTCTCATTGAAAATCGCATACCTTGGAATAACTCGCGATTGCTAGAAATAATTTCTGTAGCAGCATGGATTCTTGCTATCAGATACTCCTGCACGTGTACTATGGTAACCCCACCGAGAAAAAATCGATCGGATTCAAATCCGGTGACCTCACAAGCCACATATTGGGTCCACCACACCCAACCAGTTATATCCGAATTGTTGGGTTAGAAGTTGTTTGGCCGCTAGAGAATAATGTACAGATGCCCCATCGTGATGAAACCATACATTACCCATATTTACTCTAATATGTAATGGTGCAACATAGTTTAAGGCATGCAGGATATCTTTCAAAAAATTACAGTAAATATCGCCATTGAGTTTATTAGGTAATAAATATGGACCCACTATACAATCTCCGAGAATGCCAGCTCACACGTTAATCGAGAATTTTTGCTGAAATCCCCGTTCTCGAATAGCATATGAATTTTCGTCAGCCCAGACTTGGCTATTCCCTGAATTAAAAATTCCTTTATATGTGAATTTAGCTTCATCAGTATATAAAACAAATTCGGTAAATTGCCTATCTTCTAAACATGTTTGCCTGTTCCATTTGGCAAATGCCCACTTATTGAGAATAATCAGTTGGTTTTAGGGCCTAAACTTGGGTATACTGATACTCAATCAAAACTTTCCACACAGTTTTTTTACTTATATGTAAATATTTGGTGTGTGCTCAACTCTGGTCTGTTTTCAATGCGATTAAGAATATCCTCCTCAAATTGCACGGTTCTGACCTTTCGTTTTCTACCGGTATCCACCTTCTATTTTTAAACTGAATTTTCCAAAGTCACGCAACCTCCTGTTAATTTGAGCAAACGTTTGGGTATCTCTCTCTCTATGCAAGCGTACGGAACGTCTACCATTCTTCCTCATTTTCCCGTACATTACGTGCATATCAGTTATTTCTTCTAAACTATAATCCACAAAACCAAAAAGTGTCTTAAAGTTCCACAAACAAATTTAATTACAAATATTTTTTTGGTTTTGATTTTAAACAGAATGAAATGTCATCTTTAACATCCACAGCTATGTAGCTACTATTATCAAAGTGTCAAAGCACTGATCTTTGATTAACAGAAAATTATGTTTACACTGGATATTGTTAATTTTCTTAATTATTATTTGCTGTTTCCTGTTCTACTCGTAGTCATTAATAGTGATGTAGTTAGTCAAGAAAACCAAGAATATTGTTGCTTATTGCATTAACATTCGGATGCCGGAGGGGGGTACGAGTGTACCCCACATACTGTTTTTTGGGCGTATTTTTTGCATTTTGCTTAGAATCAAAAAATGCTGCTGAGTAATCATCAGTTGGACCCTCATTTATCAGTACATATATCAAAAAAACAGTTTTTTCTTATTTTTTTTAAATAAATGTGAAAATAATTAGGTTGGGTACATGTTGTACCCCATTCGGCATCCATGTATTTTTTTATTAATCTTGAAAGCAAGGTTGGCATTGCTGTTTCAGACAACGTAACTTTGCGTCCGACTCGTATTAGTTGTAGGCAAAGCCGACCGTTGCCGAGGCGCTCATACGGCACGTACACACAGACATATTTATTTTAGTTAGTATTATTTGATACGCGTGTTGAGACTGTTACTCTTGTTTCGTGAGTCGGTGTTGCGATATGTCGCAGAAAAGGAAATTGGATTTATCTACAGAAACAGATCGTGCAACTGCCTTACAGTGGGTTGATGAGAGTGATGAGGGTGAGAGCGTTTTAGAAACAGATTCTGAGTGTTCTGAGTTAGAAGACAACATAGAAATTCAAGATGTTGAACCTGAGATTTATGAGGTATGCTATTTTGATATGAACTTTATTGAAAAATGTACATAATATATCTACTTTTAGACTGATGAAGAAAATGATCAAATTGATGATAGTGATCCTACATATGTATCAAAAAATGGATCAGTTTGGAACAGAAAGACACCTAGACCCGCACGAACGGCAATGCAAAATATAATCACAAGAAAACCAGGACTCACTTCGACGTCAGAAAATATTTCTTCCCTATCCGATTGCTTCAAATTGTTTATTGACGCTGAAATAGTTCAAATTATTGTTGAGTGCACTAACCAAAAAGCTGATAAATATTATGAGGAATAGAACACTAAAAACCCTAACAAACAACGTCAATGGCAACCTGTAGACCCTGTTGAAATATATGCCGCATTTGGTATTTTGATCATAGCTGGGGCGCTAAAGGCAAACAGAGAACCTAGTCACTTTTTTTGGACCAAAAATTCACTTTTTAGTAGGCCGATATTTCCTGCATCAATGGCGCGTGATAGATTTGTCAACATTTTACGTTTTATACGATTTGATGATCTTACAACTAGAGCAGAGCGCAGAAAACTTGATAAATTGGCTGCTTTTAGAAATGTCTTCGAAAAGTTTGTAGGACATTGCAAAGAACACTATTTGCCCAACTCGCATCTTACAGTTGACGAGCAACTAGTATCTTTTAGAGGAAAGTGTCCCTTCCGAGTTTATATGAAATCGAAGCCCGCTAAATACGGAATCAAAGTTTGGGCTCTTGTGGATAATGACTCAACATATGCTCTAAACCTTCAAATTTACACGGGAAAGGAAGGAAATAAACCGGAAAGAGACCAGGGAAAAAGAGTGGTTCTCGACCTAGTTGAATGTCTTGAAGGTGGTTACGGAATAACAACTGATAACTTTTTCACCAGTATTCCTCTTGCTAACGAGCTTTTGAACAAAAATCTGACCCTATGTGGAACCATGAGGAAGAACAAACAGGATATTCCTCCAGTTCTTTTACCACATCCTTCAAAAACCGAGAAGTCTTCCGTATTTGCATTTCAAGATAAATATACCTTAGTTTCATATGTTCCTGCTAAAAATAAAGCCGTCATTCTTCTCAGCACTGAGCACCATGATGACAAAATTTCGGGAGAAGAGACCGATTATAAGCCAGAAATAATTCTACATTACGATGACACAAAAAGATCGACCAAAAGTTGGCCATTTGTTTTGTTCCAAAATACAATTGACATTGCTTGTCTAAATGCATTTGTGTTGTGGATAACAAAAAAACCCCAGCTTAGTACAACTGCTACACATAAACGAAGAGACTTTTTACTAGACATGGGACAGCAACTTATAAAACCCTATGTTGAAAGACGACTACAATCGGGTGTGACGTTTCACAAACGTATACTAAATGCAATGTATGATTTTATAGACACCTTAGATCCTGGACCTAGTACAAGAATCGAGGACAATCAAAAATCCATGGGAAGGTGTGTACTCTGCCCTAGAAAATATGACAAGAAGAGCAGAAGTAAGTGTGACAGATGCAGAAACTTTGTTTGTCCTGATCATCATGTAACTACGAAATCAAAAATTTGTTCAAAATGTAGTTTATTGGATCCAGAATTTTCTAATTAACTTCGTCATGTAAAATATTGTTTTTTGTATTTGTTGATTATATTTGTGTCGAATATGCTATTAAAATTATATTCAAAAACAAATATTGCTTTTTTATTATTTAGATATAAGTAATAATAAAAATATAGAATATTTTGAGAGTTGTAAAGCAAAAAAAATGTGGGGTACACAATGTACCCCCTCCGGCATCTTCGCAGATACGCGACCCTCCGGCATCCGAAGGTTAATAAAAAGCGATATTGCAGACTTCATAAAAACATCAAATATCTTGAAAACTAAAAGATTTTTGGTACGTAAAGGTTGTATGTTTTTTACGTGAAATCTGTTAAGCAATAGAACAAAAATTAAAATTTGCTTCAAATACCATGGGCGAAGAAAATAGTAGGGAAAAGGGGACATACTCTTCTAACTGTACCCCGTTGGATCTACAATGAAACATGATTTTTTTACTATAATATGTCTTACGTTAGTGTTTTTAAATGAAACTCAAGGTCTCTAGTTAATTCCACAATATTGTGGAATTAACTAGAGACCTTGAGTTTCATTTAAAAACACTAATATGAGCATATTCCACGAAGTAAGGGTCGAGACAGTCAATTTCATATGTCTTACGGTTTGCCTACGAGATCTGAGGTGCGGTAAATGGATTTTAAATTAGCTGAACAGTTAAAAATCAAACATGATTTCCATAAAACAATAGAGCTTTCAATAAGAAAATACGAAGGCACTTCCCAAGCTCGTGCTCAAAATATGAACAAAGAAAATGTCACAAAGTACTTTGATTTGCTTTAAGATATTATAGTGGAATATTACTTAATTAATAAACCAGGTAATATTCAATATAACATTTAAAAACGACATGCTAAATTTGAAATTAATATATTAGGTAATCAGTTTTAAAGTTATCAAATAAAACTTTCAACTTTAACCCCCTGTATTTCGAAAAGTAATCAGGTTGGACCTCTCATTCCTTATATCACTTTGCCCAATTTTACGAGAGGTATCTGGCAGACGTTGTAAGTGTCATTTGGAAACGCCCTGTATATCCATTTTCATTTATATACAGAATAAACAATAAAGTGCTTCCTCACAACCCTGCGGGACACTTAGTTCAGTTGAACATAAACTTTCCCAGAAAAATTCCAAAAATTGTTTCAAATTATTTAGATTTTGAATAATTACAAATTCCACGTATATCAAATATTTCAATTGCTTTCGAGAGTACTGATGATTCAAACAATAAAAAGTACTCGTTAGATGAAAAAATGTCTATACTCAGTTTTTTTGAAACCAAACTGGTATGCAGATAATGAATTTTTATTTAAGATCCTATTGGCAATATTTTTTTAAAAATCTTTACAAAGTGTAAAGCAATTGGTCTACATACATAATTTTGTTTTAAATAAAGGAAATGTATTAGTTCTGAAACTGGTAAAGTGACATTACTATGGAGTAAAATAATGAAAATATTATAGAAATAAGTTTTCTACCTGTTGGAACATGATTTGGTTCCCTTTAATCGATCTAGAGCATTGACACTCTCCCCATTATGTGAGATTATTTTTACTGTAATTAAATAATTATTATCCGTCTTTTATGTATTGCGAATACGATATTTATAATATATGCGAATTAACCCGTTCAAAACTGCCCATAACCAACCACAGCTCATTTAGCCAATTATCCATAATTCCCTTTGTCGGATTGCGGTTTTAATCGATTTAATTTTATTCCTCGATTCTAGAGTTCTATAGCCAGCGCCACATTATTCGGTAATGCGTATCAAAATGTGAAATAATTTTTCAATTAAATGCGGTTAATTTTGTTTTACGTTACGATGTATTATGTTGTTTTTTGTGGTGTAACGGATCTGGTGTCAATTTGGTTTTGGTACACGTAAAATACATTATGAAGTACATTGAAAATCGATTTAAATTCGGAATTAATTTCCATATCGACAACCCTAAAGTGCAATGACGTATGAATTAATTGTACGAACAATAAATTATTTTATCTACGACTAATATATAATGTAAGCATTATACTTGTACTTTTTGCAGTATAATGTGATATATTATTCCATTATAGTCGGAGAGTCTGTGATCCATTTTTCATGAAGTATTTGATTCATGTCGAAATTTAACGTATAGGTATCAATAATGTGTATATTAAAATCAAAAAGTTTGAATAGTACACACATAAAGATGAAAGTGGTGTTGTCATATTTAATTCTAAAATTTCTTTATCTTTGTAAATAATTCGGAAATACTTTTAAAAACTCTAGAGCTAATCATTTTAACATGTATTCTTGAATTTTTCAAAATTCAGTAATGCATGTAATACTACGATTTATGAATCACATAGAAAAAGGTTATTTTTATTAAATAAACTTTGTATTTCTATTTCTAATGTTTAAGAACTTTCTTCAAATAGTGGCAACGTTTGCCTGAACGAAAGACGCATGTCTGGCTTTTGCTCATTCCTTAGACAAGGAAAGACGAATGAACCAGTAACAAATTTCGGACCAAACCGATTGAACAGTCATGCCAGTGGAGGAACAATAATGTGAACAGAAACTAAATTAGTATGGAAATAAAAGTATTAAGAACTTTCAAATATTTTATTTGTTGGAGTTCGATTGTATTATCTAAAATCTATTAAATATTGTTAAGTATATAAAGCAATCAAATATTTGTGATTAGATACAGACTTGAAAGGTTAAATTAAAACATCTCTCAAGAAATAAATTTACTCATTTTTAAAGCCAAAATAATATTTATTATAAAATATGTACATTACAAATAAAAATTAACCCTTAACAGGCGTTGCGGAGTACCCGGCACCCTAAGAAAGTATGATACTGTGATAACTTTCGTATTTGTTGATCAGGCGATAGGCGCTGCTTAATACCTTCCTATGGTGGAGAGACCCATCCCGTGCTCAGTCAGGCCTGTCACATCTACGGAATCTTCCGTAGCCCTACGGCATTCAAAATATGTCTACGGAACCTCCGAAAAGTCTCGAAAATCTACGGAATTTTCAATAACAATGATAATAATTACTATGTACTGTTATACTGTTTGCTCCGAGTTCTCAAAATATTACCCACTAACAAAATACTTACTACGAAAACGAAGAGTGCGGAGAGTAGATAACCTGACATATACCAATCTGTATTTGTGGTTGTTTAACTTACATGAATCATGAGACGAATAACTTAAAAATCTTCATTATTTAATTCCCACAAATATAAAACAAAAGAAATTCATTTATTGCAGCTTCGGCTACCGATTTTCCTATAGTAATAAGTGAAAATGTGAATTAAATTTCTCTGATAGTTTTGAAAACTTCTGGCTCAAATTATCAGTTTTAAAAAATGCAAATGATGAACTAACATTTCCTTTATTAGTAAAATTAACAAATCACATTAGAATTCTTTTTCATATTTCTGCAACAGTAGAAAGAATTTTTTCTTCAATTAATATAAACAAAACAAGCACCAGAAACTCATTGATTACCAGTACCTACCCAGAGTCGACTACTCCATGCAAAAAAAATTAAAAACAATTACAGTTGCCATAACTTTAATGCTGAAAAATTGTGTATCGTCCAATAAACAAATTCAAAATTCGCACCAGCACGCTACTTGAGCGTTCAAGGTCATTAAGGATCAGATATTCATAAGTTCAGATAACCCCATACTATATGTTGAAGCTCTATTCTGGATCTACGGAAATTCTATGGAAATTTACGAACCAATCTACGGATATTTGATCACGTGCATGTGGCAGCCCTGTAGCTCAGTCGACTTCAGTCTATTATCAAAGCAAGTACGATCTTAGAGTCCGAGGGACTCCGCGGCGCAATTAGTGTAATATTTTCAATTTAGTGGCTATGTCTGAGAATCCAAAAACAGTTAAACCTACAGACTCTAACATTGAGCAATGTGTGCTAATATGGTTTGAGGAATGTGATACAGAAGGTTCAGACCAAGATGGCGATCCCGAAAGCAACACTACTATCGAAAATGCTATTACAAGCGATCACGAAACAGAGAGTGAGCTTTCTGGAGATGATTCTGACGATGAAGATGGAATGCAGGTTACCGACAGTGACAACGGAAGTGACACAAGTAATTCAAGAAAATAGTATATTATTTTATATGGAGGAAAAGTGTTACTTTTCATGACGCGCTCGTGTTTAACAGCCGAACGGAGTGAGGCTGGTAATAGAGAGCAAGTCATGAAAAGTAACTTTTCCTCCAAATAAAATATGCTGTTTTTTCTACAAATGTCGACAAATTAATGCAAAAACGTCTCTTTTTGATAGTAATAATTTTTAAACATAATTAGGTTCGCAAGGCGTTTTAGACCGGTGTCGGTGAGTAGGCACAGGTTGTTTCTATAGTAATGTAACATAAAGCTGTCAGTGGACACTGTCAACAATATTAAATTATTTTTTACAATTATTGCGTCTCCGGCTGCGTTTTAATTCCGAATTGATAATCAGTTTTATCGAGTAAGTTCACTTAAATAACAACCAATTAGTTTCTAAATTAGTGATTTATAGAAATGCAGTGCACACCGCCGGAAATTATGCAAGAGGCAAAAGAAGCAACATCTATCTATGTTGCTATGATAACACTTTTCCCTCCGCTGGCGGGAAAGTGAAAACTAAAGCTCTGGCGGAGTAAAAATGAAACTTTACGGTCGCCTACACAGTCGAAAAATGACAGATACAAATGGGCGGCCACCGAACCAACCCGAAACGTGAGAACAGCAGCGCATAACATATTGAAGTTGCCAGGGAATAAAAATGCTGTACCAGAAATTGCACCGCTGTAAGCACGAAGGCAAATATTCTCGCAAGATATTCTAGATATTGTTGTACAATACACAAATTCAAAAATTCAGGGATTTCGTAATAAACCTGGCAATCAGAATCGCACAGAGTACAGAGAAACAAA
This sequence comes from Galeruca laticollis, assembly GCA_963921935.1. Classification (NCBI taxonomy): domain Eukaryota; kingdom Metazoa; phylum Arthropoda; class Insecta; order Coleoptera; family Chrysomelidae; genus Galeruca; species Galeruca laticollis. The sequence goes on from OY998177.1 coordinate 62,302,377, forward strand.
TTCCATTGAAATAAATGGTTTTCTTGGACTCCTGCTATTAATTGCTGCCTTTAAGTCTAATAATGAGGCCATTATTTCAATCTTTTCAACAGACTGAACTGGTCGTGAAATTTTCGACTGGTATTGTCAGCAAAATGATTTACTGTTTTATTAGCTTGCCTGAGGTTCGACACTCACGAAGAGAGAATCCTAAGAGTAAAAACTGACCCGGCTGCAGCGATATCACATATATTTGAAAAATTTAACCAAAACTCTCAATCAAGTTACGCTTTAGGAGCCAATGCAACTGTCGATGAAATGCTGGTCGGCCTTAGAGGTAGGTGCAAATTTAAAATGTATTTACCTAGCAAACCCGTAAAATATGGCCTGAAAGTCCAACGCCTTGTTGATGCCCGGACCCACTACATATACAATACATATAATTATTGTGGCAAGGGTACTGACTCCCTAAAAGATATTACAGATGAAGAAAAACGGTTTGTTATTCCAACGCAAGCTGTTGTTCGCCTCTCCAAACCACTATTTGGAAGCAACCGAAATATTACGGGTGATAACTGGTACTCTTCAATAGAGCTTACTGATTATCTTTTGTAAAATAAGCTTACTGACGTTGGAACCATGAAGAAAAACAAACGAGAAATACCTAAGAATTTCTACCCTCCAAACTAAGACAGGTGGGATCTACATTATATGGCTTTACAAGTAATAAAACGTTAATTTCCACAGTACCAAAGAAAAATAAAGCTGCAAACAGGATGATGGCGATTTGCCTGAAATTAATGCATATTATAATAACACAAAATCTGGAGTGGATGCTGTAGACGAGAAAAACCATTAAATATTTCTGTAGTAGAAGGACGCAACGCAAGGTAGGTATTGCAAGAATTTTGAAGATGGCACTTGAAATCCCAGCTGATGATCAAGATGTTTTGCCTAGAAATCAGAGGAAGTATTGTTAATTGTCTAATATGTGACCCAAAATTAAAAAGAAAAACTGGCTTTCTATGTGTTGAATGCAGAAAACCAATTTGCTTGCAATGTTTGAGAAAATTGTGTGTTCAATGCATTGAAAATCAGGGGGATTCCTAAAAATTATATTTTTTTATATACTTGTTTGGATCAATATTTTAGAGCTTACTGTAAAAGTGAATATCTTTTTTTTATTAGACCTTCCTAAATATGTTTTCAATACAAAAAGTTTTTTATTTTTCAGTTTTTTCTTTCAAAATAAATATAAAAGGAATACTATGTTTATTGTTGTTAAAATATTAATATCTTTAGTTTTAGATTTTTTTCTCTGGTTTGTTACTAAGTTGGTTGAAAATAAACAATGTTTGTTTTTTATACGTCTTTTGATTATGTATACAACATAAAAAAACTATTTCAATATGCAACAGGAAATACACTATTTATATTTTGGAGTTTTCTGGACTCCGCAACACATTACGTGTTAAAATTTCGAACCACGCCGGTTAAGGGTTAAACAAACGATAGAAAAGTATGAATACATGATATTCTCATCTCCTATTACCCGGAGAACAAAATCATTTTAGTTAAATGGTTTCTAATTGGCGTCTTAATTTCACGTTTCTTCTTAACAATAAAGTGTATTTTGATTTTTAGGTATTTTGTGCATATGGCTATTAAAAAGTAAATGTGATTAACATTACATTTCAACACTTTTACTTTTTGTGCACAAATATTACTTTTCCGCCCAACCTATCTATATGCGAGAAAAGTATTGGTTTACCCACAAAAAAAGTGAAATTTTGAAAAAATTTGTTGAGTTCTTTTAACGTTTTCCATCAACAACAACACGAAAAAACGGTTTTTAGAAAAAAAATCCTGTGTGTATGTCGTCGTCATCGTCGTCGTCGTCGTCAAAATTGTAAGGTTGCAATGGGCTCGAGAAATGGTACATCATGGTCCTAACTGGAATAACGTGATGTTCTCTGATGAATCAAAAATTGGCTTGGTTTCTGATTCGCGAAGAACACTAGTTTGGAGGGCCTCAGGACGACAAGCCCGAATAGAAACAGCCCAACTGCGTGTCCCATTTGAAGGCGGGAGTATTATGGTTTGGGGTGGTATTATGAGTGGCACACGGACGCCTCTACTGGTTCTGGAGAGAAGAGTCACTGGTGCTGTATACATCGAGGAGGTTTTAAATCCTGTCGTGCGTCTATTCCGAGGGGCAGTAGGTGATAGATTTGTGTTTATGCATGACAACGCACCTCCGCATCGAACAGCAGCAGTACAAAATTTTCTGGAAGAAGAAGGAATATCCACAATATGGTGGCCCTCGAATTCCACTGACATGAACGTCATTGGACATGTCTGGGACATTCTCAAAACACGCATTAAGAAGCGAAACAATCCCCCTATTATACTGCGAGAACTAAAAGATGCTGATCGTGAAGAATGGGAGAGAATTCCGCAAGCCCAGCTCGACCATTTAATCGACAGCATGCCAAATCGCCTACAGTCATGCATACAGGACAATGGAAGAAATACTGATTATTAATTTTATAAAAAATATTTTTTTCTATACTAATTTAATTTTAAATGTAAGTGGTACATTGTAAATTTTTCACTCCAAAAGAATGAATCATTTTTTTGCATTTTGTTTATTTGGCTTCAAGATTTATTTAGTATTGGTGGAAGTTGTAGCAAAATGATGTTTAATTATTATATAAAAAATGAAATATTCCAAACTTTTGGACATATGTGTACAATTAACAAACAATTTTTATAACGAAATTGTCAGTTTGGGTACCGCCACTGGTAAGATTATCGGGTAACTTATTTCAGGTGTTAGTGAGGATGCAGGCACTAAAACATGTATTATGCTCCGGTAAAATCCTATACTCTAGTTGCGTTTATACGCGATAGCACAGCTGTATCAATTTACACTTGATACGGACCTGTATCTGAATATTTATTTTGTGTGTCTAGAATCTATTTTTTTGGCAAGTTATAATTATCTTTATTGGTAATTGCTACAACTTTTTTAATTCGTTAGTTTTGAAATCCAATTATTTTTTTAAATTCAATAAACATATTTGAAAATTGACTTACTTTTTGACTAGTATTTGCATTCATTTCATTTATAATGATACGTAGTACTACCAACTCGTTAACCCCAATCATTTGCTCATATTTTTTAAATCCTTTGAATCCTTCTTTATCAAGATTAGAAAGATCACCCTTCTGATGTCTGCTCATAACGGCTGTGTTCTATTCACTTTCAACACACCTGAAATAAACATGTTCGCACTACTGAACGTCAGAAAGGCTGTTGACTTGTGATGGAATTTATTATAATATTAATTGACAAAAAAATAAGAGCATAGTTTGATATGATACAAATCGATTTCATTGAACGAATTTTTATAAAGGGTGTCGCTTAATATTTTATATTATTTTTTCAGATCTACATGTAGTTTTCACTATTTTCTTGACATCCCTTACCTTATTTAATATAAAATCTTTCTTTCGATATTTAGTTTTGTAATATAAAAATATTTAAAATCCCTGTTTATTTTAAAACATTTCTTAATCTTAAATAGATTCGGTGAAAAAATACCATATTTTGATTTTTATTCTTTATTTATTAAGAATCAAAGATGGATAGAAAATACTCTAGAAAAAAATAAGAATGAAAATAAAAAGAACAAATACTGTATCAATACCTGAAAAAGAAAAGTAAGAAAAAAAGCCATAAAACTACAGTTGAAATAGAGGAGAAGCAACCTTTACGAAGAAGAAAACGATAATATAGTAGAGGAAAAAAGGATTATAGAAGACCAACTAAACAATCTAGAAAAGAAACCAAATCTTAAAGAGGTACATGTGCACATATCAAAGCTTAAAAATAAGAAAGCAACAGGAAGCGACACAATAAACTCCGAATTAATCAAACACGGAGGGAAAGAATTACAGATAAGAATACAAAAACTCATAGAAAATATATGGTTAAGAGGAGAAATGCTAACAGAATAGAGAATAGGACAGATAAGTGCCCATATCAAAAAAGGAGACCTATCCAAACGCATGAATTACAGAGAAATAACACTTTAAATATTACTTACAAAATCCTAATGATGATAATGAGAGGCAGACTTACAATACACGCTGAAAAAATATTGGGAGACTACCAATTAGGATACAGAAAAGACAAATCAACAATAGACGCCATACATACAATAAGACAAAAAACAGAAAAGTGCTATAAATATGATATAGACCCACACATCTTATTTCTTGATTATAAGCAAGCATTTGATACAATAATAAGAACAAGAATAGTAGAAGATTTAAAAGAAATAAATACACCTGCAAAACTTATACAACGAATACACATAACTATAAAAGAATCAAAAGCTACAATACAACTCAGTCAAGGCCCAACAGAAGAAATTGAAATAGAAAAAGGAGTGAGGCAAGGAGACGCATTATCAGCACTTCTATTCATCACATCATTAGATAATATTATTCAACAAACTAAACAAGATGGTACAATCAGCAATAAATCATCTCAAATAATAGCATACGCAGATGATATAGCAATAATAGCAAGAAGGCGAGAAGAATTGGAAAGTACATTTAAAATAATAGAACAGAAGTCCAAAGAAAAATTTTTAGAAATAAACGAAACAAAAACAAAATACATGCATTGACAGAACTAAGAATCGACAACTATATATTCGAAGAAGTCGAAAAATACACGTACTTGAGATTTATAGTACACAGAAGAAATAAAGAAGTACACATTAAGCACCGAATACAACAAGGGTATAAGGCTATGTATGCTAAAACAAGAAATTAAGCAAAAACACATGAATACAGATATATAAAACAATGATACTACCGATCGTAACCTACGCCGCAGAAACATCGAGTTTAGTGCAGAAGGAAGAGGGACAATTGAGAATTTTTGGAAGACGAATTATCAGATCAATTGTAGGACCCAAAAGAGGTCAAAATAAGACCACTAATGAACCAGGAAATTGAAGACATACTATATAGAGAAAACATAGTAAGATAGTATGGACACATATATAGGAAAGAAAAAATGTCGCAACAAAGAAGATTAAGTGAATAGATACCACTTAATACAAAACCGAAAGGATGACCAAAATTAACATGGAACGAACAACTTGAATCGGATCTCAAGAAAATTAAAATAAAAAACTGGAGACGAATAATCAAAAATAGAACAGAATGGAGAAAAGTTGTTACAAAAGCAAGAAAAACCAGAACCTTTAAAAAGAAGAAAAAATGAACTAATCCACCACGATGAACGGATTATTGAGTTCTCATGAACAGCTTCAATTTATTCGGAAATGTATAGCTTAACATTAACTGGTAAAAATTGCCCATCAGTAAAAATAATCGTAGTTTACAATTATATTTTTATTGTCTGACAAGAATTAGGCAAATTGTAGACGAGCTGGTAAGTAGGTAAGTCTTGAGGTAATAAGTACTGACAGGAGTGTAAAGATATGAATATAAAGTGTTCCTCTTCAATATTCTAAAAACTGGTTATGGGCTTATCTCTGAGATCAGCATTTTCAGAAAAAATTTAATTAAATTTCATCTTTGTCATCGACAGTGATCATTTTTGTAGAAACATTATGACTCTTAAAGCTAAAAGACGCCGTCAAAATTTCGGAAAGGTTAGTAATGGAGATGTTTTTGTTTTGGGTTAAATAATAGACATCTTCTAGTCGTAGCTGTGTCCACTAAAACTTGATTGAGCAAATACATAGATCATATATCGCACCTAATTATTCAAAAAATTGTTACTCATTTTTTTATTATTAACTATTACCCTTGTTAACACAAATTAAACACTTATTCCTATATCTACTCAGCGCCCTCTATTACTATTGCTAAATTGGAATCGAAATTCTTAATACGTATACCAAAAATACTAACACTCAAAAAATTATTTCGAAATTGAAAATCCAAATTTAAACTGGAACTGGGTATTCTGCAATATTTTTATTAGACAATTTGGGTTGCATCACTAAATTTTTAGACGTAGAATCAACTCTAGGTACCCTACTCTATACTTTAGTACATCGAACATTCTTAATGAATCAACCTGCAAACCAGCCGTGATCACGTCTTCTGTTCAACCTGGACATACTGTAATGTTTTTGTTATTTATTTAAACAATAAACAGGTGGGATAAATTGAAAACACACGGTATGGCTACTTACTAATTTATTTAAACATTAACACTTAATTTATATATACTTAACTAATCACTTAAATCTAATTTATATGCACACAAACTTAATTATTAATTTATATTAACACTTTTACATTCACTTATTTACTGTTTATTTCTCGAGATCACTTTATCAACTAAACTCCTCCGCTGATCGGTCTTTATTTATATTAATGCCTTTCTTACTAGAAAATTCCGGGCTGTGGCTTACACAGACACAAATAATTTTTCTGGCCTTTTCTAGATAACTCTGGTCACAAAAACAATGTTTAGATAAGATAGTCAGTCGTAAACAGTTATAAAAAAACCCTGCATATCCGCCATAATTTTAACTTTTATACCTGGCTTAGACAGAGTCGGATTTAGGGACTATACCAGTGTGCTGTTTCGTAACATTACCGCCTCCTTAAATGGAAGTTCCTCCTGGAACTTTTGTGTAGCCGAGACTGGATGTTTGAATCAGCAACTGGCCCCATTTCTACACTTTCCGATTGATTTTATGGAAATAGCAGGGCACCGTCTTCATCGGATACTGATAACGGGGGTTGTAGCTGCAAATTAATATCTGGACACCGGTATCTCTAAAGATAACCTCTACCATGTTCCTGATAACTCGCCAATCCAACTGGTTACTCGCTATCTTAGGCATAGCCACTTTCTTCACGGTGGATTCTAACACATGGTCTCGAAGGTTACGAAGTGCTTCCCACACATCGCGGTAGGAGGATCGATCCTGGAATTCATTTTTAGTTACCACGTAGAAGACGTACCGCGAATTATGTTTCAGTTTCAGTGTCTTGCCAGGGGCTGGAATCTGGTCTTCAAGTTTTTCTAATTGCCCGAACTTCTTTCGAAAGACGGTTGCCAACCCTCGTGCGTTCTTGATACGGGCGGGGATGTTGTATGCCAGTGAATAATCTTCCGGGAAAGTGAACAAATCTTGTTGTTGTTCCGAAGTGAGTCCATATCTAGCTTTCCCGGTACCTCCATACGCGCCCATAAATTCATCGAAGGTAGGGTCAGACACATCTTGAATAAGGTTTACTCCTTCCTCTAGGTCATGGTCTCCTTCGAATGGGGCTAGTCGGTTTGGTGAACTACTTTTGGTTTTCCGTTGGGGATCTTGCTTATGCGATATATAACATCATTGATCCTTTTCTTGATTAAGTATGGACCTTCCCAGGATTTTTGTAATTTTGGAGAAAATCCTTTTCTCCTCGTCGAGTTGTGTAACCATACTTTGTCCCCTTCATTAAAACCGCCTTCTGTGGCCTGCGTGTCGTACAGACTTTTCATTCTGTCGCTGGCAACTTGAAGATTGGTTCGAACTAATTCATGAATATCGTCCAGCCTTCTTCTCAATTGGATCACGTAGTCTTCACCTGCTAGATCTTCTCCAGGCCGGCAGCCAAATTCCAGGTCACAAGGAAGCCTCATTTCACGTCCAAACAGGATTTCGCCGGTGTTTCACCCGTGAACTCATTGACAGCAGATCGATAAGCCAATGCGAATAGGGAAAGATACTAGTCCCAATCTCTCTGATAGCTGGATACTACTTTGGACAGGTATTTTCCAATAGTCCTGTTCATTCTCTCGACCATTCCATCTGTGGATGTAATGCTGTTGTCCTGGTCTTCTTCATTCCCAGCTTCTCGCAAATCTCCTGGAATAGATGGCTTTCAAAATTTCTTCCCTGGTCACTGTGGACTTCCAAGGGCTCTCCATATCTGCTGATAAATTCTTTCACCAATACATCTGCTACAGTTGTGGCCTCTTGGTTGGGAATAGCGTAAATTTCCACCCATTTTGTGAAATAATCCATTATAACTAGTATGTATTTGCTACCATTTTCTGTTGTCGGAAATGGTCCAGCGATGTCTAAAGCAATCCTTTCGAAAGGGCTTCCAACATTATATTGTTTCATGGGTGCCTTTCTCTTGCGATGTGGTCCATTACTCGTAGCACAAGTCGTACATTTCTTACACCAGTCCTTCACATCGTCGGAGCTGTTCATCCAATAAAACCTTTCACGGACTCGCTGAAGGGTTTTCTTCACTCCCAGATGACCTCCCGATGGACTGTCGTGTAACTTCTTCAGTACCTCAGCTACTCTTGTTCTCGGGATAACTAGCTGTCTCCTCATCTCAGAACCATCATCTTTTTCAAGGACTCTTTTCAACAGCCCTTCTTCCAGGACAAGGGAGTCCCACTGAGCCTTGAGTGTCGGTGAAAATCTTGACACTTCTTGCCAGGTACGTCGCCGATTTTCTTCCTTCCATTGCCGGATCATCTTCAGGTGAGGATCATTCTCCTGATCTTCTCTGATCCTGGTGGGTGACCATTCTTCATTGACTACTGTAATTCTTGAAACTGCAACTTCCTTAGATTTCGACTTGTTGCATTGTGAATAGTCTACAGGGCATGGCCGTCTAGGCAAAGTGTTGGCTTTTCGGTGATTCACATCAGCAGGATGTTCACCCCTGTCTGATTACCCCTGTCTGATTTCCCCTGTGACTGGAGTTCTTGGGTTACAGGAATCTTGGAGCGCTTAGACGGACTGCGTACGTGCTCTTGCTCGCCACACTCCCGGCATTTGATCTTCTTTGGCATCTTGTCTGCCATACCTTTCAACAAATTGACGATCTGGTCAAGTTTGTTATCGTCATCTTCTTCCTGCATGGTCCTACCTTTGTTGTACCGCGAGCTTTTCTTGGCTGCTTTGCATTTAAGAGGTTCTTGGTTTGCAGGAGTCGTAGGACGCTTACACAAACTGCGTGCATGCTCTAGCTTGCCACAATTACAGCACCTGATTTTCTTCGGCTTCTTGTCTGCCAAACCTTTCAACAAGTTGACGATCTGGTCAAGTCTGTCATCGTCACCTTCTTCCTGTATGGTCCTACCTTTGTTGTACCCGAAGCCATCGTGGCTGCTTCATATTCAAGAGCAGCAGTCAATGCATCGACCAATGTTTTAGGATGGGCTAATCGAAGCGTCTTCTCCATATCGTGGTCACATAAGCCGTCAATAAAGGCCTGGATGCCTAAACATTCCTTCATGTTATCTGGTGCTGATGGATAAGCAAATCGAACTAGTCGGGCAATATCCAGTTCATACTCTTGAAGGGTTTCGTCACGTTTCCGCCTTCGGTTCTTCAGCTGAGATCTGTACAAATGTTCCAAATGTTCGTGACCGTATCGCATGTCCAGCTTCTATTTCAGCTGCTCAAAGTCATCCGTTTCTTCAAGAGTTATCGTCTGAAGTACATCTACGGCATCTCCCCGAAGTGCTATCGTTAGGTTCCTGCTTTCTCCCTATCGGGCTAATTATTCACTCTAGCGGCTGCTTCAAACTGTTTCACAAAATTGGTCCACGACATATTTCCATCGAAAGTTGGGCCCATGACTCGGGTAAAACTACCAATGTCTTCACTGACACCAATGTAATGTTTTTCTTATTTATTTAAAACAATTTATCCTGACGGGTGGGATAAATTTATACACTCGGTAAGTTTACTTACTCAATTTATTTATTCACTACACTATTCACTAATTTATATTATATACACAGTATATTCACTTAAACTAATTTATATAAACACTTCACTACGTAGACTATTTACTTGTTCGCTGTTTATATCACGAGATCACTTTATCCTGAACTGAACTCTCCCGCTGGTTGGTCCTTTATATATTAGTGTCTTTTTTACTAGATAATTCTAGATTGTGGCTTATACAAAACAATCGACTCTCTGGCATTTTCTAGATAAGACAGGTCTCAAAAACAATGTCTAGATAAGATAGTCACTAAAAATCGTAAACAGTTCTAAGAAATCCCTGCGCATCCGCCATAATTTTAACTTTCATACATGGCTTAGGCAGAGTCGGATTCAGGGACTACACCAGTGCGCTGTTTCGTAACAGTACAATATACTATTCTTGCTTTATAAAGTAACAATTGGTTTTTATATTTTTTGTGGTTTTTTATATGTACAGGGCATTTTATAAATAGCCTATACCTTTTCTCAGAAACTACCGACTTTAGGAAAAAAGGTCATTCAAAAGTTTTTTGGTTTGAAACACTTTTTTTTAAATGGTTGGTACAACCTGTATATTTTTAAAAGTTACTTGATGATCTAATTTCAGTGATGTATCGCACGTGTTATCTAATGTGAAAAGTAAATGATTTACAGCTACTCTAAAGTCAAGTTTTTTTAATTTGGCCTGTAGAAGCCAAACATTTAAAAATCGATAAAAACGGTTGACATGTCCCTATCCTTTTCAAGTTCTATTTAGTGGTGTGGAAAATTATTTGATACAGGGAGATTTAATCGGCTGATTTTTTATCAGCCTGTGTTAAAATATTTTTTCACACCACTAAATAGATATTGGAAAGTTAGGATAGCGACATGTAAACAGTTTTTCTCGACTTTAAAACTGTTTGGCTCTTACATCCCTCCAAATTCTAAAAAACGTAATTTTCAAGTAGCTGTAGAGCCTTTTACATTGAACAACAAGTGTGAAATCAGATCATAAATTTTAAAACCATAAAAATGTACAGGTTGATCCGTTTAAACTTCTGGTATTCATATCCATTAAAATAATTATAAGATTTATTTAAAACCAAAAAACTTTTTTTTCTAAAGTCAGTAGTTTCTGAGAAACGTTATAGGCCCTTAATAAAATGCTGACCTTATGTATATATATCTACTCATCAATATTTAATATTTTCTTTGCTAGGTGCGTTTAATAAGAAAGTTGCGGAAGAAATGTTTCGAAGTCTCAAAGTTTGTTTTTTAAAAATTATTTTATTATTCAAAATTAATTATTACAATTACAATGCATCCGACATCTACAAAGCTTGACTTAAAAGTGAACAATTCAGAGATTAAAACAGTTAAAATGAAATGATTAGCAAATCCTTGGAAATGAGGTTGCTGAGTCTGCGATTCCCATAAGAAGTGGTGAGATGATTCCTCCCTTCGAAAATTCAACTTCGAGGGCTAGCGAGGAAGTTGAACACTAGCCAGGTCAATAGGGTGGTCTTCCGTTGGTTGCATCCACCGGGAATGAAGTTTCTTGCCAACTATGGTTCCTCCAATTAGAATAAGAAGACAATAAATGATTATTGTCCATACACTGGGCCTTGAGTAGATTTCTTGAAAATTCAATTCAGAATCGTTATCGGCGAGTTTTGATTTTATTTCTTGTAGACCGTAGGTGCATATGATGTGTCAAATTTTAATTCTGGAAATAAAATGGGTTGCCCAGGAATTTCGGTGTCGTTTTTATTTAGGATTTTAATTTGGCTTAATTTCAACCAACAATCTAGTGGAATATAGATTAGGTAGGTGCCGGTAACTTTTAATATTCATTAGTTCGATTTCACAAGGATTCTCTTGTTTAATGTCTTGTAGTTCGATGTTCTCGCAGAAGTACTGATTGGTCGGATAGAATTTAGGGCAGGGTTCGCTCATAAATGCGTATTGATGATTGTGTTTTAACAAAAATATCTTTCTAGGAATGACTGCTTTTAATCGACCTTGCTTACGAATTGGTATTGGATACAAATTATAGCGATCAAAGTTTTCGGTTAAAGTTATAGGTATTCGTGATATGTAAGTGATTCTATTATTAGAAAAATATAGCTATCAATTTTTATAAATTTTTCAAATGACAAAATATTTCTATTGGTAATTTACGTTTTTCTAAATTTCTTTGTAGTGCAATAGTGAAATAATTATTTCAAACATGTTGATAATTTGATTAATGGTATCTTTAATAAACATAGCGTTTTCTCGGTATACAGATCCATCAACTATAACGGCAATTGGGTTTAATGTTGCCTCTAAATGTTTTTAGTTGTGGCTTATTTGAATTATTGTCGTATTGAATTTATTTATTAAAGATATTGACAGTGAGTTTTGTGTTTTAATTTTGTCAGCTAATTGGTTTTGATTTTCTTGAAGATTTTTAATAAGTTGATCATATCTTCTACCGTCCTCAGCATCTAGATTACCAGTTAGGCATTTAAATACAGATCCTAACCCATCGATAAGTCCTCTTTTTGTCCCATGAGGTTGGGGCAAAATTTCTCGTAAGGTAATTGGGGGGAAGACGCGTAACATTTTTTTAAAAATAAAAAAAAATTATTAACTTTATTCAAAACTGTGTATTCTATTACAAATACAATAAACAAATGATTAAACACACAAAAGTTTTTATTTTCTTAAAAATAAACGAAAAAGTTGGATAAACATTGACAGCTGTCATTTCGGCAACTTACCCCAACTACGGGGTAAGATGCCGACAGACTTGGGGTGAGATGACAAATTTGGGGGTGTGATGCCATAGACAGAAAACATTGTATTGGCCATCATACTCCATCTAAAGTGCCATCTTACACCAAGTCTAAAGTTTTGAATGTTTTATTTAGTGACTTTTGCGCAGGGATCGCACAAATTCGGCCCCGAAGCACAGGTTTCGTGTAGCCACTTGTTGCATACCTCACAGCAAATCCAGTCAACTTTGGGACCCTTTTTGTCAAAGTAAAAGCCATCGCAAATTGCACAGAAGTCGTCCTTGTCACTGTCAGGTTCATCAGAGCTATGGTCTGAGACAATATTTTCATCTCCACTGACTTCTTCACTACTGCTATCGTGTGCTACATTCTTCTTTTTTGTGTTACCGTTTTCACGAAGTTTCTTCTCTAGCTTAGCTGCCTTCCCTTGTTGCTTCTTTTGTTTTTCTTCAATTTTTTTGCGTTTCTTTTGGCGGTAGTCAGGAGAAGTAAGAACTTCTGCATGTTGTTTTCTAACGTTTGGCCTACTAGGACCAGCTACGGATGGAATTGGTGCAATATCATCAAAATTTACTACAGCTACGTCGCCGCTATGTTCGTCAGAGTTTTCTGCATCGACATGTTCCACTTCTTCCTGTGAATTTCCAGTTTGGTGCTCAGCTAAAGCATATGCATAGTCGGGAATTTCATCTTTGGAGCACAAGAAACAAAGAAAACTCTTTCAAACTTATTTACTTAAATCAAATTACCTAGTTATTCGACGCCCTGGATGATTTCTTATCCACTGATTACAAGTGCTATTCCAGAAGGTCTTTAAAGGTTTAAAAAATGAACGGTCGAGAGGCTGAAGCCAGTGAGTCGTATGGCTTGGTAAGCAATCCACGTGAATTTCATTTTCAGCCAAAAAGTCCATTACAATGGGAAGCATGACCATCTAATATTAGTTCTGCAGGCCCTGGTCCCTTACGTGGCAAAAAATGGTCTTTAGTCCATGATGAGAAGATACTAGTTTTCACATAGGCGGACTCTGGAGACATCACTACTACCGATCCAGGGGGCATGTTATCTTCAAACTCCTTTTTTTTGTTTTTGCCTTTAAATATTACGTAGGGAGGCAAAAATCTACCTTCTGCATTACAGTGATGACGCTGTTTCTCCTTTTTCTGAGCTTGTGACCGACTGAACATCTCTAGCTCCTTTTGTGGCTACGACTGTGGTAGGTTTATTGCATAATTGCAAGCCAGTCTCGTCCATATTGAAAATGTTTGCCGGTTTATCAAACAAATTGAGCGTCGTAAAAAAATCGTTCAACAGTTGGAAGTATGGATCTACTTCTGCGGCAGACATACCAAGTGAACGAGCAATTGAACGAACGACCTTGAGCTATTCTCATAGTTAGGGTTGGGTGTCGTTTTAAAAAAAGTTTAAACCAATCGTAGCCTGCTAATTCTTTTTCTTGGTTAAATCTACATTTTAACCCATTCCTTTGCGAAAAGGTAAAAGCAAGGTGTCTTACGTCTCTTGAAGTTGGAGCATAGCCAATTTTTTCTAACCGTTTTATATAAGACACCAGTTTAAGTTCATTTTCAATACCTAAGGACGCGGTTGGCCCAAGACTGCCCTTTTCAAGATTGTTATTCTTTACACGTCTCATCAAGGTTCGTAGAGGGATTCTATATTCTTTAGCAATCGCATTTGCACTCAGGGTTGGCTGCTGACGTAAAGCATTTGCAGCTGTTCTAAGGTCTTCTTCAGTCCATTCGCCTCTAGTTGATTTTCTGACGTACGTTCGTGGCATTTTACCTAAAACAAACAAGATCAATTAAGAAACTATTCAATTAGACGAACTGAAAGGAAACCACTAACCAAAATAGACGCAAACCTGAGAAAAAACAAGAGTTACAAAGTTTACAGTGCAATTAAGATAAGGCATCTTACCCCACACGGATCTTGGCGTTTTACCTCAACCCTTAGGTATAAGATGCCAAACCCACAAATCAAAATAACAAAACCCTTTGTCTCATTCAAAATAAGACAGGAGTATTGTAATGAATGCCAAAACCCTACATAAATTATATTAGCACAAACAAAAAACATTTACCACTGTATATCATATAATTAATTTCTATGGTAAAAAACTTACCGGAATAAAAAACACAACATCATCTCAAGGAACAGTTGCATGCACTTAAGCGCTTCGAAAACTATGATGTTCTCTAATAATAAACACAATAACAACGTAGCCGTGTATGTGGCGCGATCTATTGAGTAATGTCCAAAATACTTAGATTAGGCATCTTCCCCCTTTTGGCATCTTCCCCCCAATTACCTTAATTTATTTTCGGTTTTGTCTTTTAAGAGTAATAGAATTGTTTCATAATTTTCCAATTCACCAGTATAATTAATGTTTCTTGAAACGTAATATTTTAAATGATTTGAATGATAATGTAGTTTGTCGACTTCATTGATAAGTGGGTTAAAGTCGTAATAATGTATTAAATTATAATAATAATGAGTCATTTTTGCAGTTCCTAATTTTAGTGGTATAAGTTTAAAATTGTTATCTATGTTTTTTAGGGTTATTTTATTTTGCGAGGATCCGAGGATTCCAAGCGATCTGAAAGAAATCAAAAGAATAAAGGTTAATTAGGAAAATTGTAGGTAGTTTGTACATTATAAAATTGATTGTAGAAGGTATTTCTATTGTTAAAATTACCTCGATTATTAAAGTTGTTCAAAATGTTAAAATTATTATTTGGTTTTTGTTTATTTGCATTTTTACTTTGAAAATATTGAATATTATCTTCATCCAAAACATATTGTAAAGCTTGATTTAAAGAGATGGGCTTCATATAGCGTATTGTTGTTCCAAGCGGTTCTCTGAGATCTGACAAAAAGGTTTTCAAGGATAAACTGTTATACAAGTCCTTTTTTTAGCAAATTTATTATGATGTGTTGTTTCATGTAACTCAACGTAACTGCATATTAAATTTAAAATGTTTAAAATTCTGTCATAGAAATGTTGAGGTCGTTGTCTCATCATGACAAGATCACGATTTAAACAGGCCTAGTCCCTTTGATCTGCAAAATTTCTAGAAAGGGTGTCCCTAAGTGATGTCCAAGAAGTGACGTTTTGAATATTTACAACCAGTTTAGCATTACCACGAAGTTTAGAAATTAAGGAATTAATCAGATATATACTTTGGAAATTATTTGGTTGTTCCCTATTATAAAAATTGTCAATAAGTGATTCGCATACGGATAAATACCTATTGAGTTCATTAGGATTACCGTCGAACTCCGGTACGCAGTTTAAATACTCTGGTTTAAAATCTGCCATGTTATTACAATTATATTTAACTTTTTTAATATTTCTATTTTTTAATCTTTTACTGAATCTAGAACAGCTTTCTTTCTCAAAGTCAAAATCACTGGATGTATCAATAGACATGTAATGACAAAATAAATTCAAAGTTACTTACAATAATATATTACGAATTTGAGCATCTCCCTATCCAAAACTATAAGGCTGAGCAATACCTATTCCTGGGTATGCACTCCTTGCAAAGTTGAGCAGTGTTTGTCTCAGCTTTCGACGCTAAGCGTTGGGAAAAGTCATAGTGGTCCTCTATGGATGAAATTCTCGATTTTTTGGGAACTACTCCACTCACGAATCGCGACACTGGGTTCGTTTTCCAATCAATCGTTGAAACGAAATGGTTACGTTCGATACGCGACATTTTGGAAATACCACTGACTGCGCCAGAAATGTTTCGAAGTCTCAAGGTTTGTTTTTTAAAAATTTTTTTATTATTCAATCCGTTTTCGATTATAAGCAAAATCGGAATCAAGATCGAAGTGTTGAATAGCACTATTGTTTCAACGTACTTCAAACATGACTTCATGAATACTATTTTTACGTACGAACGTTAATTGTATTAATGTAATAGGTCATTGGCTGAAAATTAATGTAATGTTTTTGTTATTTATTTAAACAATAAACGGGTGGGATAGACTTTAAACACACGGTATGGCTACTTACTAATTTATTTAAGCACTAGACTAATCACTAATACTTAATTTATATATACAGTATATTCACTTAAACTAATTTATATAAACAGTTCACTAATTCACTTATTTATTTGTTTATCTCCCGATGTCAAATTATAAACTGAACTAACTCTTCCTGATCAGTCCCCTTTTATACTAGTGCCTTTTGTACTAGAGAATTCCGGGCTGCGGATTATACACTAGATAACTGTGGTCACAAAAACCAGTTCTAGATAAGATAGTCTCAATCGTAAACAGTTTTTTATAACTGCGTATCCGCCATAATTTTAACTATTATACCTGGCTTAGACAGGGTCGGTTTTAGGGACTATACCAGTGTGCTGTTTCGTAACATTAATGTTGTTTTTCGTTCTGTGTGTTTGCTGCAGATGCAAGGCTATTAAAAATAATCTATATTTCAGATGTTTAAATAATATTTCAAATGTATCAGGGTTAATTGAATTATTATTTGAGTCAAGTTGACTTTTTACATATCAATACAGCTAATAAACGCAATACTGGTCGTAATACATTATAATAAATCCTGCAAGTCCAAGATTCGAATGAATACTAGGCAACTGTGTTTTACATTTGATATAAGTTTATTTTCATTCATTGAAACCTTAGCATAGCAGTTGTACGCATAGTAAATAGTCACAGTCATATTTTTTTATCTAAAGACAACGTCGTAAGAGAGATATATCCTATTACGTGACGTTTCTTCTCAGGCGATCATCCCCTCTTCACTTCTCGTCTTACTACGCACCTTTCTTGGCCGACAAATTGATGTTGGCTTCATAACAAATCGAATTTATGAATGCATTGTTGAGGATATGATATTCCCGTATTTTGATGTTGATAAAAACTCATGTTATAAACCTGGGGCTATTTTCATTCCGACCGAATGGACTATTTTACCATATATCAATATTTTACATTAATAAACCCACCAAACCAACACGACTGTAGTCGACCAAGTGCGGATCATCAAATTATCTTTTGTCTGCGGAAAAGACAAACTAAATAACAAAAAAGTAAAACGTATGTGTGTTTATTAGAGAGAGTGGGAAAAGAATACCACTGGTTATATAAAGATATGCGCATAAGTCAAATTGTATTTTATGCAAGAAATTTTACTCAATTTTCCATGGCCGTTTGAACGATGTTAAAAAACACAGTTTGTCGCCATAACATCAAAAAAACGAGCAGACTAACAAGAAAATTGTTAAAATAAAGCATGGTGTTTAATTCCTTTGCACTTTGTACAGATATGTGCAAACAATTTTCATGACTCCAAAATTGCCACCAATATGAGTTTGGTTATATTGCTCATAATGTTCTGGGACCCGCTTCCATCGAAGGTCCTTTGACTGGACTAAGAAGTGGTATATATTTTAGTGTTTCTTCAGATGGTACAAACGATAGCCATATCAAAGTATTCCAACTTATAGTCCAGTTCTACACTATTAACAGTGGGATCAAAATTTGCCTTCTTGACTTTTACGACGACGCTGACGACAGAGCTTCAGCAATATTTAAAAATATCAAAGATCGCCTTGGAAACCTGGGAGTAGATATCAAAAATGTGTCAGCGTATGCAGCAGATAATGCTAACATAAGTTATGGTAAAAATCATTCAGTTTGAATTTACTCAAGGTATTTCAATACTGCTTTGATGGCATCAAACACTCAAGCAAAGAAAATATTTTCCTTAAGTGGCTCAACTTGAAATAATGAGATGAATAGATTAACGCATGAACGCGTCAAATTCTAATTGAAAATAAGAGTTAATTTCACTGAAACATGTTCCGAATTTTTTGATTACGTAATCAAAAATAAAAATCTTCTATAATGTGCATAATCCCAAAATGAATACTCATTTAAGAACAAAAATTGAAGTACCAACTATATGTACGAATGTAACTAATTACATTTAATTGTTCAGTAATACGAATAATTGTTATTATTACGATCTGTAATTAGAGGCTCAATCATGAGCAATTTTTGTACGCACCTAAATAGACCTACTTCTTTTCATTTAAAAGAAATCTATAAAACTTTGTAAAAGAAAAGTCCAAAGTTCAAGAGAGAAAATTATTTTTTGTTGTTGTATTTTAAGTTCGTGTTTAATTTCAAATAGAAATTGCATTGTAATAATATTTTGCATTTTATAATGATTACATGAAGTTTTTTTTGAACCTGTCCCGATTTTTTCCCATTAAATCCCGAAAAACTTATTTTCTGAGTTGGCAACTTTTCTTATTGAAAATACTTTTCAAATTTTTTAGTCTTACCAGGTATGGTATCGATATAAAAAAAAATTAAGTCTGTCAAACGCATTTTTTTAAATTCCCAACTTACTACACAAATATTCATACTTTCAGTATTTCCGAACAAAATTACTGGGATGAAGGTTAAGATATTGTATATTTCAAATAATTTCATCTTTTCACTTAATCAAGAAGTTCTAGTTGAAAAATAAATCCATGAGTAACGAGATTCGTTCCAGTAAGTATGACGGAAGCTTGGGGAAATTTCAGATAATCTTCCCTGTTTAGTTCGTTTATTAGATTTCCGGGTTTACTTCTGTGAAAACATATTCTGAATACTACTTTTGTTTTGACTAGCTTTCAAGTACACGTCCGAAATCTGAAAGGACATTTTCTCATTTTAATTATAACCTTAATTTTTCACAGTTTCTTGTTTGGTAGCAACAGCATAGTTGACACCTTTACAAGAAATTCTTAGCCTTTCTGCCATTCCCTTATTTAGTGTAGGAACAGAAAGAAAGCGGGTTAACTGCTCGCTGGTTCCCGGCGCCGATAAAGGCAGGCTAGCACACAGAAAGAAAGCGGGAGATCGGAATTGGCTTCCGTTTTCGTAGATTTATTTTACTTAGTTGAAGGTTAAAATTATTACAAAAAAGTCTTCTTCACCGGATGAAGAAATTTTGTTAAACAATCCCCTTTTAAGATTAAAAAGGCGAAGAGGTATTCAACCTTTTAATCAAAATAGAACACAATTTGGAGAATTAAAAGAGTATCCAGATCGCTTTTATCGCTATATTTTTCCACTATATTTCTGTTACTGTGGGCTTTATCACGTTTGTCCCACACAGGTATTTATTTAAAAACAGCAGAAATTAATGCTTCCGTATCCATCACCGGCTCGCTTATAATTAAATACTCATTCCGGTAAACTGCCTGCGGCTTGCTACACGCGCCAACAAGTTTGAGCCTGTTTTGTCTCTGTGCATTTACATTTATCAACCATAAGTAAATTCAGACGCAGATTAGCGCCGATAACCGGTAAGCGGGCAACCCGCTTTCTTTCTGTAACTACCCTTAGGTAGAACACAAATAGCGCTTCGCTGTTCGAGCGTGGTTTACTTGTTATTCCATTTTCGAAAGAAAAAAATACGGTCAAGCTGCTGTCGAAATATTTCTAATACAGATAGATAATGTTAATATCACAACCTTTTCGTGCCAATTTAGGTATTAGCGTATTATTTTCAGAACAAATTATCAAAATGCAAAAAACTACCAAAATATCGTTATGTCTATTTCACAGATTTATAGTATTTTAATTTTAATTAATAAAAGAGTAAATTTCATGCTCTATTAGACATTACATCAATGAATATCTCCAATGGAATACCACCAATCATCCTAATAGCATTTTTTATTCCTAACGACCTTAACATAATCTAATGTCATACATAATTTAATAGACATTAAGCAATGAATACTAATCGGGGTGACCAGACCAGCGAAGGGTTATTATTAGACATCGATTACATCGCTCGAATAGTATATAAATAAATAACACCTCCTCCTTAACCGAAAACATAGCATGTGATCAAAATGTATCCCGGCAATTTAAAGATAAGATGTTAATAACTCCATATCCGCACGCGTCAACCATATGCAATATTCAATTAATTCGGGTAGGGTAAAGAATGCATGGGAAATGACTGTTATAGCGCGTCCAAGTCATCAAGGGCGTCTTCTCACCCCCCACATAGCCGTTAAAACGCGATTAAGTGCGTAAACCCGCACCTGCTCCTCTTAGTTATCTCGGTCATTACCAAGCCCCGCTTCTATCTGGGAGAGTCGCTACAAGGTTGCCAAAGATAGTAAAATATTAATAATATAAAGAAGTGTTGAAACCCGTCAGTGTTGCATGCATGACATCAAAAACTAAGTTCATGGTTTGTATGAAAACAAAAAAGGATATCGTGTATAATATTTAAAGTTTTCATGATATTCCCCAACGCATTTCAATATTGTAATATTTTTCTTATTTATTTAAAGATTTTTATACGAAAGGTGGGATAAATTCATACACACGGTATGTCTACTCTCGTAATTTATTTATTCACTAATTTATATTATATAAACAGTATATGGACTTAAACTAATTTATATAAATACTTCACTACTGTTTATTTATTTAGACTTAATTTATATTCACTTGTTTACTGTTTATCTCACGATGTGAATTTATAAACTGACTCTTCCCGCTGGTCGTTATTTTTTATATAAGTGCCCTTTTACCTAGAGAATTCTAGATTACGGCTTACACAAAAACAATCGCCGTCCTGGAATTTTCTAGATAAGACTGGTCACAAAAACAATGTTTAGATAAAAATAGTCACAAAAAATCGTATTCGCCAAAATGTTAACTCTCATACATAGCGTATGCAGAGTCGGATTCAGGCACTATACCAGCGTGCGATTTCGTAACATTACCCTCTCCTTAAAAGGAAATTCCTCCTGGAACTTCTGTGTAGCCGGGACTGGATGTTTAAATCGGCAACTGGACACATGTCTGCACTTACCAGTCGTATAGAAATAACAGGGCACCGTCTTCACCGGGTACCGATAACGAGAGGTATAGCTGCAAATTAATATGTGGACACCAGTATCTTGGAAGATCACCTCTATCATGTTCCTGATTAGTCACCAATCCAACTGGTTGCTCTCTATCCGGGGCATTGCTAGTTTCTCCACGTGGGATTCCAGCACATGATCTCGAAGGCTTCCACACATCCCTGTAGGTGGATCGATCTGAAAATTAGTTTTTAGTTACCAGGTAGAAAACGTACCGCGAATTGTGTTTGAGTCTAACTGTCTTGCCAGGGGCTGGCATCTGATCTTCAAGTTTATCTAATTGTCCAAACTTCTTTCGAAATATGGTTGCCAACCCTCATGTGTCTTTGTTACTGGCGGAGATATTATGTGCCAGTGAGTACTCTTCCGGGAGCGTGAACAAATCTTGTCTTTGTTCTGTAGCTTAGAGTAATAATAAACATAGAGAGGGCTATCCATTCATAAACACGTTTATTTTTGTGGCCAACAATTCTAAACGCCAGTAGTGAAATAATGAATGAATTACAAAAAGTGGGGAGGGTATTGTAGCTACATGCCCTTGGTAATTTCGGCTGTTTTTCTGACAAACTTGGCACCGACGAACCATGATAGTCCAAAAACATTAAATTAATTAACTTAAAAGTTTATTTTGTCACTAAAAGTTTTGAAAAACACATCAAAACGAAAGAACTAAATGTTTACTCTCTAGACGTAATGGCCCTCGTGTAAACAAACCATGTTTGACATTATTTACTAGAATACTACGATGTAATCGAAATGATCGTCGATCACAGTCTGACGATATTTGCAGCTCTCTTTATATGGTAATTCAACAAGGACAAAACTACTAAATAGATTACTATTGACACATTAAACAGGTACTGAAATTTTGAGCAATGTTGCCACGTTTAGTTATAACCATAAAGGTATCTAAGGATACAACAAATACTTGTTTAAAATTTATATAAGATTATGCCTTTATTAAATAAAATTCAAGTACTATTGAATAATTTCATAAATAGCGACTTAAATGCATAAATTAGTATGACTTTTTTCTATTTGCATAACTTTTTAACACATTTTCAATTAAACTTCTAATTTCATTTTTCCTGCAACTAAAGAGGATTTGTAAATATGGAAAGCAGTGGAAGTGTCCCGCAAGTGAGCTTAGAATGTGACTCAATGTTTGGGGCAGGAAAAAGTCAAAACAAACATATCTATTTTATTTGTTAATCTGAGTTCTGTAGTGACTCCGTATCTAGCTTTCCGGCTACCTCCGTATGCACCCATAAATTTTTCTGGGTCAAACTCTTCTTGTAGGTGGTTCACCCCTTCCTCTTTGTCATCTTCTCCTTCGAATGGAGCTAGTTGGTTTTGGTGAACTACTCTCGGTTTTCCATTGGGGATCTTGCTTACGCGATAGAGGATATCGTTGATCCTCTTCTTGATTAAGTATGGACCTTCGCATGATTTTTGTAATTTTGGAGAAAATAATTTTCTCCTTGTCGGGTTGTGTAACCATACTTTGCCCCCTTCGTTGAAACTGCTTTCTGTGGCCTGCGTGTCGTACCATTTTTTCATTCTGTCGCTGGCGATTTGAAGATTCGTTCGAACCAATTCGTGCATATCGTCCATCCTTCTTCTCAATTGGATCACGTAATCTTCTCCTGCTAGATCTTCGCCAGGCCGACAGCCAAACTCCAGGTCACAAGGAAGTCTCATTTCACGTCCAAATAGAATTTTCGCAGGTAATTCACCCGTGGACTCATTTATCTCTCTGGTGGCTGGAAACTACTTTGGACAGGTATTTTCCTATGGTCCTGTTCATTCTTTCGACCATTCCATTTGACTGTGGATGCAACGCTGTTGTCCAGATCTTCTTCATTCCCAGCTTGTCACAAATTTCCTGGAATACCTGCCTCTCGAAATTTCTTCCTTGATCGCTGTGGACTTCCAAAGGCACTCCATAAGGCTAATAAATTCTTTCACCAGTACATCTGCGACAGTTGTGGCCTCTTGATTCGGGATCGCATGAATTTACACCCACTTTGTGAAATAATCCATTACTACCAAGATGTATTAACCACCATTTTCTGTCGTCGGAAATGGTCCAGCGATGTCTAAAGCAATCCTTTCGAAAGGATTTCCAACATTATACTGTTTCATAGGTGCCTTTCTCTTGCGATGTAGCCCATTACTCGTAGCACAAGTCGTACATTTCTTACACCAGTCCTTCACATCGTCGGAGCTGTTCATCCAATAAAACCTTTCTCGGACTCGCTGAAGGGTTTTCTTCACTCCCAGATCACCTCCCGATGGACTATCGTGTAACTTCTTCAGTACCTCAACTACTCTTGTTCTCGGGATAACTAGCTGTCTCCTCCTCTCGGAACCATCATCGTTTTCAAGGACTCTTTTCAACAGGCCTTCTTCTAGGACAAGGGAGTCCCACTGAGTCCAATATGCCTTGAGTGTTGGTGAAAATCTTGAAACTTCTTGCCAAGTAGGTCGTTAATTTTCTTCCTTCCATTGCAGAATCTTTTTCAGGTGAGAATCATTCTCCTGATCTTCTCTGATCCTGGTGGGTGACCATTGTTCGTTGACTACCGTAATTCTTGAGACTGCAACTTCCTTAGAATTCGACTTGTTGCAGTGAGCGTAGTCTACGGGGTATGTCCGTCTAGGCAGGGAGTAGGCGTTTCGGTGATTCACATCAGTTGGATGTTCGCCCCTGTCTAGTTTCCCCTGTGACTGAAGTTCTTGTGTTGCAGGAGTCCTGGGGCGCTTAGATGGGCTGTGTACGTGCTCTAGCTCACCACACTTCCGGAATTTGATCTTCTTCGGTTTTTTGTCCAACATACTTTTTATCAAACTGACGATCAGGTCAAATCTGTCCTCGTCGCCTTCTTCTCGGATGGTCTAACTTTGTTATAACCCTAAGCTTTTTTTGCTGCTTCATATCCAAGTGCAGCTGTCAATGCGTCAACTAATGTTTTGGGATGGGCTAAACGAAGCAGCCTCTGCATATCGGAGTCACGTAAGCCATCAATAAAGGCCTGGATACCCAGACATTCCAGACATTCTCTGGTGCTGATGGATAAGCGAATCGAACTAGTCGGGCAATGTCCACTTCATACTCTTGAAGGGCTTCGTCACGTTTCTGCCTTCGCCTCTTCAGCTGGGATTAGTACAAATGTTCTAGATGTTCGTGACCGTATCCCATGTCCAACCTCTTCTTCAGTTGCTGAAAGTCATTTGTTTCTTCCAGAGGTATCGTCTGAAGTACATCTAAGGGATCTCCCCAAAGCGCGATGGTTAAGTTTACTGCCTTGTCCCTGTCGGACCAATTATTCACACTAGCGGCTGCTTCAAACTGTTTTACGTAATTGGTCCACGACGTCTTTCCGTCGAACGTTGGAGCCTTGAGTCGGGCATAACTGCCAGTATCTTCTATCTTAGGGAGTGTTTCTGGCTTGCAAGGTTTTGTTTGCTGGGTCTTCTTTTCTTCCTCTGGCGTGCCTCGTGTTTTTGAATCTGTCATCTACGTCTCTAACTCCTTGATTTTTTCGTTCATCATTGTCATTTTATTGTCAATATCAGATTTTAGAGACGCAATTTCATTTTCAACGTCAGCGGCAATGTCATTTCTCATTAATAAGATATCTGCAGATATATCGTTTTTCATAGCAGAAATCTTCTCGTCAATATTAACAGAAATGTTGTTCTTTATAGCAGAAATATCGTTTTTCACATTCGTTGAAATTATCTCTTCCATGGCAGAAATTGACGAGATTAAGGTGGAAGCCTCGTCAATGAATAAAAATGTTTCTGGATTAAAGGCGTCACTTTCCAGTGCCACTTTAAGTCTTTCTACTAATTCACTTTTCTTACCGGACGTTTCTAGCTCGCGATTTTCCAAATCTCTTGGCCATTTTTACGTATATATTTATTTATATTACCCCACACCTGACACCAAAGTAATGTTTTTCTACTTTATTTAGAACAGTTTATTCTGACGGGTGGGATAAATTCATACACACGGTATGTCTACTCACTTAATTTATTTATTTATTCACTAAACTATTCACTGATTTATATTATATACACAGTATATTCACTTACACTAATTTATATCAGCACTTCACTACTTAGATTATTTACTTGTTCACTGTTTAAATCAAGAGATCAAATTATAAACTGCCTCGGTAGGTATGACCTCTTTTATATATTAAGTGCCCTTTTTTCTGGATAATTCTAGATTGCGGCTCACACAAAAACAATCGCCGCCCTGGAATTGTCTAGATAAGACTGGAAATGCCTAGATAAGAATAGTCACAAAAAATAATCGTAAACAGTTCGTAGAAATCTCGGCACATTCGCCAAAATTTTAACTTTTCTACAGAGTCGGATTCAGGGACTACACCAGTGTGCTATTTGGTAACAATGCTTTTAAGTATAAAGTTGGGTATATATATCAAATAAAATAATATAGCATAAAATGAAAAACAAAGAAATAAAGAAAATTTTTTCAGTTGTCCCATAAAAAGTTTCACTTCAATAGGATAGGAAAATTAAAAGTTGGTGAACTTTTAAATTATTTTATTCTATTTCTTATTTGCTATTTCCAGTATAAACCCTTGCATTTATAATCTAATAGAGTAAGAAATACTAAAATTACCTCCAATTAATTTTGCAATTTAGATGCATCTGGTTTAATACTTTAATACGAGTAGACCACTTTAAAACAAAAATATAAAATTTTTAAAAAATTATTAACTTTCAGTAATTTATTACTATACAAAAAGTATCACATCTGACAACACTGGTCGGTGAACTCATAAAATCGTCAGATTTAGACGCCCTTCAAAATTATCTATCGCTTTCTACCATCGCCTACCTCTTTGGTGATTACTTTACAAAAGGGGGAATTGTATAATATATGAAGGGTGTTCACTTCCCCAAGGATCTTGTTTACATGAACCCTCATGATACTTGTTCAATAGTTTATTTTATAATAAGGGAATCAACATTCATACCCCGGCGCTCCAATACTATAATTCTCAATATGGTAAAACTAAGTGACGTGTGGAAATTACCTCTGTGAAGCTTGCAGCACCATTTCGGCAGAATCAGATCAAACCTATTACTACTATTTTTAGTACTCATTTTGTACTAATTTGTAGCACAAAAAATAATTTTATACCTTCACCCATTAAAGAAGAAAACATGGAAATTAATACAGGAAATTTAAAAACTGAATTCGTACTATTTTGTACCACAAAAAATGATGACATCAACTCCTTAAAATTATTTTTAATTTGGGCTTTCCAGGTGAACATGAAAGGTGTTGGGAAATATGGAGATTTTCTGGTAACCGGTGAAATGGCGACAGTGATTTCTAAATCACCGTGATTTTAAACAGTGATTTGAATAACCGCAGTGACTGAGTATAAATAGTAAAGACAAATCAAAATATAAGAACAGCGCGGTGACTGGCGACGAATACGAATAATTATACCTATAATAAGATCAAATCGGCTTCAATCACCGTTTTTTCTTCACATATTAATCTTTGTAAATAATGATATATCATATTTCGATTTTCGATTGGTGCGGTCTTCCACTTCCAATGCTGATGTCGATGTCAATTGCAGTATTCAGTTCGAGATTCCATGCGAACGAAATTAAATCACCTATCACCGCATCTGCAAAAAGTGAGTCACCGGTAGCGCCAGTGATTTTCCAATTACCGGTGAAATATCGCGGTTACCGATATATCGCCCAACACTAAACATGAAATCGATAATCGAAACAACTTTCAAAAATATTCAACAGTTTTTATTTGAATAAAAGTAATTATTCACATCCCCAACGAGTCATTCATAAATTCGATTTGTTATGAAGCCATCAATTTGTAGGCCAAGTGGGGTACGATGTAAGTTGAGAAGCGAAGAGGGGATGATCGTTTGAGAAGAAACGTCACAGAATAGGGTATATCATCTGTTACGACGTCGTATATAGCTAAAAAATATGACGATAACTGTTACTTGCGTACAACGGCTACGCTAAGGTTTCCTTGAATGAAAATATCCTTATAAAATGTAAAACACAGTTGCCTAGTAATTATTCGAATCTTGGGCGTGCAGGATTTATTACACTGTAGTACGATCTGTATTGCGTTTATTAGCTCTATTAATATGTAAAAAGTCAAATTAATTCAAAATAATAATCAAATAAACCCTGATACGTTTGAAATGGCATTTAAAGATTGTGAAATATTGATTATTTTAATAGCTTGCATTTGCAGCCATCACGAAATAAACTAAATTTGGCCACAGTAGATAGAATACTAATTTATCCTGCTCCCCACTTGATGTTTGCTTAAAATGTGAAATGATGTTGGCTTCAAGAATAATGTAAATAGTTATATTTTTTTATTTATATATCTATGGAATTATTTATTAGAAAGTATTGGAAAACCGGAATAATGTGAGACACAATTAGGTTAACCTTTAACGTATTTTTATTTGCAATCTTTTATAGACTTGAAATTTACAATACTTGATAAGGTGATATTCAATGAACGTATTTTGTTGAGATGACCGAAGATGGTGGCTCTCTGGTTCATCCCTGTGAGGTGGTGCAATAATTTTTTATCTCACTTAGTTTGTATTTCTTAAGAAATTTCGATTTCTCTCCGAGTTTCAAACATAAACACTATTATTTTGCGGGCTTGATCAGATAAACACCCCTGTTGACTATAACCCCCCCTTGTAGAAACAAAAACTAAGTAGCGCGTATGTATGAGCTTTCATATCCCGCAAATTATAATTTTTGAGCTCGTCACACTACGCAGGAATTCATTATTCTTTATGGGGGGGCTGAGTCGGCGTTGACTCAGCCCCCCACAATTTAAAAATAACAAAATTGAATAAGTATTTACGGTAGAATTAGAAGCTAATTATGATCTTTCATATTGATATAATTTCAATTTTTGAGCTCGCTCTATTAACCTCTAAACCACCCTTAACTGATGCATAAGCAAAACCGACAAGAGTAAAGTAGCTTAACAAATTGTGATAAAAAATTAAAATTAGTATTAAAATATTCCCTGTTTCCGATGCTCTTAAAAAAACGACAAAGTACCCTAAAAAAATCAAAATTGGTCTTGAAATATTGCTTGATTTAGGACCAAACCAAACTCGATACAAAGATTGGTTGGGCAAAAATCTTGGACGAGTTCGTTAACGGGCCAAGTCGGTCCTGTAGAAACAAAATGGCGGCCTGTCAAATTTGAATAAAATCGTATTTCCTTTGTTTTTGATCTGGCGCAAAAAAGTTACTTAGATTTTTTAATAGACCTTAACACGTGTTGTAATTTTCATCCTCGTGAATAATAGCCATCATTATACGCTCGTTGAAGAATAGAAAAAAGTTTGTTATTGAAACTTTTGCGCTTCATTTAGAATATTTTGTGTTTTATAAATACATTCTTCTTAAGTTATTAAATGTTGGGTACCAAAATCAGAACTTATGTATTTTAAGAGCTCCTAAATCAAGGAATATTTTAAGACCAATTTTGATTTTTTATTTCAATTATTTAGGGTACTTTACTCTTGTCGGTTTTGCTAATTAGAAAGCTAAGGATGAATTTCTCGCGCAAAATGTCGAGCACCAAAATCAGACCTTATGTATTTAAGAACTCCTAAATCGAGGAATATTTTAAGACCAATTTTGATTTTTTATCTCAATTTTTTAGGGTACTTTACTCTTGTCGGTTTTGTTAATTAGAAAGTTAAGGATGAATTCCTCGCGATAAAAGTCGAGAACCAAAATCAGACCTTATGTATTTTAAGAGCTCATAAATCGTAAATCAAGGAATACCTCAAGACAAATTTTGATTTTTTATATCAATTTTTTAGGGTACTTTACTCTTGTCCGTTTTACCATTAGGGTGAGTTTCTCGCGATAAACGTTGAGCTCCAAAATTAGACCTTATGTAATTTAAGAGCACCTAAACCAGGGAACATTTTAAAACTAGTTTTGATTTTTTATCACAATTTTTTAAGCTACTTTACTCTTGTCGGTTTTGCTCACGCATCAATTAAGAGTGGTTTAGGGGTTAAGAGAGCAAGCTCAAAGATTAAAATTATATCAATTAGAAAGCTCATAATTAGTTTCTAATTCTACCGTATATACTTATTCAATTTTATTATTTTTAAGTGGTGGGGGGCTGAGTCAACGACGACTCAGCCCCCCTACAAAGAATATTGAATTACTGCGTAGTATGACGAGCTCAAAAATTATAATTTGCGGGATATTAAAGCTCATAAGTACGCGCTACTTGTTTTTTGTTTCTACAAAGTGGTGGGGGGGGGGTACAGGTAAACAGGGGTCAAACAAACAGTGAATCCCCAAAAGTAATTCATTTATCTACTTATTTTTATCATGTTATAAGAAATAATTGCAATATGTCAATTACACATTTGTAAAAGTTTTTTTCAATTTCAAGAACATGAACCAAAATAAAAAAATAAGCTCATAACTTCCGTATATTACTATATACCTTCACATTATACTTGTATTGTACCATAATATTGATCTGTGACAATTAATATTACATCCCTGTCTGATACACAGAGCGCGGCTCAAATAAAGTATTATTATTAATTGGGTACGGTATTTTGTTTATTGACTGCCTTAAAGACAAGACATTCAATAACGATCGCCCAACTGGATCTTGATCCAGAATATTTTGAAGGGACGGTACCATATGCAACGAAGGAAAGTTATGTATCACCAATACATTGCACAAAGTCACAATTCTTACACTTCGAATGGCTTCCGCGCCATCCTACGCTTCAGATTTGGGCTCCGGCGACCGTCGTAAACCTAAAAAAATTGTCACCAGAAAGGGATTTGGCTTTAATAAGAAGGGGTCGCCGATAGAAACGTCTCTAAAGAGGCCAAAGATAAATCGCCCATCATGAAAAGAATGTGATCAAAAATAGTTATTTGTTTTACTAGTCAGAAAAGCACCAAGATGGTGTTTCATAGCCGAGGCTAGGAAACCAGCCGAGCCAATTAATCTTCTTTTCTGCCATGTGAAACATATAATTTATTCTCCAAATTCGTTCCAATTTCATGCAAAATCCAAATAATTAAATTCACACAATATTCAAATAATTAAATTATTTTAGCAAAGGTAAAATGACTATAGGTCTGTTCCAACCAAAGTAAATACCGTTTTATTACCGTACAATCTCAGTAACGCAGCAAATTTGATGTATATTACACAGACTTATTATATTCACTAATCAGCAGGTCAACTGGGTTTGTATCGTAATTGTACGATTTTTATGTTGGTTGGAACAGACCTTATGTTTACCGCTGATGACGTTTGTTAAATTGCTTACGTTTACTTTAATGTCACAGTCAATTTAAAAAATTTGTCAAGTAATTGTTCGAAATGGATTTAATTGAAAGTGAGGATGAGTTATCACCATTAACACCACCTGAGATAAGAGACCTGGCGCGAGATGTGGAATTGAATCTACGAGGGTTGCCTTTTATGTTTCGGGATTTGTCAACCCTAGTGTTGCAATCTGACAACTGACAACTCTATCGTAAAGTTTTTGAGGTTATACGTACTCAGAACGTTTTAACATACGAGCGCTATTTGTGTTGTTTACAGTAACTTAAAAGATTCATCTCGGCCCAAAAATGGAATTAAATTTTTTACAACTTTCGACGTGGATTAACTCAGCAACAGTGCATGGATGAACTTAATTCAATTTTTGGCGATGAAGCTCCATCAAGGACCAGTGTTTATAGATGGTATGGTGAATTCAATCGTAGTCGTAGTTCAACTCCAAGACGAATTTCGTGAAGGTCGTCCAAAAATAGTTGTTGTTCCGAAAACCATTGATGCTGTGCGCGAACTGATATTGCAAGATCGTCATGCGACCTATCGTGAGATTGAGACAACCTTAGGCATTAGTGGGACCAGCATACATTAAATATTGCATAAACATTTGACTGTCAACAAAATTTGTTCGCGTTGGGTCCCACACAATTTGTCAATCGCTCAAAAAAAGGCTCGTGACGATTGGTTGAAAGAAATGCTCAAAAAATACGATCGCGGTGCTTCGAAACACGTCTATGACATCGTGACAGGTGATAAATCGTGGATTTACGCGTACGAGCCCGGAAATAAACAGCAGTCGACTGTATGGGTGTTTCAAGATAAGCCAAATCCAACAAAAAATGTTCGCGCACGAAGCACTTCCAAGCAAATGGTCGCCTGTTTTTTCGGAAAAACTGGACATGTCGCAACCATACCACTAGAACAACGCAGAACAGTCAATTTTGAGTGGTACACAACCATTTGTTTGCCAGTTGTCTTCCAAGAAATCAGAAAAACCAACCGACGAAACATCGATTTGATGAGTTATCCGCCGTATAGTCCTGACTTTGCACCGAATGACTTCTTTTTATTCCCGTACGTAAAAAAACAAACTGAGAGGTCAACATTTTTCGACACCTGAAGAAGCGGTTGCTGCATTCAGAATGCATGTTTTGGAGATACATCAATCAGAGTGGCAAAAGTGCTTCGACAATTGGTTCAAACGCATGCAAAAGTGTATAGATCTTCATGGAGAATATTTTTAAAAACAATAAAGTGATTTTCGATGATTAATATTTGCTTTTGTTCTATATTCCCGAAATATAAGAGGCGACCCTCGTATTACCAGATAAGTCAAGAAATGTATATGAACTCACATATTCATAGACTATAGACAGAAGAAAATATAGCGAGCTTTTGCAAATGAAAAAGGATGATTTAAATGATACGGGCGACACATTGTTAATTATGCTACCAAACACTAAGACCAAAAGATCAAGATATTTTGTTGTAGTAACGGAATATTTAAGCATTCACAGAAAGTATGCAGATTCCAGACCATCGAATTTGAATAATCGGCGTTTCTTCTATAAGTATACGAACGGTAAGCTCATCAACCCATGCGAAAGAGTATACTGGGAACTGTTTTCGTAGAACTTGGGCTACGTTGCTGGTGCATTCTAGTGGAGATATAACAATGTTGAAGCAGCGGGGAAAATGGAAGTCTTCCGCGGTCGCGGAGGGCTATTTTGAAGACTCAATAAGTCGAACATCTGCAATAAAATATTTCCAGGCGTTTCCTGGGTCTCAAGCAGTTAATTTTACGAAAAAGGAGAGAAGTTCAAGTGTATTAAATAATTGTTCACAAATCACCAAAAATATGTCTCAATAAGTAAACGTTTCCTGTTGAAGTTTGTAGCTGTAATGTAATTATACCAATTTTTTGTATTCAAAACTCCATTATTTTGTGTTCACCCAATGTCATTGTCAATTTTGATCACCAATTTGGTTCAAATTACTACTTGAAACGTTGCTTAGCAACACACTTATTCTGACTAGGCAGAAAAATACACCTTTTATGCGAAAAATGAATTTGTCCATTTGTTCATGTTATATGTATCTACCAGGGGTCCTATCTTTTCGCCTTATCTTTTCTTTCGGTCAAACATTTTTGGAAGAAATTTAGCTATTAGAAACTTTTGAATTAGTCACCATTGATTTTATCTAGTATCAGCTTTTAATATACATTTAAAAACATGGTTTTGCTTGTTTAGGTGCTTTAAATCATGTTCAAACATATTTGTTTTTGATATCAGTCTGTTTAATTAACATCTTTAACCAGATAAACACAAACACTTTGTTAATTCAATATGACATCCCAGAAAAATCGCAGCATATATAGACAGTTACTTTTTTAAACACACTTTGTGGTTTCAAACTGATTTTTAATAGCTAGTACATCAACAATGCTTTTGAATTCAGGGGGTAGGGGGCGTCTGCAAAATAATGCTATGGTTACAGGAATGAATGAAAATGTTGGATGTATTTGTCCCTAAATATCATATTCCTATAAAAAATGGCCCCTAAACAGATGTTGCCAGATTGTGCGTGATATCTATATTTTCCCATCTAGCAGGGTATTTGATTAATTAATAATTAACTATTATTTAATTAATAATTATCTATTTATTTTCAATTAATGCTAAAAAACGAAAGAATACAAAAAACCTTCACTTTTAAAAATAATTTTGTTAAAATAATAGTAATTTTAATAAATCAAAATAATTAAATTCAACCATTCAAATTACGTCACACTATAAAAAAGGCAACGACAAACGTTTGCGTACAGACATATTGGATGAATAAATGTCCAAAAAAGCGAAGCCGTGTTGGATATGTACTTTGGACAAAGTTGTGCAATCTGGGAAGGGGCGGCTGGGATCCCTAAAAATGTTCCAATATATTGAGAATACATGTTTTAGACTGATCGTGGTTCACTGTAGTCCTTATTTAAAAGAAACACTCAAACTTTATATTTAAATTTGCCAGAATATTTATTGCCGAAGTTGATGGTTAATTAACCATTGTAATGATAAGATAAATTTTGCCTTTCACTATCAGATTTTTTTTAAATTCCCAAGTTAACTTAGAACGTGCAGCTTTTAATTCTTAAAGCCGGTTAATCAGAGCTTCGAATATTTCTGTGGCATATCATAAGACACCAACACTACTATGTATTTTTCAAAGTTTTTAGTATGTAACTGGCAATGTATGTTTGTTCGGTTGCAATATTGCAACTCAGTTTTGAAGCAGATATCTTCAACCGATTGATTTGAAATTTTGTATATACGTCTAGTTTGCATGCCAATCCATAATTAGGTATGTGACGTCATTCTAAATTCAGCATGGCGGATCACCAAAGTTGGCGGACTAAAGAAAGTGGACTAATTTTTTTGCTTTCTTACAATATGGGTATTAAATGAAAGGCAGCAAAATTGATGACATAGGTATTCTTATTTTTCTAAAAACTAGGTATAATCCATCTGAAGTTCTCATCGGACTTTTTAAAAGGGTCGTTAAACCAAGTCTATTGTTAAAACTTGAATCATTTCTATAATGCCGTTTTTATGGGTCTTAAGAGTAAATAAAATCCTTGTAGTAAGGTACATCTAAACTGGCCGAATCAGATGTTTGGGTTAAGAAAGGGTTTCCCCGAAGGGCTGATGGTTGTAATAATATGTATTCTTCCTAATAATATTACAAGTAACATGGACTATATAAGTAAAACTAATGATCTAACTATTTTCATGAGTGAAATTCGATAGAATATTTCTCGTTTAGACGACATAAAACTGTATTAATGCGAAATTTATATTATTTAAACAACATTACATGGTATTTAATCACCCTTTTTGGTTCATTTTCAATCACTTATTTTTGGATTAAACTTGAAGAATCGTTTTCAAACCGTGACATTTTTATATTTTACATTAAAATTATGATAATAACAACAATTGTTACTTAGACGTTACTTAGATACGGACTTAAAAGGGAAATTATCGGCACTGCCGGAGAGTTATCTCCGAAGAGATCCTGCTTCATTTGGAATTTTTACCATATGAATGGAATATTCCGAAAAATGTTCGTAACTACAGTAAGAAACAATTAAACCAGCCGTTTTACATATATATTCAACCTATTCATTTATCCATTTATTTATTCATCGAGTAAGTATAGCGTTATTTCACTGACCTCCGTCCCACTCCCCAGAATTAAAATGTAGTTGCTGTGCTAGCTATAAAAAATGGTGTGCAGATTGTGATAGGTGTCCTTCGTTTGTGGTAGCATTTTGGCGAAAAAATTCCGACCGGAGGTAGGCTAGCGTTAACCTGGCCCCACCCGAATTCCAAAGCATTTTTATTGTAAGCTGTTGGTGTGCTAGCTATAAAAACTGGTGTGCTAGGTGTCCTTTATCTGTGCTAGCATTTTGGCGGAAAAATTCCAACCGGGGGGGGGGGGGGCTAGCGTTAACCTGGCCCCACCCGAATTCAAAAGCATTTTTATTGTAAGCTGTTGGTGCGCTAGCTATAAAAAATGGTGTGCTAGGTTGTGCTAGGTGTCCTTTATCTGTGCTAGCATTTTGGCGGAAAAATTCCAACCGGGGGGGGGGCAGCTTGACGGACCTGATAAACAGTCATATCGGTTATTTCTGAAAGGGTATATTAGAGATTATATTTTAAAAAAGAAGAGATGAATTGGTCTTCTGTACTTATGTATATAAAGTAATAATGAATAATAATTTGTACTACTTTGCATCCGTTAAAAATTGTGGGTGTACGCTAATACTAGCGGATTATAACGGAACAACTGTAATTATTCTCTAATACAGAAGCCGTGTTCACTAATAGACTTTGTGTGTATTTATTGGATTAAAAACTTGTAAGTTTTCCGTCTAATGTCGAGATTGTCTGTTACAGGCAATTAGTTTCTCACGAGTAGAATGTAAAATGAAAAAATACTACTTCTAATGACACCTACCGAGGACTGGAATGTATCACTCCTCATCGTATAAACTATTCTCTCTTTAATAAAATGAACGCAACGATCGAATATTGTATGAAAACTTATAATTTATAAAAAAAATTATGTGTATATTCTACATTATTAATATTAACCATTCGCAATCTAATTAATATATTGGTACCCTTGATCTGTAAAACGAAAGCGATTGGACGATTGAATTTATACAGTTTCATTAAAAATTCAATATCAAAGCGGGAGTTCCACAGGAATAGGTTCTATACCCTTACTTCATTCTATTATTTTCCTACCACACCCAGCGAGTTCACAGCACCGTACGAGGGATGGTTTAAAGCTCGGAAAAAATGCAACCGAAAAAGCCAAAAATATGCGCATTTAAATGCATGACAAATTGAGAAAAAATGCAAGAATTTTAGAAAAAAATGCAAGGAATTTAGAAAAAAATGCAAGAAATGATGTATATTATAATGTTGAATAATTTCATTATTTTACTGTGGTAGGGAGTGGGGGTGGGATTTAATAATTAGGTATAAAATTATTATGGTAACAATAAAACAAAATAACAATATTTAAACAGACATAAGTCACGTCTTACAATTATTGTAAAAACTATTAATAATTATGTGTTTTTCAAAGTTTTCTAGGAGGAAACTTTGTCTCTTGTCAGAAAACATGTGTTTAAAAATTGAAAAACTTCGTTCAACATCAACATATGTAATGGTAGCATATTTATATTTACAAATGATGTTTAATTCTCCATTTGGTATATTTACATCATTTTCGCCCATAAAAATTTTCGACATATTTTTCCAAATTTTAAAGCCTGTATTATTTTGAGCCAGATAATTGAATTCATTTAGAACGACTGTCCCAATTTGGCCACCGACTATTACAATTTGACTCAAACTGGCTAATTAGAGCTACTGATTTCGTTAATGGAATACAAGATTTTTCTAAATTTTTAATAGTTGTAGATACAAACATATTGTAATGTTTTTCTTATATATTTAAACAATAAACTGGTGGGATAAATTTTAAACACACGGTATGGCTACTTACTAATATATTTAAACACTAACTCACTAACACTTAATTTATATATACTTAACTAATCACTTAAATCTAATTTATATGCACACAAACTTGATTATATTAGCACTTTACTGTTCGGTGTATTTCTGTTTATTTCTCGAGATCACTTTATCAACTAACTCCTCCGCTGATCGGACCTTATTTATATTAATGCCTTTCTTACTAGAGGATTCTAGACAAAAACAATTTGCTTTCTGGCATCTTCTAGATAAGACTGGTCACAAAAGCAGTGTAGATAAGATAGTCACTATTCGTAAACAAATATAAAAACAACCTGCGTATCTGCCATAATTTTAACTTTTATACCTGGCTTAGACAGAGTCGGATTTAGGGACTATACCAGTGTGCTGTTTTATAACAATATAATTGGTTTTTTATAAATATTAAATTATTCTTTATTCATGGATTTTTAAAAGGGGTTTTAAAAGAGTTTAGAAGATATGTAGATGAAGAGTCACTAAGATACTGCTCAATTAAAAATGTACCTAATATTTACCGGGGGAGGCCGCTCCGGCTGCGATGTTTTGGAAATCCCCCGGTTACAGTTACTTGTTTATGGTATTTGGTATTTCCCATTTTAAGAACAAAGTAATAAAATAATCAATATAGAAAGACCCTTTCAATAAAGTAGGTACCTACTCTTTCAAGTTCTTTCAATTTTGGGGTAGCAGGTAGTTCCAAACCCAAACAGATTTAAAAATTCCATAATGAAAACTTTCTGTTCAATAGGATTTTAAAATAATTGGCAATAAATGCAAAAAATGCTCAAATCTTTAAAAAAATGCATTTTTTGTGAAAAAGTAAAACAAATGCAAAAGATTCAAAAAAATGCACGCTGTATTTTTTCCGAGCTCTAGTTACTAAATAACGAGACTGACGCTATAAAACATTTTATTTTGAATGTATACACTTTTACTTACTATCACCTTCAAAGTAACTGGTTATTAATAATTTTCGAATATAGGTCTAATTTGTACGTACACAGTTTTCGCGGTAAAAGGGTTTTGAGCTTAAGACAGCACCCCGTTAAAACCAATTTTAACACCATATATTTAAATTTTAATTCAGGATTAATTTGTACCCAAAAGTGTTTTTTTTTTATTATATTATTTTGTTTAAAAAAGATGATGATAAATTAGACCACGTGTTTCAAGTAAAACGTTAAACATTTTGAAATTATCAAAAGTAATTAAATATTATCAGTTTTAGATTATAGGACTAATTTGTACCCAAAAAATTAGAGTTTGTACCCTGTAAAACGGTTTTTAATGTGGGGGTGCTGGCTTGAGCTCAAGCTAGCACACCCACACTTTTACAAAATCCAAT
This sequence comes from Galeruca laticollis, assembly GCA_963921935.1. Lineage (NCBI taxonomy): Eukaryota > Metazoa > Arthropoda > Insecta > Coleoptera > Chrysomelidae > Galeruca > Galeruca laticollis. Next base: position 62,340,700 of record OY998177.1, read on the forward strand.
TTTAACACCATAAATTTAAACTTTGAATTTAGGAATAATTTGTACCCCGAAGCGTTTTTTCACTGTGAGGACTAATTTTTACCCACACAGTTTTCCCTGAAAAGGGTTTTTTTAATTTGGAGTGTCTGCTTCACCTCCCAGCAGTCATGAAAGCTGGTAACATGTTTCAATTTTTCATTAATTATTTAGTAGCATTACTTATTCTTCAGCTACTCCCACCTCTAATTAAAAATTATTTTACTTCGATTAATAACGCGTCGAATGACCGTTTTTACATTCGCGAAGTTCCTATTTAAACGAGAATTCCAGTCGAATCGGTCTCTGTTTCCTATACCGTTTCACTAAGAAGTCAAATTTAGTCAGTCGACAATTATATTTTGTTCACGGTGGTACCCTGGTACCCTGTTTCAATCTATTTCGATTTTTATATTGTGTTAATATATTTCGATCGTTTGCAAACGTTATTTTTGGTGTTCCCAGTTTTCACCGTTATTATTTTTCTTAAAAAACTAGGTGGCGTCCAACTTTATTTTGTGAAGCAAATTTTTAACAGATTCTGTCTTGTTATTTTTCTCTGATTTAAATTTGCATTTATAATTATTTTGAGAACAGGACGGATAAGAACGAACAGATTTCTGTGGTTTTATTTTAAAAATCAAATTCAATTTTTGTATGTATTGGAGGATAAGCTCCTAATCTGTTCATCTTATTCCTTCTTTTCAATTTTTCCTACTGTTTCGCTGCTCTGCGTGACATCTGAAGCCGACCATACCCAGAAGTCGCCAACCATCCAGAACTCCCCAACATCCATAGACCAGTCCAGGCTATTCAAGATCCGCTGCTATCGCTGAGAGCTGTATATCCCGGTTTTCTCCCAGATAAGTCCTTAAACTTATTTTCGATAGATATAAAATCTTGAGTTGGACATATGGAATACATTGTTAATGTGAATTTGTTTTTGTATTAAAATAAATCTATTTTTCTCGAAATTTTTGTTATTGATTCACCTTATCCCAATTGAGGTAATAAAAAATAGTGTAACTAAAGCCGAATCCACAACCTGAGCGGTGTCCCAAGACCGGGAAAAGTTCATAGTGACAAGTTAAAAATGGACGGAAATCTAGATACACTCTTAAATAAAGTGTTTCATGAAACCTGGCCACCTACCTACTTTCAAGAATTTTGTTTTGATATAACGTATTGTTTTGCCTCTGATAATAAATATATTGATATAATTCCAATACCGAAATCCATATTTGTCATAGATATTTTCAGTTAGGACTTTTGCGGTAACCACGGCAATCTTTTGATGAGACAAAAAAATTAAGTTTTCTTTCCCTAGTGTAGGTGCGCAATAAGGAGGCGCAAATAGTTCAAAGCGGTGAGAAGGTAAGATGGCATCATAAATACAAGTGTTCCAGCCGAATTTAAAAAAATACATAGTATGGATCCGACGATCTAAAAAAATGTGTAGCGAATCTATAATCACACTTTTACTTCATTCCTTCCATTATCAAGTAGAAAGAGACATTGAATTATATTTAGTAAAAAAATAAGACTACGTTTTTATACAATATGGATAACTTTTATCGTTTAATATACCTATACCTACCTATACCTATAATTTAATTAAAATATATTTTCAATACCATTCAAATTTTAATTCACTCACCTACTTCGATAATTAATTTAGGTTTTATTTAAGCTCAGAGCTGTGCTGTTTAAATTCAGATTAGTCACAGCTGATATGCCAAATTGAACACCTCTCTAAAAAGTAGTTTTCTGAGTAAAATATGAGTACAAATTAGTCCTATACGAAAATTAATAATCTTTAGTTTTTTTCGATCATTTCACATGGTCTAATTTATTATCATATTTTATAAACAAAATAATGTAATAATGAAAAAACGCTTTTGTATATAAATTAGTCCTAAATTCAAAGTTATTCTGTTAAAATTTGATTTTATAAAAGTGGGGGTGCTATCTTGAGCTCACGACAGCACCCCATAATAAAAAGCCTGTTACAGGGAAAACTGGGTGGGTAAAAATTCTAATTTTTTGGGTACAAATTAGTCCTAAATTTAAAGTTTAAATTTATGGCATTCAAATCTGAGTTTGTAAAGGTGGTGGTGTTCAAGCTAACACCCTCACTTTAAACATCGCTTTTTCAGAAAAACTAAGTGGGTACAAATTCTAATTTTTTGTACAAATTAACCCTAAATTATACATACGTTTTTTTTTTAATTTGAAAAAATAGGGGTGCTAGCTTTACTGACTTCAAGTTTTGTTCAATCGGAGTCATGATTATATATACCGGGTGTCCCATTTAACTTTTCGGGGTTTTGATCGCTTATTGCTCAAATAGTTTTAGGAATAGAAACATGCGGTTTTCGCCAGTTCTATTGAAATTTATAAAAGTTTTTTTCTCAATAATGGGATATTTTATCGTAATGCCGGTTTGACCGGAAATTAACACGGCGATTTTTAGGGATAGGGCAACTTTGTTATTTTAAATAGAACACCCTGTATATTTTTAGTCTAACACAAAGCTCAATCTTTAAGCTTTCTAAACATATATAGTTTGTGCTGCGTTTTCCGGAAATTATGGCCTAAAATTTAAGTTTAACAACTAAGCATTTTCTGAGGCAATTTATTATAAATGTCGATAAAATTAACAATTTTGAACGTAAAGACATTTAATAAAAAAGAATATTATAACAAATTTCAAAATTGTGTCCTTGGACGTTTATACACATTTGTCATCTTTTAATTAAGTTTCGATAACTAGCGGGGCATTTGGAAATAGATTTATATATTTTTTAAGTAGGCTTTGCTTAGTGACAGCAAATAATTATTTCACGCGAACTGTCAGTTTACCACAATTAGTTTTCTTATTTCTCTTTGAAAAATGTTCACTTTATCTGAAAAAGGAAAGTGTGTAATAATGTTTGCAGAAACGAAGTCAATTGTGGTGACACAAAGAAGATTTCGAAGAATGTTTAATAAACAACCACCCAGTGATAATGCAATATGAAGTTGGTACCGTCAGTTATGGGACACAGTCACACTTGCTCATCAAAAAAGAGCGTAACCAAGACAATTTATTAAATAAAGTTATTCAAGTTCAAGAAGCTGTAGAAGTAAATTCCACAACATCAGTTAGAAAAATGGTTAGCACTACGGGCACTTCTAGGAGCACACTTCATAGGATTTTAAAAAACAATTAAAATTAAAGGCTTACAAATTTCACTTTGTGCAAGAATTAAAAGAAATTGACCATGCCGTGCGCGTTAATTTTTGCAGCCAAGGTTTAAGATTATTTACAAGAATTAATTACAGAAATCTTCTTATTATGTCTGACGAGGCTACTTTCCACCTAAATGGTCAAGTAAATAGACACAACTGTCGCATTTGGGGTTCAGAGAACTCTCACAGAACTACTGAATATGTAAGAGATTCACCCAAAGTAACTGTATGGTGTGCCATGAGTTCTACAAAAATTTATGGCCCATTTTTCTTTAGTAAACCTATCGTTACCGCAGTAAATTATGTAGATATGCTACAACTGTACTTTTTTCCGCAACTTCAGCAAGATAATTTATTACTAACATGTTACTTTCAGCAGGATGGTGCAAGTCCACACTATGCAATGATCACTAGAGAACTTTTAAATGAAACATTTGGTGAAAGGTGGATTGGAAGAAGAGGTCCAGTGAGGTGGCCACCGCGATTAACTGATTTAACGGTACCGGATTTTTTCTTTTGGGGTTACATCAAAGATCGATGTTACAACCCACCCCCTACAACCTTGGAAGAATGAAAGACAAACATAATAAATGTGATTGAAACTATTCCTAGAGAGATGTTGATAGCTAGTTTTCGTAACTTAAAAGATGGCTAATATGTGTAAACGTCCGAGGACATCATTTTGAAAATTTGTTGCGATTATATTTTTTGTTAAATGTCTGTACGTCCAAAATTGTTAATTTTGTTGACATTTTTAAAAAATTGCCTTAGAAAATGCTTAACGTTGTTTAATTTAAATTTTAGGCCATAATTTCCAGAAAAAGTAGCACAATTTATATATGTTTAGAAAGCTTAAATATTGAGCTTTGTGTTAGACTAAAAATATACAGGGTGTTCTATTTAAAATAACAAAGTTGCCCTATCCCTAAAAATCGCCGTGTTAATTTCCGGTCAAACCGGCATTACGATAAAATATCCCATCATTGAGAAAAAAACTTTTATAAATTTCAATAAAACTGGCGAAAACCGCATGTTTCTATTCCTAAAACTGTTTGAGCAATAAGCGATAAAAACCCCGAAAAGTTAAGTGGGACACCCGGTATTATTACAAATGGGTATACGGTAAATGTAAACTTGGTAGGCAGAACACCCAGGAGTTTTAATTTTACTGATTACAGTTATTTACCATGTAAGTATAATCTTAGATGAGGAGCGGATAACAAGTAAGAAAATTATTGGTTCTTATGGCATACCGGCGTAAATAAATATTATTTATACGATACAAATGGACTTTCTCCTTGTGGCTGGTGAACAATCAACATAACAAATTATATTTATAATATTGGCAGTAGCAATTAAGTATTTAGACTATGTACGAGTATATATTCATCCAAGGAAGTATGACAATATGAATGAGGAATATTATGTAGTGCCTTTCACAAAATACGATTTCATAGTTTTGATATGAAATGTACGTAGTTAAAGTAATTAGCAAATATAAAAAAACCGAATTTCATAGAAGAGTAGATAAATTGATCAGATTGAAGAGAACCTACACAGACAGACCATGTCATTCCAATTTCCTCTTGCCATCCACACCAACATAAAACGGCAGCTTTCAATTTTTATGTCCATAGGCTTCTGATTATTCCGTTGCCAGAGATTGATTATCATTCAGAGTTGAGTGTTCTGAAGCAGTTAATAACCAGTACAATCCACACATCATTGACTGTCTCATTCGCAAGGTTATTAATGTAAGAGAGCAGAATTTGGCTTTTCCTAAGGTAGATTCGGTTGACAGGTTCATTTCCATTCCTTTTTTGAATAACAACATTTCAAACAAAATAGTCAGGCTTATTAACAATTATATAGAAGGAACGTTGTGGGTAGACATTTGGTGAATTCTAAGGATACAATTGATAAACTTTCAAAAAGTAGAATTTGTAAGCTTGACTGTGGTGATTGTGAGGCAACCTATATTGGGAGAACTTGTAGACCTTTGAAAACTCGGATATCGGAACATTTGAATCCGAGTAAGGATTCTGCTTTTGGACATAATTTAAGATTCCACAACCACAACTTTAGCCCTGGTAGGAATTCGACAATTTTACATGGAGCACTCTTAGAAATTATAACAGATTGGATTTTCTTGAGGACATACACATAAATAATGAATTGTCAGTTAATAGCCTGTGTCTGAACACTCAAGTTAATTTGAATCGATCTTATATCCCTCTCCACAGGAGGCTTTAATTTTGATTATTAATCCGGAATCAGGAATTTTAATCGTTTCATAAATCTTCTTTGCTTGTTTTATTTTATTTAACATTTAATTTCTTTCCTTTTCCCTTCTTTTTTGTCTTATTCTCATTTTCTTGACAATTGTTAACTGTTTTAACACTTTCAGTCATTTTTATTTATATAAATTTTCTAGACATGGGAAGCTTTTGAGGCTTCGTTTTAATTAATTTTGGTTTCCTTTTAACTCTATGTGTTTTTCATTTCAGGATCATTGTTCAACTTTATCATTCCCCTGGTTTTGTCGGAGGTTGTCTTGCTGCCATTCTTAATAGATTCCTCTTCGAGTATCTCAACTTGAACTTTTGAGTCAGGTTCCCATTAGACTGTTTTGATTACAATTGTTGGTGGGGATAATTGTTGGTTTCCTACATTGGATTGGATATAAACTGATTCGCCCCCCTTTACCCCCCTTGGTCATATTAATTTAATCCGGTTGAAAGGTGGGTTCTAATTATACCATACCATACCTTGATTTGGGTCTTATATTAAGGTTGACAAGTTGTTAGGTTCTATAAATTCTTCCTGGTGTGTTCTTTGAGTTTGGTATTGATTGACCCTTATAGATTGATATAACTTCACCATCATTCTTTTCTTTCATTGGATTCGGTCATGTTAGTATTTCGTCACGCAACTTAATAACCTCTTGACGTTACTTTTCATAGACAAAATACTGAATCCTTTAGTCTCATTGACAAATTGAGTTTATGGACTTACATTCGATTGTTTGTTCTGGTTAATTACTCTCTATTTCTGTGGGTTTGAGCTGTTAAGGTTAAACTTACTAATTTGTTGATTATCTCATTGTTTTATTGAGTTCGGTTCTCATTAGACCGGTCTTAATAATTGACGAGCTGGAGTTCCCTCTTTAGTCAAGACTTCAGGGGTTTTGCTAGGCTTCTCTATCACATTTACTTGAATTGGGTTCTTAAGAGTTGGTTCTCATTAGACTGTCCTCTCGACTTGATTCTTCTTACGTGGTTTGTGGTTGGTAAGTCTTTCCTGTCTTCATTGAAAAACTCTCTCTTGTTTGAATTCATAAACAAATAATTTTGATCGTTCAATTTTCATCAACAAATTAAATTAATAGATATCTTTTGCGATCGGTGGTGTCGTTGCATTTCGCTCCTGTTGACAGATCTTTTGAGGTTTATTTGTATCTTAGCATACAATCTGCTTAATTCACTAATTCGATAAATTTCTCAGCTCTTTACTGTTATTGGTTCTCATTAGACCGATGTTAATGATGGAATTGAGTTGGGATTCACTAATTCGATAAATCTCTTAGCTCTTTACTGTTATTGGTTCTCATTAGACCGTTGTTAATAATGGAATTGAGTTGGGATTCTCTTTTTGTCTTATATGTGCCTCATAATAAATAAAAAAGAAGGAATTTTGTTACTCTTTATCACGGTTACTTGACTCAGGTTAAGAGTGGGTTCTCATTAGAATGTCCTCTTAATCTATTTCTTGTTTCGGTGGTTTTGACTATCAGAAATTCTGCTTCTTTTCGTATTCCGTTGAATCAATAGTTCCATGTCAACTGGACTTCGCTCCTTAACATTCTGTGCGCACAAGTTGATTTGTCACCCTGCCGACTTCACCACATCATGTTGGATTTGTAATTTTTAATCTTTATTAATCCCTTATAGGCATGGATTTTAGATAATCATTTTTAATTAATTATTTGTATTTTAATATGTTCAACTGGTTTTAGTTGTATGGACAATTTTGTGGATTCATCCTAGTATTACCTGACCAGTAAGTAACCTCACTTCTTTATTCCAATTTTTCTTTTTCATTACATTTATTAGTTTACTTGCTTGTAGGTAAGCACTGATGATGACTTGACAGTCGAAAGCACTTTGCTACGGTTTTAAAATACATTTTACTCACTACAAAATTGACACTTTCAGTTTAAATGTAGTACAAGATAAATTATTATAATGTTCAAGTTTATAATAGTTTCAATAATAGTTAATTATTATTAAGTATTGAAATGTACTCGCATTCAATTAATAAATTCACAAATAAGGCAAACTGTTCAACATTTACGATCTAGAACGCCAAGTGTTTTGCGATCTAGAGCATTAAAGTATTTCCCAGCTGAGTGACAAAAATTACCCAGTTTGCTAACTAACATTTTAACAAAAATGTCAACATTTGATGAAAGTATGCGAAAAAACCATTTTTTGTATATACTCATTTTTATATCGCATCAACATCATCTCTCGACATGAAACTATTAAAAATTCGTTATTTACCCCTTTGTACCGCATGTAATGAAGTTTCACGGGCCGTGGTGAAATGAGTAGTTTATTTTCAGAAAAGTTACGTTTCATTTTAAAACCCCCTTAATGTTATTGTCCACTTGAGCGACTACTAATGAGGCCACCAAGCTTTGATATTGAGCTATTAACATCACCGGATCACTGCTCTTTCATACATGACTGGTCTAACGCTTGTCATCAATGCGTGCGCTGTATATATTGTAAATTATTTCATTCTTATTAAGAGATCTCGTTAACGTTACGTTTGTTTCGTATAACGATCGTAATAGATTCACATTAGGATAGAAAATGTGGATTTGGAAATGAGTTTTTACATATTTTAGCTTCACTTTGTAATGAATAATTATTTCCAATATTAATCTCCATTTATATGTTGGCGTCAATCAGTGAAATCCGTCATTCCCTGAAATGCCTAGTCATTTCACGTATTGCCGGCAAACAGCGTAATTCAACTTTTGGTACACCGTTTGCCTAATAGTTTCAGGCATTCCCTGTAATGACGGAATTATTTCAGTCAAACGCTGTAACTACACTCACTTTCAAAAGTATTGCACCCCCCCTGTATCTTAGCGAAATATGTATAAATAAATATTCTATAAAAGTATTTTGCTGATAAGAAGAACTTGTTTACACTGTACCTAAAAAAACATGTTTTGGATCGTGTAAATTCCGATCTGGTAAAAAATGCCTGTTTCTGCTTATCAGTTTATATTGTTAGTTGGTACGAATACGTTGTATAAACGTTAAAAATGCCTAGAAATGAGTTGTCTGCTTTTGATAGGACTCGAATTATTGCTCTGTGGCAAGAAGGGTTGTCTCGTCACCAGATAGCCAATAGGCTAAATTTTGTGAGATCTACGGTTAGCAGGACCATTAGACGCTATGAAGAGACTGGGCAAGTGAATAGTAGGCCTCGAACTGGCCGACCTACTGTTAGTACTAGACGAGAAGATAGGTATATTGCTCAATTAGCCCGCAGAGAACGATCAGTCACTGTACCAGTACTAAGATCTCAATTCCAGAGACCGTTTAATCGCGTGATCTCGACCGCAACAATCCGTCGAAGAGTTTTGGCGTCAGGATTGAGGCGCAGAAGGCCTTTAATGGTGCCTATGTTAACTGCTCGTCACCGTACCGCTCGATTGCAGTGGGCAAGAGCTCATCAACATTGGTTATTGCCACAATGGAGGAACGTTCTTTTCTCAGATGAGTCCAGGTTTGGATTAGTGAGTGATGACTATCGGGAAAGGGTTTGGAGGGAGACAGGAGGACAAAATAGACTAGCAACTGCCATAGGTGTTGCCCCTTATCGTGGCGGAACGCAAATGTTTTGGGGTGGTATCGGATTTAATGGGAGAACACAACTCCTTCATATTCCAGGAACAATGACCGGTGCATATTACCTGCAAAACATCATTAATGCTATCGTTCAACCATTACGTAATGCAATCGGAGCCCAGTTCATCTTTATGGACGATAATGCCAGACCCCATCGCACCAGAGCCGTTCAACAAGCCTTGGAAAACGGAAACATTGCAAGATTGGAATGGCCGGCAATGTCCCCTGACCTGAATCCCATAGAGCATGTGTGGGATTATGTCTCAAGAGCCATTTTTAACCGAAATAACCCTCCAAGAAACACGCAAGAGCTTATTGTTGCGGTTACAGAGGAATGGGACAATATTCCACAGGCAGTGATTAATAATTTGATTATTGGCATGCATAGACGCGTTGATACATTGATAAGAAGTAGAGGTGGAAATACTAAGTACTAAATTTATTATAACATTCATCCTTTTTCCGTTTTTTTCTGAAAATATTATTTTTGTATTTTCAAATTTTTCCATTTCAATTTTAATTTTCTGTTAAACCAACCTATGTTATTCCAGTAAATAAATTTGTACGATTTTAATGTATGGTTTTAATTAATTTAATTAACATTCGACGGAAAGACATCGTGGACTAATTATGTGAAACAGTTTGAAGCAGCCGCTAGAGTGAATAATTGGTCCAATAAGGAGAAAGCAGTGAGCTTAACCATCGCGCTTCGGGGAGATGCCTTAGACGTACTTCAGACGATACCACTTGAAGAAACGGATGACTTCGAGCAGCTTAAGAAGAGGTTGGACATGCGATATGGTCACGAACATCTAGAACATTTGCACCAATCCCAGCTGAAGAACCGAAGGCAGAAACGTGATGAATCCCTTCAAGAATATGAGGTGGACATTGCCAGACTAGATCGGTTTGCTTATCCGTCAGCACCAGAGAACATGATGGAATGTCTGGGCATCCAGGCCTTTATTGATGGCTTACGTGACCCCGATATGCAGAGGACGCTTCGTTTAGCCCATCCCAAAACATTAGTTGACGCATTGACAGCTGCTCTTGAATATGACGCAGCAACGAAGGCTTCAGGATATAACAAAATTAGGACCATACAGGAAGAAGATGACGATGAGAGACTTGACCAGATCGTCAACTTGTTGAAAGGTATGGTAGATAAGAAGCCGAAGAAAATCAGGTGCTGTAATTGTGGCGAGCTAGAGCATGCACGCAGTTCGTGTAAGCGTCCTACGACTCCTGTAAACCAAGAACCTCTTAAATGCAAAGCAGCCAAGAAAAGCTCGCGGTACAACAAAGGTAGAACCATGCAGGAAGAAGATAAAGATGACAAACTTGATCAGATCGTCAACTTGTTGAAAGGTATGGCAGACAGGAAGCCGAAGAAGATCAAATGCCGGAAGTGTGGCGAGCTACAGCACGTACGCAGTCCCTCTAAGCGCCCCAAGACTCCTGTAACCCAAGAACTTCAGTCACAGGGGAAATCAGACAGGGGTGAACATCCAGCTAATGTGAATCACCAAAAAGCCAACTCCTTGCCTAGACGGCCATGCCCTGTAGACTATTCACAATGCAACAAGTCGAAATCTAAGGAAGTTGCAGTTTCAAGAATTACAGTAGTCAACGAGGAATGGTCACCCACCAGGATCAGAGAAGATCAGGAGAATGATCCTCACCTGAAGAGGATCCGGCAATGGAAGGAAGAAAATCGGCGACCTACCTGGCAAGAAGTGTCAAAGTTTTCACCGAAACTCAAGGCATATTGGGCTCAGTGGGACTCTCTTGTCCTGGAAGAAGGGCTGTTGAAAAGAGTCCTTGAAAACGATGATGGTTCTGGGATGAGGAGACAGCTAGTTATCCCGAGAACAAGAGTAGCTGAGGTACTGAAGAAGTTGTACGACTTGTGCTACGAGTAATGGACCACATCGCAAGAGAAAGGCACCCATGAAACAGTACAATGTTGGAAGCCCTTTCGAAAGGATTGCTTTAGATATCGCTGGACCATTTCCGACGACAGAAAATGGTAGCAAGTACATACTGGTTGTAATGGATTATTTCACAAAGTGGGTGGAAATTTACACTATCCCGAACCAAGAGGCCACAACTGTCGCGGATGTATTGGTGAAAGAATTCATCAGCCGATATGGAGTGCCCATGGAAGTCCACAGTGACCAGGGAAGAAATTTCGAAAGCCATCTATTCCTGGAGATTTGCGACAAGCTGGGAATGAAGAAGACCAGGACAACAGCATTACATCCACAGTCAGATGGAATGGTCGAGAGAATGAACAGGACTATTGGAAAATACCTGTCCAAAGTAGTATCCAGCCATCAGAGAGATTGGAACCAGTATCTCTCCCTATTCGCATTGGCTTATCGATCTGCCGTCAATGAGTCCACGGGTGAAACATCTGCGAAAATCCTGTTTGGACGTGAAATGAGGCTTCCTTGTGACCTGGAATTTGGCTGTCGGCCTGGAGAAGATATAGCAGGCAAAGACTACGTGATCCAATTGAGAAGAAGGCTGGACGATATTCATGAATTAGTTCGAACAAATCTTCAAGTTGCCAGCGACAGAATGAAAAGTCGGTACGACACGCAGGCCACATAAGGCGGTTTTAAAGAAGAGGACAAAGTATGGTTACACAACCCGGCGAGGAGAAAAGGATTTTCTCCAAAATTACAAAAATCCTGGGAAGGTCCATACTTAATCAAGAAAAGTATCAATGATGTTTTATATCGCATAAGCAAGATCCCCAACGGAAAACCAAAAGTAGTTCACCGAAACCGACTAGCGCCATTCGAAGGAGACCATGACATAGAGGAAGGAGTAAACCTTATTCGAGATGTGTCTGACCCCACCTTCGATGAATTTATGGGCGCGTATGGAGGTACCGGGAAAGCTAGATATGGAGTCACTTCGGGACAACAACAAGATTTGTTCACTCTCCCGGAAGATTATTCACTGGCATACAACATCCCCGCCCGAATCAAGAACGCACGAGGGTTGGCAACCGTCTTTCGAAAGAAGTTCGTGCAATTAGAAAAACTTGAAGACCAGATTCCAGCCCCTGGCAAGACACTGAAACTAAAACATAATTCGCGGTACGTCTTCTACGTGATAACTAAAAATGAATTCCAAGATCGATCTACCTACCGCGATGTGTGGGAAGCACTTCAAAATCTCAGAGACCATGTGTTGGAATCCAACGTGAAGAAACTGTTCCTTTACTTATTTTGCCCTTAGTTTTGCATATTGATGTCCACTGAGTCTTTTTCTTCCATCCATATGTCGACACTCGATTTTACTGAAAATTTAGACACTGTATACACAATAGAGAGTTTTAGCAAGACGTTTAATATATTACGATAACGTTATTTCCTAAAAGAAGTATCAGAAGTACAATCGTGCAATAACGTTAAAACAAACTAAACGTACGTCTTGCTAAAACTCCCTAATAAATGCACATTCAAAACCTAGTTCAAAACTATTTGGTTTTCGTTACGTGTGTCCGTGCGAGGCAAAATGTTAATAACACAGTGCTTTCCGGTCCGACACACTTGTGGACTTGTGCACTCGTAGGCGGTAGCATTCCTAGCGAGCATGCGTTGTATGACAGGCTTATCTGAGTTAGCGCCATCTTGCCATCTACGTAATTCACCAAGTTTAGATCACTTGTTGACGCGGGAAATATAAACGGTCTGACAGTAAATTCTATAAGGAAATAGTTACAAAACTGTTTTTATGTTTTTTCTAATAACTTTAATTTTTTTACCGAGAAGCATTTGCCGCCCCTCAAATTTTGCCGCTGTGGGCCCGGGCCCCATGGGCCCCTTATGATGATCCAGGACATTCGATGCATTCAGAGTTTGATAGCTATTGCTCCAATCGAAACAAGAAAAAGGCTTGGAACATTGCGGAATTGACGGAGGTATGTAAATTCATTAGGATTTCAAACAAAACCTCAAATTACTGCAACCTACAAAATCACTTGAAATTCGCACACTGTTGTCACGTTTAATACGATTTTATATTCATTTGCTTGGAGAAAGAGTGATTTTATTGTGTGCTTTTGTATTGGTTTTTGAGCATGTAGATTTTAATCATAAAACTGGTATTACGTTTTATTTTTTTATTTTAGGCTGCTACAGAAATTCTGCAGGCTAAACAAACTTCTGGCAAAAAAACGAAAAGACAGTATCACCTTTTATCTTTATATGACGTGTTGGAAGTGGCAGAAGAAAAAATAGTAATTAAAAAGGGCAAACATGAAGAAGGAAAGTATGTTCCCGTGGTTCCTTACGAAAAAATATTTGATGTTGTTTATGAAGCACACATTAATGTTGGTCATGGCGGTCGAGATAAAATAATGCACATTTTTAAAACAAAATATGACATTGGAAGATATGCAATACAAACATGTCAAGTTTGCCAACGGGCTTTATGGATTTTCAATCCTGCCCAGACAATGTGTACCGTTGGTTGCTTAATTATCAAGATCACCTAACAATATTTTTATTTTTACGTCCTCTTAAAACAAAAACTGCGAATGAGGTAGCAAACGAATTGCTGAAATTATTTTTGGAAATTGGTGCACCTAGTATACTCCAAAGCGACAATGGTCGAGAATTCACGGCATCTGTGATATCGGAAATGGTGAAAATTTGGGATCTTTAAAAATTCTTCAAGGTCGACCAAGGCATCCACAATCGCTCAATCGCTGGGAAGAATAGAGAGAAGCAATCAAGATGTGGAAAATATGCTTAGAGCATGGATGTACGACCATAGTTCAAAAAATAGTCACTGGGCTGTTATTTCGTACAGTTTCAGAAGAATAATTCCTACCACAAAGTAATTGGACGTTCACCATACAAAGCATTATTTGGAGTTGACCCTAAAGCTGGATTTTCTCCTATGAATCTACCTAAAGACTTACAGGATAAAGTGGAAAATGAAGATGACTTGCGTATGTTAGACGAAGAACATATGGAAAATGAAAACCTGTAAGAAGAGTCACAATCTGATGAAATAGTAGAACCACATTGCATGGAGGAAATGATTGATGGTCACAACGATGTTGTCGAGGATATTGTTGCTGAAGACCAAGAGAAAATAGACACATTGATGACCAATGAAAATACAGAAAAAATATTTAGTCAAGAAGAAATTACTTTATGCATTACATGCCCTAAAGATGGAGGTAAATGTATATTATGTCAAAATACAGCAATAATTGAAGACAACAGATATGATGCAAGCCGGGGCAAAAAGCGAGCAGCAGAAAAAATGCTTATAAATGCGGCCAGGAAACTTCCACCAATAAATATAGGTTTGTGCGTTCTTTTACCTATTGATAAAATTGATAGAGGTCCTTCTGACATGCAAAATTTGATGTATGTTGTAACATATTACAAAAATGGAGTCTATCAAGTCGGATATGTAGCTGGTCGAATAAAATCATGGTTTAATCGACCTGATCTAATGGAAACCGAAGAGGCGTTTCAAGTAGACGACATTCCTAAAAAGTTTCTATTAACACGAGAAGCTGTGCAGTCGCTCTCACTTTCTGGAGGTCAAGGATATTTTAAATGTTCATGTAAACCAGCGAAAATACAATGTTTGTCAAACAGATGTGTTTGTGTAAGAAAAAAAGTTCTTTTTAATTCAAGGTGTCATACAAGCGCACCTTGCGCTCATAAAAAATAAACCATATTAGGTATTATATTTTTGTAGGTAGGCTAGCTATTATTTTGTTTTGTTTCTATTTGTTCGTTCTATGATTTTTTTATAGTACTCGTATGTATACTTAAGATAGGCGAATTTAATCTCAGACTCATATTTTATTTTTTGTTATTTGTCTAAACATTTGTCCTGATATAATACATGCTGGTAATAAATGAGTTTATGTTTACAATTTAACATTTAATAACTTTTCATGCACTACTGGCAACACTGCCCTAAATACAATGATTGACTGAACCCGGAAAACAGGGTAGCTTAAATCATTTAACTAGTTACAGCGTTTGACTGAAATAATTCCGTCATTACAGGGAATGCCTGAAACTATTAGACAAACGGTATACCAAAAGTTGAGTTACTCTATTTGCCGGCAATACGTGAAATGACTAGGCATTTCAGGGAATGTCAGATTTCACTGATTGACGTCGACATATACAAACACTTGGATATTACTTTGTGTTGACAGAGTTAACGTTTTATAAGATCAGAGAGTAACAAGATTGAGACTCGGACACCTTATCCAGAACAGCTTTTTGAGATCAGGGGGTAGGCAGATTAAGGCCCAGGCAGCTCATAAGAAATTGACACGAGAAATAGGCAGATTGACGCCTCGATGTCAAAAAACCTCTTGAAAATGGCTTCAAAAGGAAAAAGGGAAGCCGAAGCGGTGAGATTCAAGAAAGCCAGCAGGCAATCCAAAGCTCAAGAAATTATTGTAATGTTTTTCTAATTTATTTAAACAATAAACGGGTGGGAAAAATTTTAAACACACGATATGGCTACTTACTAATTTATTTAAACATTAACTCACTAACACTTAATTTATATGTACTTAACTAGGTAATCACTTAAATTTAATTTATATGCACACAAACTTAATTATTAATTTATATCAATACTTTTATATTCACTTATTTACTGTTTATTTGTCAAGATCACTTTATCAACTCACTCCTCCGCTGATCGGTTCTTATTTATATTAATGCCTTTCTTACTAGAAAATTCCGGGCTGCGGCTTACACAGACACAAATAATTGGTTCTAGATAAGTCTGGTCAAAAAAACAATGTTTAGATAAGATAGTCCCAAACAGTTATAAAAACACTGCGTATCCGCCATAATTTTAATTTTCATACCTGGCTTAGACAGAGTCGGATTTAGGGTCTATACCAGTGTGCTGTTTCGTAACATTATTATTTGGACATAACAATATGTATCAGTAATTAATCAATTGGTATTAAAAACCTTTCAAATATAATATGCTTATGAGATCCGTGTAAACTACCAATTTATTAGAAAATATGGGCGATGAATCACAGAGTTTCGACTTCCGACTTTAATAGTGTTCTAAAGCAACAAACTTAACGTTAATCTTCAATATAATTAACTTTTCGCATCTAAATGGTCTCATTATACACGCTTTTTGGTTATTTTTTTTTCGCCCGGACTGTAGGTATCGTTTTTATGAAAGAAAACTTTAACCGCAATTAAGTGTACCATAAATGATTCGCATGAAGTAAGTTGCTACTGACCTTTTAGTAATTATTAATGAATACCTATAATAAAATAGAGTCAATTAAATTGTAAAACATTGCATACAATCTGCAAATTACGTTATGCATATTCATTCGTCATAACAACGGCGGCATTATAATCGAAACAGGTGACTCGTCTACCGTGGCTGGAAAACGACTCAACCGAATCGATATATACCATTTGTTATTTAGCTTCGACAAAATAATCGAGTAGAAAACCGTCGATGGCCTCGCTGGGCTAGACATAAAGTGAACATAATTAATGTATTATGAACTAATATTACTGTACTAAGAATATTAATAAAGTATATCTATAAAATACAGTTATGCATACTTATAAAAACTAAATCTCCAAATAACATAAATTATTCGTCCATTTCAGTACTCGATGTACAGGTTAATTCATTATAAATTGCCCACACTTAATTTGCAATAAGGGATGGATTTTCTTAAAAACAGTACAAAAGTGGATTTCGGGGAATATAAATATCTCGATAAATATACAAAATGAGTTTTAAATATGAAACGCCGCAAATATTTCGGAAGCGGTTTGCATGAATTTTATAGATTCTGGTATGTACTATGTACGGGTTTTATAATGTGGCCGATTTTATGGAAATATTTAAGAAACTGTTAATATTGTAATGTTTTTCTTATTTATTTAAACAATAAACGGGTGGGATAAATTTTAAACACACGGTATGGCTACTTACTAATTTATTTAAACACTAACTCACTAACACTAAATTTATATGCACACAAACTTGATTATTAATTTATATTAGGACTTTACTGTTCGGGTTATTTTTGTTTATTTCTCGAGATCACTTTATCAACTCCATCCTCCGCTGATCGGTCCTTTATTTATATTAATGCATTTTTTTACTAGAAAATTCCGGACTGCGGCTTACACACACAAAAGCAATTGGTTCTGGCCTTTTCTAGATAAGTCTGGTCACAAAAACAATGTTTAGATAAGATAGTCGTAAAGTCGTAAACAGTTATAAAAAACTGTGCGTATCCGCCATAATTTTAACTTTTATACCTGGCTTAGACAGAGTCGGATTTAGGGACTATACCAGTGTGCTGCTTCGTAACAATATGTTATTTCTATAACTTTTCGTTTCAAAGAAGCTTTGATATAGTTTTTAGCTAACTACTGGAAGAACGACTATTAATAATCCAGAACAAAAAAAGGTTTTTTACCATAGAAGACTTATTCTTATCAAACGCCACAAAATTGTGTAATTAAAACTAAAGAAAATAATTACCAATGTCATCACAAAGAGGCCGATACAAGAATAATTTTTCACCCTCAAAAAGCAGCACAAAGTTCAATCATTTTAATTAAATCACCTGACAGATATTTTGGTGATTTTGCTTGGCAATATACATAAAACTCCAGATCCTCAAATTTGGCTTGAAAGCTTAATGACAAAGAAAAAAAATAAACCTTATTTGGAAAGAATTGGCAATGAAATTGAGATCAAATTTGTGCCTAAGTCTACCTGCTTTTCATGCATACACAGGTTCCGATTATATAATAAATTTCTCCACAAAAGACGTGTTTACAACACTTCTCAATAGCATATTAGTCATATTAGTTTTAGCTGTTGTAATGCGTCACCCTCTACCGCCTCAAATAATATGGGCAATGCTTCTTTATCATACATCGTTGCTGGTTCCGATTTTTCAATTTAAAAGCCTGGCAACTGTTATTTATGAACGGATTTTGCAAAGCAACCATATACTACTGTATTCGTTATAAAATTGACTCCATTTTGATATATTTTTCAAGTGGTGAGCATATGAATGCAATTACTGATATCAAATTTCCTGTTTGTTTACGGCAACCAGGTAATAGGGACCAGAAAAAAGTAGGCAACCTAGCTGTTGCATATTCTGTATGTTATATGCTTTCCAATGGAAGTTCGTTCATTTGGCAAGCAAGTTAGTGAAGTTTTGAAAATATGTTATTTTTAATAATTTTGATTTATTATATCCATGGCCATATTTTTAATGACAACCCTATTGGTATATGTTCGGAAACATATTTTAATTGATAACATATAATTTTCATCTGGTAAGCAAATAAGTGCAGGTCGACCTTCCTTGGGAACTTACGACTATTAGTAAAAATATAAATACACAATATGTAAATTATTGCATTGTGTATATAAATAAGTGTTAATGTAAATAAATTCGGTTAACAAATTAATTAATGTTTTCGATTGTATAAATAAATAAATTATAAAATTTACATAAAGAAAACAATGTTAAGATTACACGTGGATTGTATATTTTACATTACATCATCACACCTGAATTTTTATGGTTTGTTAATTGACATTCGCACAGTTCATTGATTTCGATTCATTTACATGCAATATTATTTTAATTAATCACAGCAATGTTATGAATTGATTTCCTTGGACATAATTGAGATCGTGTTTTATTGTCACTATTTTATTGTGATGTGATATAATAAGTGATTTTTAATTGTTTAAACGGGTGTGACAACTTGATTTGTGTCTTATATTTTTGACCCAAATTTTGAAATTTTAGATGTGGTCGGTAAATCCTTTAGTTTAAATTTATTAGAGGCTCTTGGATAAATAAAAATAAATATTCAGGTAACTGTCTTAACGACCAAATAGACATCAATCACTCTCCTTTATTAAACCTTTTTACCTAGAAGATAGCTTAGGAATGTTTGTAGTGAATGAATTTCCAGGTAATTTCTTTCAATACCTTTTGTTAACATTAATATAATAGAATTCTGTATTTATGCACTGTATATATTAAAATATTTTCAAATTATACCTTCATTCGTTTTGAGATAGCTACTGTGTTAGTTAAACGCGTTAACCAGTGTAAATTAAACATTAGTTCAAATAAATGAAGTTTTAAACAAATTAAATTGTTTTTTCATCGTTAATTATTATTAGCTGTTGATTGGAACAGTAGCCAAGTATTTTGGGCAGTAATTCTCAATTTATGTCATATGCATCATGTGTGACTCAACTATGTCATTATCATTATATGTATACATGTTACTTCAAAAAAGAGTCAAGTTATTTTTGACATTTTGTACTGTGGCATCACTGAAAAGAAGTAATTTGCATGTCACAAAAGTTCATTTCATCTCAATCTTTTGAAATTTAAAATAATTTAAAAATAACGATATAGCAATAAAAAATTAGTATAAATAAAAAAAAATTAATTCTTACCCTAGATTCGTTTTTAGCCTTTTTAGCTGGAGGTGGCGATGTACTTCTGTCGTCTGTATTTGCAGGATTCGAGGATTGCACCTGAACACCACCAGCACCACTAACACTAGCACCTGTAGCAGAGTTCGTCGAGGATAACACTTTCGCTTGTTCCGGTTTCGACGCAGAACCGGGGGCAGTCGCGGCAGCAGGACTAGGCGGAGGACCTGCAGGCGAGGGACCGCCTGTTACGGAGGAAGCTTGTGGCGGTCCGGGACCTGTACTCGCGGGAAATACAGAACGCGGTGGCCCGGTTTGTGGTGCACTAACACGCATTAAGCCGTTCATTTCGGAGACGGTCACATTCACAGCACTTTGAGCGGATCCCGATTGTCCACTGGGTACCGCTTTTGAAGTAGATTTATCGTTTGACGAAGACGACGACGAAGATTGTGACGAATTTGAGGAATTTGACGACGAAGAACTGTGTTTGTCCCTTATTTTATCACGACGATGACCACTAGAACCACGTTTGGTATTAGCCGCCGCCGCCGCCGCCGCAGCAGCTGCCGCAGCTGCTGGACTAAGTACGTTCGAACTGCCGGCACTTGTTGGTGGACCACTGTGTTTAGGAATTCCTTTCATATCTGACTGGTCCACTATACCTAAAAATATTGTTCCAATGAATAAGCAATAAACGAATAAACCATCATACGAGTATAAAATTTAACTATACTTGTCGTAAAAAGTAAAAACGTTTTAGACATGTTGCAATGATGAAATGTTAGTGGGCATAGTCTGCCTCACTTGTCACATAATCCAAATTTTGATGATTTGTTGAAAAATAGACAAAAAATATTGAGAATGTGAAGGCGGCGCAATATATTTTTTTTAAAAGTACTTTATTCATATATAATGCGTTTTTGATAACCCACACAGAGCCGAGACCAAGGGGGGGCAGGGGGGGGGAACCACTCCCTCCAAAGCCCAGGCAGTTGGTTCCAAATCCAAACACTGTTGGCTACAAATAATATTTTTTTCGTTCATTCCTTTTCATTTTTTAAGTACTGTAAAATGGGGTTACTTGAAAATACCGGGGTGAATTGAAAATTTTTGCTTTTTCCAGTTAAAACCGATGCTGCGCTCTGGCGGTCGAAATTTTAATCTCAAATTGAGTCTGCATCTATGCCTACCATGCTTCTTAGTTGAGTTTATGTTGTGGTACTGGTTATTTACTCACTGTTATTGTGTGGTGCATCTCCAAAAAAAAGGTAAGAAGCTTGATTTTTTTTAACCTGCAAACTTCCTATTGTACAGAGAGTAGTTATATATCAGGCAATCGTTCTCTAACCTATAAGCCTTACTTTTCCTTCTTACTTGCCAGTGGCGTATCATTTTATTTTTTTATGTAATTTCAGGGGAGACTTGAAAAATGGTGCGTATATACAAAAGGAAACCGGGAAGTCGGAAATATCGGGATTATAGCGGAGACACGCTCCAGCGAGTACTACAGCTACACAAACAAGGTAGAAAATTAAAAGATTTAAGTGAAGAATATGAAATTCCTTTTATAACTTTATATAGAAAAGTTAAATGACTACACACAAAATCAATTGGAGATCAAACTGCAATGTCGATCGAAGAGGAAAACTATCTGGTTCGGTCTATATCTATTGCAGCGTACTGGGGTTATCGATCCTGGCCGCGTGAAAGTCATCGTTCGTAGGACTTCTAAAAGAGCGGAGTAGGTAATGGATACATCTGAAACAGCTACTTCCGTCATGTTTGCTTGTGCAGCTTCAGGATTTATGCTTCTGGTCTACATAGTCTATAAGGCAGACTACTTATGGAGCATTTGGACGGAATTTGGACCAACCGGAGCCAGATATAATCGCTCTCGTTCTGGATGGTTTAATACAAATATTTTTGAAGATTGGTTTAATAACATAGTATTGCCATATTTTCGATCTTTGCCACAGGGTCCTAAAGTTCTTATTGGAGATAATTTGGCAAGCCACATTTCGGCCAATGTTATTTCGAAATGTACGCAGAATGACATTCGTTTTGTGCTTTTGCCTCCTAACAGTACGCACCCTACGCAGCCATTAGATGTTAGCGTTTTTCGTCCAATTAAGATCGCTTGAAGAAAGATACTTCAAGAATGGAAAAAACATAATAAAGGAACTGTAAGAAAAGAAGTATTCCCACGCTTATTAACACGGGCATTAAATAGACTTTCAGAGAGTATGGAAAAAATATCCAATCAGGCTTTGAAGCGACCGTTCTATTATCACTGAATAGAAATAAAATTTTATGCAAGCTACCAAAAACAGACAAGCAAAGAACGCAAGAACAAGAAGCAATTGACGATTTACCAAAAGAAGTGTTTGAAAAATCTAGGTTTGGAGCACCAACCTCTGTTGGTAGGAAGAAAAAATTGTTTGTTGATGCAGGTAAAAGCATTTCACAGGAAGACCTACAGCTACCATCAACATCAGCGCCATTCAAGCCAAATAAAAATAAAAGCACGATTAAAAAATTACGCCCAAGGTTATCATCTTTTTTCGAAAGTGACGTGGATGAAGAATATTTAACCGTCGACAGCGACAAAGATCTGGACCCAGAACCGTTTTCCGACACAGACACCAATAAAATTGATGATAACATGTAACCTATGCAAGATTCCTCTGTCTCGACAGATTTTAAACAAGGTGATTTCATTCACGTTGACATGAAAACTGAAGCTGGTACCAATAAGCATTATGTGGCAAAAATAATAAAGTGCGAAAAAAATGGATCTTATATATGCTCATTCTTAAGATTAAGTGATAAAATACCTAATGCATATGTTTTTCCCCGGCAGAACACATCGGACTTGTCGAGCAAAAAGAAATTAACCAAAAGCTTTTAGAATATGAAACATTACGACGAAGGCAGCTAAAATTTAAAAATATGTGATCTTAATTATTAATTTGATTGTAAACTGTCAAACGAATTTGCTTTATTTATTTTTTTGTAGTCTCTACTATACCAAAGAAGGTTTATTTTGGGTTATTTTGTAGAATATTGTTTCTTATTTTTATAATAAGTATGTGATACAATAAAGCCAATTTTGAAAAACATGTTTTTTTGTGTGCAAAATAATGAAGAAATATAAAAAAATAATTTGTTTTATGTTGGACCTACAAAATCAGTTATTGCGAGTTTCATGTCGCCCCAATTGCGTTCCTACTAGCTACTATACAATGTAAAATAAAGGCAAATTTCAAGTCGCCCCAACATGGGGTGACTTGAAAAAAGACCTTCCATATTTTCTTCCTAGGGAGTGGAGGGAGGTACAACTTTTTTAAGCGTTGTGTCCAATAGCCACCACCTCAAAGTAATCTATAATAATTTTGATTTGAATTTGAAAGGTAAATAAACGGCGGTAGGGTATCGAATATTCCAAAAATGGTACCAAGTGTTACGGTATGTATATTTTTGAACTGTTTTCGTTTATATTTCTTAAGTATGGTGTTTTTGTTCCTATTTTTCAAACAGGTATATTTTGTAAGTATTAAAATCTAATAGTTTAAATTTGGATTTTTAAGATTTTGCTAGTAGGTTGCATTTTTAATATGTTAAATCCTATACTTGTTTATATTAATACATATACAAAGATTTTGTTGGTTTTTTATCTTTTCCCTCCCCTCCCCACCCAAAAAAGTGTGCCTCGGTACGGCCCTGAACTCATATACAACTTAGTAGTTTGCATTATAGTGAATACTGAACTATCCAAATCCAAATATGTGCTGGTCTCGGAAACAGTATCTTCAAAAAACTTACATCATACATCTACAGTTTTCATCTTATTTACATATAAAAATAAAATGAAAATCTCCATGGCATGTCTATTTTAGAGTAGAAAACAAAATTATATTTTTTATAGCTATTATGGGATTTATAATTAGTTAATTATATGTTTTTTTCGTTTTTCAAGTTTTAGACCACGGTAGACGCCTTTAAAAATAATAAAAAGTGAAAAAAAATAATAGTAGGATGAAACCCATTGGAAAAGGAGGAGAATATTATTATATTATATCTGAGGTCGGGAAGGGGATAGGCAAAACTACAAGTCCTATGGAAAAAAGTCAAATGGCAAAGTTGTAGGTAATAAAAAGATCAACAACTATCGTATCCACAATATTTTCACATAGCCTCAAAATTTATGTGAAAAATTCAAAAATCCAAGTTTTTGGTTTTTTACTTTTATGTTTTACAAAAAAAATTCTGGAAATTTGGTGAAAACTTACCTTTTTATGTCTCAAATACACTGTAATTTATTTGATTTGAAATATTCATTTTTTCACTTTATTTTGAATTAATATCGAAAAAACACCCTAATTTTGAATCGAATATTCACCCGTCAAAATATCAGCATTTTTCAAAAAGTTGGTATGCTTTCTGTTTGTTGAAATCTCTACTTTCCGATGGTGTAAAATATTCGAAATTTTTTTTAATCATTATATACAATTTTTGAGCTGTTTATTAAAATGTACACTTTAATTACTCGAAAAACGTAAGATTACATGTTACATTGATAAACAAAAAAATGGCAAATCGAAATATACTACTATAATTAACAAACAGATAATAATAATAAAGTGAATATTTAATAAGACATCTACAATATTAAGAGAAAGTTGTAGAATTTTGTTTAAATTATATGTGTAGATACCTATTTATCACTATTTTAAGATAACTTTTATACCTGAGTGACCTACGAAAATGTTTAACCCATCAAAAGGTAGTTCATAGAGAAGTGGGGAAGGGGCTAGGAGGGTCTGGGTCTTACTACATTCCTGCGATTTCGTAAATATCGTAAATTCATTATTAGACAATAAAATTTTGTGAAATCTGGCCAATATTTTTTATAAAAAAGATACAAGTAAAGAAGATATCGAAAAAAATGGATTACAATTATTCAAATCTATTTATAAATGTAAAAATGATAAAATAACACTGAATCAATTAAGATTTCAAAAATATCGATTGGCAAAAATTAAATCATCTTTCATATTGGCAAACCTCCCACGCACAGAAGGAGCAGCAGAACAACATTGTTGGGTAACGAACTGACAGCAACAGATTGGGGCTGGAAACAACATCAACGTAGCATTATGCCCAAATTTACAGAAAAGGAATTAATTCGGGAAATATTGCTCAAAACTATTTGCTGCAGCTATGAAACCGGATGTAACGGTTTAAAATGTGGCTGCCGAAAACATGGTTTAAAATGCACAAATGTATGCTCAAATTGCCATGGTTCTGAAAAATGCTCCAATATGAAAGAAAAACTACCAGGGAGTTAATGATTCAGATGAAATTGTGGATGAAAAACTAACGCAGACTGGAAATAATATTGGAGACGACGAAGGTGATGGTCATGAAGATTTCGAAGATCTACTACAATCGGTAAGGTATGTCGAATCTAACGATGAAGAACTGCCATCAGGGACAAAAACTAATGGATAAGTGATTAGAATTTAAGATAAGGTGTTTATGAATAACAAGATTAATGTGTTTAAAAATATTGTAATGAATAACGTAATCAGAAATAAAGTATCTAAATTCAATTGTTCTATTTACATTTATTTTTATATATTATGAGATTAATGTAATTAGAATTTAATAAATCAAATTTTTAATTGAAGAAAACTGCACCAGTTACCTTTCTTAGATGAAATTGTCTATAATGATTAAAAAAAATTCGAATTCGAGTTATTCTCGATTTTTTGCATTTTCTGAGAATATTTACTGTAGTAATATATATTTTTTACACCAACGGAAAGTAGTGATTTCAACGAACAGAAAGCACACCAACTACTTGAAAAAAGCTGATATTTTGACGGGTGAATTTTCGATTTAAAATTAGGGTGCTTTTTATATGTTAAATAAGGTGAAAAAATGAATATTTCAAATCAAATACATTACAGTGTATTTGGGACATGAAAAGGTAAGTTTTCAGCAAATTTAGTGAAAAAAATAATGTTTTTGTAAAAGTTAAAAATAAATAATCAAAAACTTGATTTTTTGAACTTTTTACGTAAATTTTGAGGTTATGTGAATAAAGTGTAAATACAAAAGTTGTAGACCTACAACTTTGCCATTTGACTTTTTTCCATAGGACTTGAAGTTTTGCCAGAAATCGAGATAAACTGTTTTTTACCCTTAAAACTCACCCCCTTTCCCTTTCCGACCTCAGATCGCCCGTAAATGATTTTTCCTTTCATTTTTATAACATTCTCCTCCTTTTCCAATGGCTTTCACCATCCTATTATTTTTTTGGTTTCAAAAATTATCGACCCTGGTCTATTTTTTCTGTGTACACTTTTAGAATTTTCCCGTTAAATAAATTTATGTTTGCACTTTCAGTTATGCGTTTTGGCAAGGAGTTTCCGTGCACTCTGTTATGGGGTTTTTGAGGCCTATTAATGTTCTCACTGGCTCTAAGAAGATATTTGCCAGGGTACGTGTATTATAGGTGTTTTGTTGATTTACGAAGTTGAAAGGTGTATTACATTTAGATTTTCGTTGATTATATATATATATATATATATATATATATATATATATATATATATATATATATATATATATATATATATATATTTATATATATATTTTTAAATAACGACTGAAAAATGCTATATAGGTGGGGATAACGGGGATTTCAGTCCAAAGAATCAACGCCAAGATCATTTATTTACAAAATGCCGCCAAGCTTTCGTGTCCTTTTGACACTTCTTCAGGGCACTATAATACATATACAAATATAAATATGATTTAAAAATAGAGAAATAAATATAAGTACTTACATGTAAAATATTTTAAGTAAATTCAATATAAATAAATAAATTTGTAAATGTAAAAATAAATATAATTATAATATACTTGATGTCATATTTCACATAAGACAAATCGATACATAATTTGTTTGTTCGTTACTTAGTTATTTTAATTTTTTTAGGTTACTTTATAATTATTTAATGAAGTTTGAATTTGAGGTTAGGTTATAACCTTATAAAATGACTTTGACAGATAATTTGTTTTTGACGTTAATAGAAAAGGAAATAAGGTTAGATTATAACCTGTGAAAATGACTTTGACAAATAATTTCTTATATTTTGACCTTAATAGAAGTGAACTTAATTTTTATGAAATAATCATATAAATAATGAAAAATTATCTATTTTGTTCAATATTCAAAAGTAATATTTATAACTACCTTTTGAATATTGAACAAAATAGATAATTTTTCAGTATTTATATGATTATTTCATAAAAATTAAATTCACATCTATTAAGGTCAAAATATAAGAAATTATTTGTCAAAGTCATTTTCACAGGTTATAATCTAACCTTATTTCCTTTTCTATTAACGTCAAAAACAAATTTTCTGTCAAAGTCATTTTATAAGGTTATATTCTAACCTCAAATTCAAACTTCATTAAATAATTATAAAGTAACCTAAAAAAATTAAAATAACTAAGTAACGAACAAACAAATTATGTATCGATTTGTCTTATGTGAAATATGACATCAAGTATATTATAATTATATTTATTTTTACATTTACAATTTTTTTAATGATTATTTATATTGAATTTAATTAAAATATTTTACATGTAAGTACTTATATTTATTTCTCTATTTTTAAATCATATTTATATTTGTATATGTATTATAGGGCCCTGAAGAAGTGTCAAAAGGACACGAAAGCTTGGCGGCATTTTGTAAATAAAAGATCTTGGCGTTGATTCTTTGGACTGAAATCCCTGTTATCCCCACCTATATATATATATATAAATATAAAACCACGAATATTGGTGTAACGGCAAGTTAATTAAAGAAAACTCTTGTTACTGTTTTCCTTCCAAGCTTTCGGAAACTTTTATTTCCATTATCAAGGATAAGTAAATTGAGATTGTTATAAATTGGTAAATATAATTATATTTGAATTTTTAAAAAAAAATTTTTCAATCATAATCATTTTGACATTTTGACAGATTCATGAATGTAAACATTTTCTCTATATGCTAAAATGTTTTTGAAAACAAAAGAAGAAAATAGGTTATATTTGTAATATAGGTTAATAGTTATTCAAATATTCTTCTTTTATTATATAAAATTCAACCTCAAATTATTATAGATGTCATCATGTCATCTTAATAATTTAAAAGTATTGAAAAAATTTTTAAAATATAAAATTGTAAGTTACATCCTGAAAGATGTGCTTTATCTGAACATGTAATTGATAATGATCACTTCATGGATTTTGAATCTGTTAATATTTTGGACATACAACCAAATACCAAAAAAAGACTTTCCTTAGAAATGGCTCATATATTTCAAGAACCTAATACTATGAACAAAAAAAGTGGCCATAATAGTCTGAGTGATATTTATTATTATCTACTAACAATTGATAATAAAAATAACTAAATTTCAAATTCTTATACATAATTAAAGCTATATAAATAAAATTTGATGATTTTTAGAAATAATTTTGTTTTAGGTAATGATTTTCATTTTTTCAATACTTTTAAATTATTAAGATGACATGATGACATCTATAATAATTTGAGGTTGAATTTTATATAATAAAAGAAGAATATTCTAATAACTATTAACATATATAACCCATATATGTCTTATTTTCTTCTTTTGTTTTCAAAAACATTTTATCATATAAAGAAAATGTTTACATTCATGAATCTGTCAAAATGTCAACTTAACTTTGCTCAATTTGTAATAGTTTAGAAATGGGTTAGATGTTAATTTGATTATATATTATTTGTGTTGATGTAGTATATTGAAAATTGAATAAAAATTTTACAACTTTATTTTGTAGTGTTTCAATTTTTTCATTGTTTTCCCGCATGTTCCCCGCATGAATTAGGTATTTTAATATGGACAGAAAATATACATTGAAGATTAGATACAAGGATGAAAGCTCTACATCGATAAATGTACTTGTACTGTAGAAGTATAAAATTTGGTTCATAATCATCCGCTCCGAGTTTTTTTTTTCAACATTCTTCAATAAAAGACTAAGCTTTTTGCGACGCTACAGTCTCTAATATCATATAAAATTAGGTTCATAACAGTGTACTAAGATTTTTTTTCAAAAAATACATAACACGATTCTAACCAACTTTTTCGGTTAACGTTTGGATTGGTATTATCGCCTATTATTTATTAGTGGCACTTTTCCTTCCTCAACGAGTGACAAACATTTCCTCATTACTCCTTACTATTTTGAGTGAACAGTATATATTTCATAAAATTATTGGTATTGTATTCACGTGTCATTGAAATATGCTAAAAAATTACCTTACCGTTTTGCTCGTTGGATTTGACGATCTCGTGTTTAGCTTCGGAAGTTTTAGTACCGGGTTTTGTGCGCTTTATTTTCATTTTTAGACCTTTATCAGCTGTAGCCGAATGTTCGATGTGCATTTTAGCCGTAGCTTGTGTTTTGGAGGCTTGTGGTCCCCCGGAGCCGGCGTTGGCCGCCATGCCCCCCGACTGGTCGTTTGTCTTTTCTATATCCGCATCCAAATCGATAATTAGGTCGCCGATACCTGAAAAAATCAAAATACCATATTGGTGATTTTTCGTTTATTAACTATTGTAATTTTAATTTCAATCATTATATCATAGAAATTGGAAACCATGTCTGATGACTGATTTAACAAAAACAACAAAATCAGTCCAATAAAAATGCCTTTAGAGTCCATAATTTTCCGCTGGGTAACACAATCTATCATTTACAGAATGTAACAGCAATATTATAAACTATTGTTTTGATTCTATAACGTTTGTTCAAGTCATTTTCCAGTGCCACCTTCACTCAAGTGATTAAGGGAATATATCGATATTTTTCTAGGAAATTTTAAATGCAATATTACAATTTTATCCATCTTACAATATCTGTTCAAATTAGAGAGAATGGGTTTTCTTCATGTTTTTCCCAATATATCGTCGGTGCGCTCGCCAAAACCGTTATGTGTATTTTTATGATCAATTTTTTTCACTAGATGATCTTAAAATCGAATTACGCATCGAGTACAATGTTGCCATTTGTAACATAATTATAGAATTGTAACATAATTTTTCCATAAAATTGTGTTAATGTGTATCATTATCAATAATTGTAACATATTTTTTCAAACTAAGTATTTAAATTTTTCAACTTGCTTGCAGGTTTTCTTCATACTGTACCAAACCAATTTAACAAACAAATTATTTTACTCAATTAATACTGTCCCCTCTTGGTAATTAAAAACAAAAGTTCATTACAATAAAAGTCAAAGAGCTACATAAAAATGACCGTACTTCTAAAACGTCTTTTGCTTCACGGAACGGAGAATTCTCTCGAAAATTTTCGAAATTACGAGGGATTTTTGATATTTATACAGAGCAAAAATTCGAATTTTTAAATGTTTGTCTAGACAACTTAAAAAGACGTCTACTCTCACTAAATCGACCCCGAAAAATAACGATTTTGGACACAAAACTAGTGATGGGCGATATATATATCGATATTTTAGAAATATCGATATTTAGTCCCAAAATATCGATATTTCAATATCGATATTACGATTTTTAAATATCGATATCAATATTTAAAATACGAATATCGATATTTGTCATTTAATGGTCCTCTTCTCAAAATTATATGTTTTTCTACTTCCAAATGCAAATCAGCTAATAATAAAATAATTACCTACATCCGTTGTCCTAAAGTAAGATAATATTTCATGGTTTCGTTCTTTTCTTATTAAATGCTAACGTTTCCAGCGCCATCTCTTAACAAACGGTTATACATATTAAAACTTAATGTAGGGATATAGTTGCTCATATATTTAAATTCAATTATTCGTGTATAAGTTACTTAGACCATAAATTCAAAATTAATTTATGCAACACACAACACAACCAGTGGAATAACTGACACCTCTGTACATGATTGTGAACATTAACATTAACTCTTGGTGATTACTCCTTGACAATATAGATGGCACAGAGATAATTTGGGATTCCCGGCCTGGCACAAACGTTAAAACGAATCATTTACATACAATATACAATCATTATAATTTTGATCCTTCGTTTATTTTCTGGTGTATTTAGCAGGCTTTCTATACAAAATTGTAAGTTAATTGTAAGAGTTAACACTATGGCGCCAAGGATTAGTATACTTTGGAAGTACTTCACAAAAAAAGATAATAATCTAGTGACATGTTTATTATGTGGAAAAACACTTAAAACTTCAGGTAACACCACAAATTTAAAATATCTCTTAAAATCGATTCATCCAAAAGTTCTTAATGACAAACAATCACAGGAGCCAGGACAAAATAGACCTAGTACATCAACTAATACCGTTTCGGACATGGAGAAGGACAACGACTATAGTGAAACTGAAGAAATGTCTGATTCCGAAACTTGTTCCAATGTAAGTACCAATACTAATACTAGTAGTATTAGTACGATGCAAAACAAAAGTTTTAAACGACAAAAAACAATAAACGAAACATTTTCCCAAATTACATCTTATAAAGAAGGAGGCAATAAATATAATAAAATCAGCACAACCATTTTATATAAGATGTGTCACGATTTTCAGCCAAAAAGTATTGTGGAACAGGAAGGTTTTCGTGAGTTGTTGAAAGTAACAGCACCTAGTTATAAAATATCCTCTCGGAAAACATTTGGAGTGTTATTAAATCAAAAATATGAAGGTATTTCCAATATTTACAAAACAAAAATGCAAGATGCTTCATCATAAAGTCTTACTACATATATATGGACTGAACCTTTCAATACAAAAAGTTTCTTAGGCATTACTGTTAATTTTCTACAAAATTATATGTTAATGTCCTTAAACATAGGAGTATTTGAATTAGATCAAAGACATACAGGTATTATATTGCTAAAAAGCTAAAAATTATAAATAAGGAATGGAACATAGAAAATAAAAAGATCACAGCAATTATAACAGACGGAGCAGCAAATATGAAACTGGCAGTTGATCTTATAGTGGTAGACAAACAAAAACGTATTAATTGCTTTGCTCATCAGATAAACATTGTGGTGGAGAGAGCAATGCAAGGCGATAAAAATTAAACGAAATAATTAATAAAGTTAAGAAACTTGTTACTTGGTTTAAGCAAAGTTATGTAGCTAGCGATGAGTTACGTAGAGCTCAAAAAGGAGAGGAAGAGCACTCTGCCAAAAAATTAAAACAAGAAGTAGCTACTCGTTGGAATTCGACCTTTTACATGTGAGAAAGATTCTTAGAGTTAAGAGAACATGTAAATTCAATCGTAAATAAATTTGACAGTGCACCGGTTATACTAACTGGTAAAGAAATGAAAGAGTTGGCAATTATCAAAAAAGTTTTAGAACCTTTGGAATTAGCGACAAGAGACATGTCGGGGGAGAAATATGTGACAACGAGTATCATCATACCTCTGATCTACAATCTAGAAAACTCTATAAAGGCGATAGCGATTGAGCCATCCAACACTATAGCAACAAATCTAAAAACTAATTTATTAGCTGAGATTTCCAGAAGATTGGGAGCTGCTGAACAAGTACAGTTGTTAGCAACAACTATGCTACTGGACCCACGATTCAAAATAAATTATTCTAAAGATATATTAAACGGTGAAAAAACAGTGGATTATATTAATAATATGATTCAGAATCAAACAGATTCTCACGAAAGAAAGGAACCTGCTCCAAACCAAGTATCTATATCAAGAGGTAAAGGAAAATAACAAATTTTTATTCTTGACTAATATTTGCTTTTTTCAGACAAAAAGAGTTTAAATTGTAGAAGAAAAAATTTCACATTTGCAAGAAGGCGGAAAATCTCAGAACTATCCCTCTTTTTAAAAAATGGTGTGATTAGCTTGGATTCAAATCCATTAGAATGGTGCCAAAAACACTAGCAAATATACCCCACCTTATGTATATTATGCTAGCGTAGCCATTTTACAGGGCACCCTTCGGACCAGGCTAATAATTTGTTGCTAATTTGTTGCTAATTTGTAACGCTGAGCTTGATTTTGTTGCTAATGCCGTTTCCAAGAAAACGCAAACTATGCTACCGTAATATTAAGCTAGCGTAGCCACACGCTATAACTATATAAATAAGTAATATTGAAAAAAACTGAAAACACATGAATTTGTTGCTAATTTGTTGCTAAAAGATGACACTAACCGATACTGGAAAAAATCATCCCTTACCTCGATTTCCCACCCCTCACTATTATTTGCTATTAAGCTAGCGTAGCCACACGCTATAACTATATAAATAAGTAATATTGAAAAAAACTGAAAACACATGAATTTGTTGCTAATTTGTTGCTAAAAGATGACACTAACCGATACTGGAAAAAATCATCCCTTACCTCGATTTCCCACCCCTCACTATTATTTGCTATTAGGCTAGCGTAGCCACACGCTATAACTATATAAATAAGTAATATTGAAAAAAACTGAAAACACATGAATTTGTTGCTAATTTGTTGCTAAAAGATGACACTAGCCGATACTGGAAAAAATCATCCCTTACCTCGATTTTCCCACCTCTCACTATTATTTGCTATTAAGCTAGCGTAGCCACACGCTATAACTATATAAATAAGTAATATTGAAAAAAACTAAAAACACATGAATTTGTTGCTAATTTGTTGCTAAAAGATGACACTAACCGATACTGGAAAAAATCATCCCTTACCCCGATTTTCCTACCCCTCAATATTATTTGATATTAAGCTAGCGCAGCCACACGCTGTAAATATGAAAAAAAAAAGTAATATTGAATAAAACTAAAAGCACATAAATTTGTTGCTAAAAGATGACACTAACCGATAGTGGAAAAAATCATCCCCTAACCCGATTTTCCCACCCCTCGCTATTACTTGATATTAAGCTAGCGTAGCCACACGCTACAACTAATAGATAAGTAGTATAGAATAAAAATAAATGCACAGGAATTGGTTGCTAAAAGATGACACTAACCGATACTGCGAAAAAATCAACCCTTATCTCATAATAATTGAAATTCATCGTGTTTTAGTAGCCATAGCCTAGCAACAAATTGCCCTACTGATTTTAAAGTGATATAGTCGATATTTGGTCAGAAATACACCAGCAACAAATTCCCCGACTGATTTTTAAGTGAAATTCGTTGTGTTTTAGCCGCAATAGCCTAGCAACAAAATGCCCTATTGATTTTAAAGCGATACAGTCCATATTTTTTCAGTAATACACCAGCAACAAACTCCTCGAGTATTGTTTGATCGAAATTAATCGTGTTTTAGTAGCCATAGTCTAGCAACAAATTGCCCTATTAATTTTAAAGCGATATAGTTCATATTTTTGCAGTAATACACCAGCAACAAAATTCCTCGAGTATTTTTTGATCGAAATTCATCGTGTTTTAGTGGCAATAGCCTAGCAACAAATTGCCCTATTGATTTTAAAGCGATATACTCCATATTTGTTCAATAATACACCAGCAACAAATTCCTCGAGTATTTTTTGATCGAAATTCATCGTGTTTTAGTAGCCATACCCTAGCAACAAATTGCCCTATTGCTTTTAAAGCGATATAGTCCATATTTGTTCAGTAATACACCAGCAACAAATTCCTCGAGTATTTTTTGATCGAAATTCATCGTGCTGTAGTAGCCATAGTCTAGCAACAAATTGCCCTATTGCTTTTAAAGCGATATAGTCCATATTTGTTTAGTAATACACCAGCAACAAATTCCTCGAGTATTTTTTGACCGAAATTCATCGTGTTTTAGTAGCCATAGCCTAGCAACAAATTGCCCTATTGATTTTGAAGCGATATAGTCTATATTTGTTCAGTAATACACCAGCAACAAACTCCTCGAGTATTTTTTTATCGAAATTCATCGTGTTTAGTAGCCATAGCCTAGCAACATAATGCCCTATTGATTTTAAAGCGATATAGTCGATATTTGGTCAGTAATACACCAGCAACAAATTCCTCGAGTATTCTTTTATCGAAATCCATCGTGTTTTAGTAGCCTTAGCGTAGCAACAAATTGCCCTATTGATTTTGAAGTGATATAGTCCATATTTGTGCAGTAATACACCAGCAACAAATTCCTCGAGTATTTTTTTATCGAAATCCATCGTGTTTTAGTAGCCATAGCCTAGCAACAAATTGCCCTATTGCTTTTAAAGTGATATAGTCGATATTTGGTCAGTAATACACCAGCAACAAATTCCTCGAGTATTCTTTTATCGAAATCCATCGTGTTTTAGTAGCCATAGCGTAGCAACAAATTGCCCTATTGATTTTGAAGTGATATAGTCGATATTTGTGCAGTAATACACCAGCAACAAATTCCTCGAGTATTTTTTTATCGAAATCCATCGTGTTTTAGTAGCCATAGCGTAGCAACAAATTGCCCTATTGATTTTAAAGTGATATAGTCGATATTTGGTCAGAAATACACCAGCAACAAATTCCCCGACTGATTTTTAATTGAAATTCGTTGTGTTTTAGTAGCCATAGCCTAGCAACAAATTGCCCTATTGATTTTGAAGTGATATAGTCCATATTTGTGCAGTAATACACCAGCAACAAAATTCCTCGAGTATTTTATGATCGAAATTCATCTTGGTTTAGTAGCCATAGCCTAGCAACAAATTGCCCTATTGATTTTAAAGTGATATAGTCGATATTTGGTCAGTAATACACCAGCAACAAATTCCTCGAGTATTTTTTTATCGAAATCCATCGTGTTTTAGTAGCCATAGCCTAGCAACAAATTGCCCTATTGATTTTGAAGTGATATAGTCCATATTTGTGCAGTAATACACCAGCAACAAAATTCCTCGAGTATTTTTTGATCGAAATTCATCTTGGTTTAGTAGCCATAGCCTAGCAACAAATTGCCCTATTGATTTTGAAGTGATATAGTCCATATTTGTGCAGTAATACACCAGCAACAAATTCCTCGAGTATTTTTTTATCGAAATCCATCGTGTTTTAGTAGCCATAGCGTAGCAACAAATTGCCCTATTGATTTTAAAGTGATATAGTCGATATTTGGTCAGTAATACACCAGCAACAAATTCCTCGAGTATTCTTTTATCGAAATTCATCGTGTTTTAGTAGCCATAGCCTAGCAACAAATTGCCCTATTGATTTTGAAGTGATATAGTCCATATTTGTGCAGTAATACACCAGCAACAAATTCCTCGAGTATTCTTTTATCGAAATCCATCGTGTTTTAGTAGCCATAGCGTAGCAACAAATTGCCCTATTGATTTTGAAGTGATATAGTCCATATTTGGTCAGTAATACACCAGCAACAAATTCCTCGAGTATTTTTTGATCGAAATTCATCTTGGTTTAGTAGCCATAGCCTAGCAACAAATTGCCCTATTGATTTTAAAGTGATATAGTCGATATTTGGTCAGTAATACACCAGCAACAAATTCCTCGAGTATTTTTTATCGAAATCCATCGTGTTTTAGTAGCCATAGCCTAGCAACAAATTGCCCTATTGCTTTTAAAGTGATATAGTCGATATTTGGTCAGTAATAAACAACAAATTCCTCGAGTATTTTTTTATCGAAATCCATCGTGTTTTAGTAGCCATAGCGTAGCAACAAATTGCCCTATTGATTTTGAAGTGATATAGTCC
Organism: Galeruca laticollis; assembly: GCA_963921935.1. Classification (NCBI taxonomy): domain Eukaryota; kingdom Metazoa; phylum Arthropoda; class Insecta; order Coleoptera; family Chrysomelidae; genus Galeruca; species Galeruca laticollis. Next base: position 62,377,109 of record OY998177.1, read on the forward strand.
ATATTTGTGCAGTAATACACCAGCAACAAATTCCTCGAGTATTTTTTTATCGAAATCCATCGTGTTTTAGTAGCCATAGCGTAGCAACAAATTGCCCTATTGATTTTAAAGTGATATAGTCGATATTTGGTCAGTAATACACCAGCAACAAATTCCTCGAGTATTCTTTTATCGAAATTCATCGTGTTTTAGTAGCCATAGCCTAGCAACAAATTGCCCTATTGATTTTGAAGTGATATAGTCCATATTTGTGCAGTAATACACCAGCAACAAATTCCTCGAGTATTCTTTTATCGAAATCCATCGTGTTTTAGTAGCCATAGCGTAGCAACAAATTGCCCTATTGATTTTGAAGTGATATAGTCCATATTTGGTCAGTAATACACCAGCAACAAATTCCTCGAGTATTTTTTGATCGAAATTCATCTTGGTTTAGTAGCCATAGCCTAGCAACAAATTGCCCTATTGATTTTAAAGTGATATAGTCGATATTTGGTCAGTAATACACCAGCAACAAATTCCTCGAGTATTTTTTTATCGAAATCCATCGTGTTTTAGTAGCCATAGCCTAGCAACAAATTGCCCTATTGATTTTGAAGTGATATAGTCCATATTTGTGCAGTAATACACCAGCAACAAAATTCCTCGAGTATTTTTTGATCGAAATTCATCTTGGTTTAGTAGCCATAGCCTAGCAACAAATTGCCCTATTGATTTTAAAGTGATATAGTCGATATTTGGTCAGTAATACACCAGCAACAAATTCCTCGAGTATTTTTTTATCGAAATCCATCGTGTTTTAGTAGCCATAGCGTAGCAACAAATTGCCCTATTGATTTTGAAGTGATATAGTCCATATTTGTGCAGTAATACACCAGCAACAAATTCCTCGAGTATTTTTTTATCGAAATCCATCGTGTTTTAGTAGCCATAGCGTAGCAACAAATTGCCCTATTGATTTTAAAGTGATATAGTCGATATTTGGTCAGTAATACACCAGCAACAAATTCCTCGAGTATTCTTTTATCGAAATTCATCGTGTTTTAGTAGCCATAGCCTAGCAACAAATTGCCCTATTGATTTTAAAGTGATATAGTCGATATTTGGTCAGTAATACACCAGCAACAAATTCCTCGAGTATTTTTTTATCGAAATCCATCGTGTTTTAGTAGCCATAGCGTAGCAACAAATTGCCCTATTGATTTTGAAGTGATATAGTCCATATTTGTGCAGTAATACACCAGCAACAAATTCCTCGAGTATTTTTTTATCGAAATCCATCGTGTTTTAGTAGCCATAGCGTAGCAACAAATTGCCCTACTGATTTTGAAGTGATATAGTCCATATTTGTGCAGTAATACACCAGCAACAAATTCCTCGAGTATTCTTTTATCGAAATCCATCGTGTTTTAGTAGCCATAGCGTAGCAACAAATTGCCCTATTGATTTTGAAGTGATATAGTCCATATTTGGTCAGTAATACACCAGCAACAAATTCCTCGAGTATTTTTTGATCGAAATTCATCGTGTTTTAGTAGCCATAGCCTAGCAACAAATTGCCCTATTGATTTTAAAGCGATATAGTCGATATTTGGTCAGTAATAACCAGCAACAAATTCCTCGAGTATTTTTTGATCGAAATTCATCGTGTTTTAGTAGCCATAGCCTAGCAACAAATTGCCCTATTGATTCTGAAGCGATATAGTCCATATTTGTTCAGTAATACACCAGCAACAAATTCCTCGAGTATTTTTTTATCGAAATTCATCGTGTTTTAGTAGCCATAGCCTAGCAACAAATTGCCTTATTGATTTTAAAGTGATATAGTCCATATTTGGTCAGTAATACACAAGCAACAAATTCCTCGAGTATTTTTTGATCGAAATTCATCGTGTTCTAGTAGTCATAGCCTAGCAACAAATTGCCCTATTGATTTTAAAGCGATATAGTCGATATTTGGTCAGTAATAACCAGCAACAAATTCCTCGAGTATTTTTTGATCGAAATTCATCGTGTTTTAGTAGCCATAGCCTAGCAACAAATTGCCCTATTGATTCTGAAGCGATATAGTCCATATTTGTTCAGTAATACACCAGCAACAAATTCCTCGAGTATTCTTTTATCGAAATTCATCGTGTTTTAGTAGCCATAGCCTAGCAACAAATTGCCCTATTGATTTTAAAGTGATATAGTCGATATTTGGTCAGTAATACACCAGCAACAAATTCCTCGAGTATTTTTTTATCGAAATCCATCGTGTTTTAGTAGCCATAGCGTAGCAACAAATTGCCCTATTGATTTTGAAGTGATATAGTCCATATTTGTGCAGTAATACACCAGCAACAAATTCCTCGAGTATTTTTTTATCGAAATCCATCGTGTTTTAGTAGCCATAGCGTAGCAACAAATTGCCCTATTGATTTTGAAGTGATATAGTCCATATTTGTGCAGTAATACACCAGCAACAAATTCCTCGAGTATTCTTTTATCGAAATCCATCGTGTTTTAGTAGCCATAGCGTAGCAACAAATTGCCCTATTGATTTTGAAGTGATATAGTCCATATTTGGTCAGTAATACACCAGCAACAAATTCCTCGAGTATTTTTTGATCGAAATTCATCGTGTTTTAGTAGCCATAGCCTAGCAACAAATTGCCCTATTGATTTTAAAGCGATATAGTCGATATTTGGTCAGTAATAACCAGCAACAAATTCCTCGAGTATTTTTTGATCGAAATTCATCGTGTTTTAGTAGCCATAGCCTAGCAACAAATTGCCCTATTGATTCTGAAGCGATATAGTCCATATTTGTTCAGTAATACACCAGCAACAAATTCCTCGAGTATTTTTTTATCGAAATTCATCGTGTTTTAGTAGCCATAGCCTAGCAACAAATTGCCTTATTGATTTTAAAGTGATATAGTCCATATTTGGTCAGTAATACACAAGCAACAAATTCCTCGAGTATTTTTTGATCGAAATTCATCGTGTTCTAGTAGTCATAGCCTAGCAACAATTTTCCCTACCGATCGGGAGAAAATCGGCGCGAGCCTAGGAAGGGGCGGCGTAGCGGCACCTGAGAGGGCGAGTAATCTTTAGTCAATCCCCTCGTTTGTATTTTATTATAGTATTTAAAGTGGTGAATGATATGTAATAAACGACAAGTTTAAATTTTGTCTTATACCAAAAGAAATAAGAAACCCAATAAATAGAAAACAAGAAATTTATTTAATAGGAGCTGTCGGATTTAGAATATCCACTGTAAATCTGAGAAGATCTGGCGGAAACACGATTCGATCAGATTTAGATCTATTGCCTACGGGGCATTATGTGTCTTACTCGTATTGGAGAGGAAATAGTAGTTGGATGGAAGCGGGCGATTTAGTTGGAAGAACTATTAACCCATCCGACCACTATCAAATTACTCCCAGATTAATAGCATACACAAAGAGCAAAACACAACATGATGCACATCTTTATCGATAATTTAACATTAATTACTATTTCCAAGTAGCTGCTAAAAGAAAGATACATAAAATATGATATTAATAATTATAAATACAATATTATGTTATTTATAATAAATGGGGTTATCATTATAAAATATAAATGCATTCATAAAATGAATCAAACCTGTCGTTAGAAACCATTTTCTGATATTCCGACCGGGTGGAAACATCTTGATGGATGTCAACGATACCGATAAAGATGTTTTCCACCTTCAGAAACATATATAATTTGAAAAAATTGCTGCCGTATTACGCTTCGCATGAAAAATTCGCGAAATTGCGGTTGAATTTCAATTAAAAAACACTCCGGCAATTTGTTGCTAGGCTATGGCTACTAAAACACGTCGAATTTCAATTAAAAAACACTCGGGCAATTTGTTGCTGGTGTATTACTGACCAAATATCGACTACATCGCTTTAAAATCACCTCTGTGAAGCTGGCAGAACCATTTCGGTAGAATCAAATCAAACCTATTACGATTTTTAGTACTCATTTTGTACCACAAAATATAATTTTGTACCTTTACCCACTAAAGAAAAAAACTTGGCGCTGCTAGATTCGTGTTAACCTGGAAAGCCCAAATTAATAATAATTTGAAAAAAATGAAAATTAATACAGGAAATTGAAGAACTGAATTTGTACTAATTTGTACCAATAAAAATATTAACGTCAACCCACTTAAACAATCCCTGCTTTGATAAATTGAATAACAAGCTCATTATTTTCAGATATTTTCAGAATTTCTTGAAAATGGGAATATTAAACTCGACTCCATTAAAACTGAATTTGTACCACAAAAAATATTAACGTCAACCCCCTCAAACAACCCTTGTTGTGATAAATTGAATAGCAATCCCATACTTCTCGGATGTTTTCAAGATTTCTTAAAAAATGAAATATAAAGGTCAACTCCATTGAAACTGAATTTGTACCTCAAAAAATATTCCCGTCAACGCATTCAAACAACACCCGATCGATAAATTGAATAGCAAGAGCCCATTCTCCGATTTTTCCAATATTTTCTGAAAAACGAAATTTTAAAGTCGATTTCTATTATTACTAAATATGTTCTATTTTGTACCATGAAAAATATTCCAAAATATTCAAGTAAACTCACTTAAACAACCCCTGCTTTGATAAATTGAATAGCAAGCCCATTATCCTCAGATCTTTTCAAAATTTCTTGAAAAACGAAAAAAAAATCGACTCCATTAAAACTGATTTTGTACTAATTTGTACCACAAAAAATATTAACGTCAACCTCCTCAAACAACCCCTGATCAATAAATTGAATAGCAAGCTCATTCTTCTCCGATCTTTCCCATATTTTCTGAAAAACGGAATATTAAAGTCGATTCTATTAGTACTAAATTTGTACCTCCAAGAATATTCCAAAATATTAAAGTCAACCCACTTAAACAACCCCTGCTTAGATAAACTGAATAGCAAGCCTCCGTCCGATCTAAAAATTTCTTGAAAAACGAAATATAAAAATCGATTACATTAAAACTGAATTTGTACTAATTTGTACCACAAAAAATATTATCGTCAACACACTTGAACAACCCCAGCTTTGATAAATTGAATAGCAAGCCCATTATCCTCCGATATTTTCAGAATTTCTTGAAAAAGGAAATATTAGAGTAGATTCTATTAAAACTGAATTTGTACCACAAAAAAATATTTCAAAATATTAAAGTTAAACAATTTAAACAACCCCTGCTTCAATAAGTTGTATAGCAAGCCCACTATTCACCGATCTTTTCATAATTTCTTGAAAAACATATAAGTAGATTCCATTAAAACTGAATTTGTACCACAAAATATTTTATTCACAGATTTAGACTGAAGTACCAAAAATGAAAATAAGTCCTCTGGCGTTTTGTGCACTGCTTAATTACTCCCAATAAATCCATGCTAAAATTTTTCCTACCACTACAAAAATTATTAAATAAAGTGTAGATGAGACGTCAGACGCCTCTTATCTGAAAAACAAAAAAATCACCTTACTGACTCCTATCGGTTTTTGCTACAGTGTAACAAAAAATGTTTTTCAATCTTTACTAAGCCGCCAAGTAGTCAAAAAAAGTGATAACACCAGAGTGTGATGCCATTCTTCTAACTCCCTTATCACGCACCTGCAGAACGGAAAGAAAACTTAATTTTTTTGTCTCGTCAAAGAATTGCCGCGATTACCCCAAAAGACCTCATTGAAAATAAAGAGTATGTATCTATGACAAAAAATATGGATTTCTAATTGTAATTATAACAATATATTTATTATTAGAAGCAAAACAATACAGAATATCAAAACAAAAATGACTGGGAAGTAGGTAGGTGACAAGGTTTCATGAAACACTGCATGTAACAGTTTATCTAGATTTTGGTCCATTTTTAATTTACATCAGAACGACTGCTGTGAGGTGAATTAAAAAGCCTTTTTCAGGGAAAACTGTATGGGTACAAATTAGTCCTATATTCTAAAATTAACATTATTTGGTTACTTTTGATACTTTCAAATTTTTTTACGATTTACTTAGAAATTAATAAAATACGTGGTGTGGTCTAATTTATTATATTTCATAAACAAAATAATATAATAATTAAGAAATGAAATTAACTGTCTCGACCCTTACTTTGTGGAATCTACTCATAAAAGTGTTTTAAATGAAGCTTACTGTTTCTAGTTAACTCCACAATTGTCAATTTTTTAGAATTTTCAATATACTGTGGAGTTAACTAGAAACAGTAAGTTTCATTTCAAACAGTAATAATTAAAAAACGTTGTTGGGTACAAATCAGTCCCAAATTCAAAGTTTAAATCCATACTGTTATTTGTTTTTATAAAAGCCTTTTACAGGGAAAACTGGATGGGTAAAAATTATGTTTTTTGGGTACAAATTATTCCTAAATTTAAAGTTTAAATGTATGCTATTAAAATTTGATTTTGTAAAGGTGGGGTGCTAGCTTGACCTTAAACTATCACCCCCACATTATATAGCGGGTTTTCAGAAAAACTGAGGAAGTATAAATTCAAAGTATAGATAATATAAAGTATATTATTGATAAGCGGCGGCGGGCACCACCAAGTCGATGAGAAGATACAAACATGCCGCCCGACCCGATACCGATAAGGGCAAACGTGCCGCTTTTTTTGTGAATAATTTTGTTTCTTTGAGGGAGAAATATTAAAATAAATTTGGTGAACACCTAACAGGCATTAGATAAAATAGTGCTTTTAATTTTTTTTAGCTTATCTATGCTGTTTGAGCTGTATATAAAAGGAGCATGTATTTTTGCAAGAGTTTTAGTTAGTGACTTGTGTCTCTATTGTACTGTATACCTACACCTATTTCTTTTGTAAGTCGTTGTGATACGAGTGTGAAGTGAAGATGTCATCTCGAGGAAGACCTGTTACAGTTTCACGTGAAAAACTAATCGAAACTGTTTTAAAATATAAAGAAAAAGTTTGGGCAAATGGTCATATTGCATTAAAGCAAGATGAAGTGTGGCAAAGCATTTCCAATGAACTTGAAAATATTTTACAGCCAAAATCATTGCATGCAATGATTTCTATTAATAGACACGACATTTTAAAAATCCTGAAAAATCAAGGTAGCTTCGAATCTGAAGATCAGAATTTGCAAGACAGTTTAAATTGTAACGATAACAGTTTCGAACAATTGAATAGCAGCGAAATCGCTAGAATATATAATGTAGGGAAAGTTGAAGTTGATTATATTTTAAATAAAAAGAAACTTGCAGAACTAACTGTTGTCCACGAATATAACCGAGGTACGAGGCAAGCTTCTAGAACTAAAAGAAAATACAGGAGGTTTATACCTGGTGAATACCAACCATTCTTCAACAAAGTTATATGGCAAAATTCGCAACTAACGTGCGGCTGGAATTACAATAACCAATATATCAATTTACCTGGCACGTCTGGAAAAATAGATGGTAAGTAATACGTTTTTTTACTCTTATTCACAGTGAAAAATACTAATAAGTGCTTTATAATATAAAATGTATAGATTATAGTTTATAACACCGCATCAAATTCGAGCTGAATGCTCAAATTCGGTACATTTACCTATGTTCACTAGTTCACTATGTAAAAAACTACAAAAGTCAAGTAACAGTATTGGGCACAAAAATTACGTTGTAAATAAGAACTTATTACTATAATAATTAACACTAACAAACAATTTATTAGTTTACTGTAGGTGCGGAAGTGAAGGAGAAATATGTTTTAGTAGATATGATGAGGATCAAGATGTGCACGTACAAATTAGTATTATTCCTGGAGAAGGTGGAAAAAAATGTGGCCCTTCATATCTCCGACAAAATGAAAGGAAAGCAGTAATGAAGGAGATTGAACATCATGGTTCTGTTGATCAATATCGGGCTTTTATTTCTAAAGAAATGGGGTTAAAAATAGGAATGTCAAAACCTAAAGTAATACGTGATCCCAACACGTTACACGTTGCAAAAAATTTAGAGAAAAAGGCTTCCTATTTACATGAAGATCCAATTGAGGCTTTAAATATTATGAAATACACAACCCATTTAAACAAAATTCATGATATTGGGAAAGATCCTTTCTTTGTTGATTTTTTTAGTAACGAACAAAAAATTATCGCTAAAATTACAAAGAAAAACACAGGGCGTCTTGACTTTTCAATGGACGCAACTAGTCTAAACATGACATCAATAAAAAGGCCTTACTATTCAAAAACTAGAAAGATATTTTTCTACATTATAAGGTAATATATTTCTTTTAAATACAAGCTTCTTCGAAATATTAAATTTGTACAGTGTCCACCATAATGTTCGCTACATATGGGAAAAATTTTCAGTTGTAGTATATAGGAAAATTTAATATATGCGATCGATCCTGCATAGTCGATAACCTAAAAATAATATTTTGACGTGTCACGTGAACACTGTCATTGCCGCAAAATAGAAAAATTCTATGTGAAAATGCGAAAACTGGTGTTAGATATCAAAAAGAGTTATTTGGAAAAAGTGGTTAGAATGATATTTTTGGAGTACGTACGAAACTTGAAGCAAAAAGAACAAAAAATAAGAAATTTCGTATTTTTCTCCATGGCGGTCTTCTGAAATGATAGCCCAATTTCCTTGTTGAAAGAGTTCAAGTAACATCATATGTAACGTATAAACGTAAAACTATTCAAAATAATTTATTGAAATCATTCTTAGAGTATTAAATGGAAATATTAGTCGAACATTTGTAACTTTTCGGTAGCAATACCCTGTATGTTGTCAACTTGTGAACTTTAAAATAATTTAGTACTGTTACCACAATTGGAAAGAACCGTTTTTTATATTGTGAATAAATATTGCTTTAAATTATTGAAACTTAACTTTTCATAATAATAATAAATTGAATTAGTTAACCAACTTATTACTATTTTTTGAAACCATATTTAATAGATTACCCACTAACTTAATACTAATAAATAACTTATTATTTCAAACCACAAATTCAAAATTATACATGCCCTCCATCTCGAGTATTCATTTATGATTTCAAAGCCCACTTAGTTAATTTAAAATTTGGTATTGCGGCAAAATTGCCTGAGAAAAATCGGCTCTAGGATGGTTAAATGTATGGAAGTAGGAATAGCTATCAGATGTATGTAGACATTTTAAAGATAGTAAATTATCTTGTATTAATATTAGCGCATTGGGTAGTCAATGTTTTTAAACTTTCATGTAATACTACAAAAAAAACGGCTCTTTTCAATTGTAATATCACAATTGAATGATTTGAAACCGTACAAACTGACAAGATACAAGGCATTGTTACAGAAAAGTTTCATGCGCTCAACGAATATTTCCATTTTATTCCCTAGGAATGACCTAAATCAATACTTCTAAATTGTTTTACCCTTACACACTGCGTTACCCTAACTACTTCAACAAAATCGGTGCAATAACATTAAAGAAGAGGGCCATGGCGAAAAATGCGCATTTTTTTATTGCTGTTTTTTTTCAACGGCGTATTAAAGATAGACTAGCCTTGTTTACATTTTGGTTGTCCCCAACATATTTAGGACGAGACTCTTTTTACATGATGCCAAATTTCTTCTAACAAAAATAGTAATTGATGAATATGTTCAAGATTTTAGCAGTATTTTCTGTTTAAAAAGTAAGAAAAAAGTGGGAAGCATTTAAAATAGGTATGACAAACCCTCGGTCCAGCTCACTATGTTTTTTCGATTAGAATTTTTCATGATCTATCATTACCATAAGTAAAACAGTTTATAAATTTTTAGTTTGGCAACCTCGAGCTACTTCTGTCATTTTGGTGAGATCTGTAAATAAGATTTTAATTATAATTGTGCTTTTATGTGGTGTTTGATTGATATTTGAAAATTAAAGTGATTTTAAGACATTTATGATGGTGAGAAAATTTGTAGTGTGTGAAAATAGTGAAAATACATGGAATAAGAATGATGAACGATCGTTTCACAGGTAAGGTTATATTAGCACAAGCGTAGTATAGGTATAAGACAAGGCATTCAATATTTGTTTTCATAATAATATTGATTATTTTTTTATTATCAGGTTTCCCAGAGATATTGCTCTCCGTGAAATTTGGTTACAGAATTTATTTTTGGTAGAAGAGGACATTTTCAAAGTTAAAGTTGCTTTGGTGTGTTCTGACAATTTTTTCAAAACGGACATATGTGCTAATTTAAGTGGCAAACATGTTTTGAAACATGATGTTACACCTTTCAAGTAAGTAATATACTTAGTATTTTTAATTTGTAACTATGTACACTTCAAGTTAGCACAGAAATTGTTACATTTTTTTAAAGGATTCTGGAAGATGTAGCTCAAGACACCAGGACTATTGGAGCAAAAAACCCTCCATCAACAACAAGGTAACTTATCTATTGTAATTGAAAGGTCTATTTCATGAACAATTTGTTATCTACACTTTTAGAAGGTGATTGCAGTTTGTCTATACTACAAATTAATAAAACTTGTGGAAAACTTAAAAAAGCTTCTAAATTTGTAGTTACTGTTTGTAGTGAAGCTGAGAAATGTTTAAAGATACTTACCATGAATTTAGATGTTAGCAATATTAATAAAAAATATAAAAAAAAGATTATAAACACCTCAATAAGATATTTACCTTCAAATATCTTTGATGTATTTTCAAATCACATATTTGATTTTGAACCACTCCATGATCACTGCATCACTGTAACCAAACTAATTTTGGAGAAACATATAGACGTTCGACTGCACCATGAATTCAATAAATTAAAAAATTGTAATAAAGCCAAAGTAAGAAGTATGCTTACAAACTCTATTTTATTTCATAACCAGTAATTTTTATTTTAATTTTTTTATACAATTTTGTAATATGGTTGTAAATAATTCTTAAGAACAATAAATATTAATATTATGATTATTGTTATAATTATTCTATTTTATTGTTTACCATTTTAATACCCTTATTTATTCCTTATTAGTTTTGTAAAATCAATATAAAAAAAATAAAAAACATTTCCATATTATATTAACATATTCATAATCTGTAGTGCAAACCTTGTTTTAACTTCAAAATCCTCTATAAGTATCTTTTAAATAAATTACTTGTTTTTTACATAATTTCCACTTATTCAAACGAAAATTTAATAACGTACCTACATCATTTAGTCTATAAAAGCAATTTTCATAAAATAGTTTAAATGAACCCTTTCGAAATGATACGCTACTGTGCAATGTACTCGCCCTGTTTTATGTTGCGACCAAAACATTGTATATGTAATAATGTGTGAAGGCTGGTCTATCTTTTATATGTCATTGTTTTTTTTTCATTCCAAATTTCATATGTGGCCCTAAAATATTCAGATCACTTTTTCCAAATAACTTTTTTCGATATTTTGCCATATAACCCCACTTTCCGCATTTTCACATCAAATTTTTCGAATTTGCCGTCATGACGGTGGCCACGTGACTGATGTCAAAATGTATTTTTAGGTTATCGACCATGCAGGATCGATCGCCTATATTAAATTTTCCTATATACTAGGGCTAAACATTTTTCCCATATGTGGCGAACATTATGGTGGACACGATATATGGTATGCAACCAAATATGGCCCACGGAATGCATAATAATACTTTTCTATAGTACTTGCAGCCCAAGATACTATGATCATAGCCAGAAGTGATAATTTATTTTGCATGCTAGGTCTTACGATATGCAAACTGTATGTTTAGTAATTATCCCATCATAGTTAAAAATATTTCATCGATCAACAAATGTTTTCTTACAATACGATAGCATATAATTTATTCAAAAAATGAAAGAATAGATGTACTTAATGGTTAAAAATACAATCAAAATGCGAAAATTTTAAATAATGTGAGAATTTAATGACCACTGCTGTCAAATAGATCATTTTTGGCAAAATGTATCATGAAACAGTAGCATAAAATTATATAAAAAAACTGTAGAAAAATATAACTTAATTAAAGAATCTAAGGGAATGCAATTATTTAAATAGTCTATTTCAAATCGTTTTTAGGAGGGTGGGGGGGATGGGGGTTGGGTATAACTGTGTACCAAGTTTGAAAAGAATCGGTTCAGTAGTTTTTGCAGGCCACTGGGAACGGACTTTGAAAACGTGGTTTCGAAAAAAATGCGTTCAAAGTTCGCTTTATCCATTAACCGCTAGGTAAAAGCAGAGGCTTAAAGTCTATGACTTTAAGAGTGTTTCTAATTCGCTTGAAATTTTGTCACAATATTCTTGGAAAAAAATGCATTAAAAAATCGATTTTTTAAAAGTGCTTATACCCTTACCCCTCCTCCTTAAGCGTGCGTTGAAATACCCCGGTTATCAATTATATATAAATGAAATGTAAAGGGCTGGCCATATTATGGAAGTGTCTTATTTTACACAGTACAAAATTAAAATTATTGATAAATTTGTTTGTAACAGAAATAAAACTTATTAATACGAACAAACAATTAATTATAATGAAATTAACTGTCTCGACCCTTACTTTGTGGCATCTACTCATATTACTGTTTTAAATGAAACTTACTGTTTCTGACGATTATATTTAATATCGAAACAATTGTCAATTTCTTAGAATTTTCAACATTTTTTCAATATATTGTGGAATTATATAGAAACAGTAAGGTTCATTTAAAACAGTAATTAATTATAAGTACACATTATATGTTAAATATGTAAAAAATGCTTACCAACGAATAACTAATAGTCATTTAATGAGATATTAATCTAGTTTTAAAAATTAATATCCAAACATCTTAGTATTAATTATAACTTATAATTTTCCTTTGATTTCACTATTATCAAAATAATTTTTTAGTATAAATACAGGAGCAGGCCAAACTACAATAGCGCAACGTTTAGGTGAAAGGCATACTGCTAAAGATCTTATACAATTTCTTAACATAATACATGGTAATGGAATACCTCACCCAGACGAGTTTTGTTCTGACGAGTCGAGAGCGATTTTAAATGCCGCTGCTCAAGTCTACTCTAAATGTGAAACTATTGATGAGTATGCTGACAGTATGAAAGACCTCAACAAAATTACCACTAGAATAAGGATCGATAATTCACATTTTGCAAACACATACAGAAAGCTACTCAAAGTAATAACTTCTAAAGGCATATATACTTTTTATATGGCGTCGATTAATCAGTTAATGCTTGCATTAAGTGTAGAGGAAGCAGAAAAAATTGTTCATGCTATATTTATTGTTGCAAATTCGCCTAAAGCAGGAAATTTATCAAATGGCTTACCGACTGAATGCTCAAAGCAAATTAAGTTTTTAAAAAATTTAATAACAGGTAACCCTTACACCAATTATTTAATACTTACACATTATTTTAATAGACGAAAACGATTTTAACTTATGCTTCATTAATTCACTTAAAGTTACAGTTTTGAAATTTAAAAAGAAAAATATCAACGGTCTTTATTTTTCAAGACATAATTATAACAGTTTCGCTTATTTTATTAATCTTTGATAATCTCACATTTTTCGATCAAAGAATTAATACTTTATAATAAAACAAGCATTCTGTGATTAAAGTAATTGAAAATATTTATTTGTGTTCTTTTCTCAAAACATACTCATTAAAAAGTTAAATTATTTTTAATAACAAGCAACAATGCTTTCATTCTATGAATGATAATATTTTCTTTAAAAAATTAACTTATGATAATCGTTTTATATAGTAACTGAAAGTTACCACGACCTTATTTGAATAAATAACCCACATTTTCGATCGTATTTTTATTGTTTAATTATATATTTCAATCGTCTTTAAATTGTGTGTTTTAAATTTCTATACTTTTTTCAAACCCAAGATGAAGAAGAAGAAAATGAAGATGAAGACGGAGAAGATTATACATGCGAAGATATCAGCGAAAATAAAACCCATAGCAAAGATTTAGAGTTGTTTCAACCATTACACGATGATGATACTGAAAGTGAGAAAATAAACGAAAACAGTTGGGGAGAGTGGGGTTCTAAATTATATGAACAGTGTAAACAATTTTTTATGGAAAAAGGAAAAGAACACAATCTTTATTATGTTCCTACAGTTCATATCACTAAAAAGTTGATAAGAGATCTACAATTAATTCCTATTTGGGGCAATATATACAGCAAAAAGTACTCGGGTTGTAGGATTCCAGCTTCAAGTAGCAGCTCCGAAAGTGAGTTTAATAGGGTTAAAACTTATTGGTTAGCAAAAAATTTACACAGCGTTCGCCCAGATACGTTTGTTGAGTATAATTTTAAGTACTTAGAAGGAAAACTACCGATCATTGCATCAGACTTGGAAGAAGCCCATAGATCTAATGAAAACGAATGTATATGTAAAATATGCAACGAAATGATTGATTTAAGAAGTGCTTGTGCATGTTTTAATTGCCAAGATTTAGTTCACAAACAAAAATGCACGGCTGTCGTTGAACAGAAAATACTATGTCTAGAATGTGAAAAATCACGTCTAGGTAAAAGAAACGCAGCCCATGCTTCACTTGAAAATTGGGGTGGCATGGGCCAGCCAAAAACAAAATCTAAAAAAATGGGCGATTGTATTATTTGTAAACAAGGAAATTTGCCTGGAGGAGCTCATACGTGTTCAAAGTGTGGAACAGCTGTCCACATATTTAGTCCTTGTTCTTATGAATTAGATGGAGAAGAAGAGGGCTATGGACAAAAAAGGATATGCCAAAAATGTTTTCACTATTGTGAACCTTTCAATAACACTTTTGAAAATGACAAGCCCGGAGAAGAAGTAGAAGTTAATAATTCAATAAATAATGAAAAAAACTTCGAAAATGTTTGTGAATCATGTGCAAATGGTGATTCTCCCGATGGAGGATGTATTTGCGAATTTAGTGGAAAACCCGTTCACATTTTTGAAAAATGTTTTATTAATAATGGTGATGGAAATGAAGGTTTTGGAGAGCAAAGAATTTGCATCGAATACGATAAAAAAAGTAACGATCCAGGCACTGACCACTATACAACAGAGTCTCAAATTAAAAGTACACAAAGAAAACAAAAAGTTGTGAAAAAAAAAACAGATTTCTTAACAAAACCAAAAAATAAATGTCGAAAGGTATCTAAGTATCATGGGAATCGACCTGCTGATGTAAAAGATTCTCTCAACTGGGATAAAAGTGAATCCATTACCGTAATAAAGAATGGAAGTGACATGAATTTGGAAAAACAACTTATTGATGGGAAAATGGTTGTTTTAACTAATACCTGTGCCACAGATTCAATAATTTACATAGCTTTGTTTGCAATTCAAGATTTTCCTCATTTAAGAGAACTGGTAAGTTAAATAAAGCTATAGTTTCGAAAAAATATTCCACTATTAATAATGAAAGGGTGTTTTTAAATAATAAACATTATATACAATCGATTTCACCGAATTCATATCGATTCCTAGTCTTTGTGACGATTTGCAAAGTAATTATCTCGATTCAAATCGATTCGTAATGTTTTTCAACTGATTCGAGAAGTGTTTATGTCGATTCGTATCGATTTTTAAATTCTTGTAAACGATTCGGAAGGTGTTTATCTCGATACGTGTCTGTTCGTAGAATGTTTCAAACGACTTAAAAAACGCTTATCAAATGGAGTGAACACACACTAAATATCTTTAAGCTGATGTCTTTTAAATTATAAGGCCTGACGAAGAAGGGGATCTCTTCCAAGGTTACTATTCTATATAATGGTGTTTTGTTTTCCCGTGGAGAGTTTTCGAGTTCCCTGAACAGGAATATACATGTTTACCAAAATATCTGTGTGTGTGTGTATGTGTGTGTGTGTGTATGTGGTCAAAATTATGTCTCATGGTTGCTCGCGAACGCCTTTTCGATGAAATTTGGTGCACATATCAAGTACATTTGAACTTAGAGCTGATTACTTTTTGGAGCGGAACGGTCTTTATTAAGGGTCATTTTTTGACTATGGACTTTTTTTAGGTTTTTTGTATTTTTCTGCATGATGAAGAAGTCAATATCAGTAAAGACCGTTTGCATATTTAAAAAGAGTGGGAAATTTCCTACAAAAATATGTATGATATACGTATAAATATCATAAAGATAAAATCCTTTATTAAGATTCAATGAAAAAAAGTTAATTTTTTCAAAATTTAAAGAGATTTTCGTATTTTAAATAAAAAATCTCGCGTCACTTAGAATTGTGATCACTGATTACAATTCGTAAGTCAGACGAAAACAGTTTCTTTTGTTTTTAACTAGTTTCAGTGAGAGAGCATTCTGCTAGAGCAGTTAGCAGCGTTTTTAATTTAAAAACATCCTTTCATTGGCTCGGATTAATTGAAAAATTATTGTCTGATTGTAATTTAAAATATCACTTTATTTGAATAAATATTTGGATTAACATTAATAAATGTATCTACTTTATGTGAATTTTCTTTTCAAACGAAGAAGACAGTAAAGTAACTTCTGAAACGGAGTAGTGATAAACTAAATAATTTCGTATATTGCAATAATCTATTCTCATACCTATGCAAAAAAGTAATATTTACCTCTGTATTTGCGCTTCAATAAATTAAAGAGAAAATTAATTTAGAAATCACACAAGTATAAAACCATATTTATTGACTGATATGCAAGAACTTTGCTTGTCTATGTAGTTAATATTTCTGGGCAAAGTATGGAATAGAAACACAGGTTTTTTTAGAAGTGCGAAAAACTCGATTTTTGCATGCATTTTTAGGTTAGCCTGCGATAAATCACGCTTTACACACGGAGTGCTATAATAGTACATTATGATACATGTAGCATTATTGCATAGCGTGGTTAGTGTATGAGTGTAGCGAGTAAAAATGGATTACTTAGATCACGAGTAGCTCCGACTAAAGTGCGGATTTATGTCAGACTGTGTTATAAATTAATATAAAACAAAGATCATTACTTTTTAGTTTGAAGCTACAAAGACTGATTTTATGAATCTGGTTTTGGAAATATTAAAGAATGGAGTCAAAACAAACACGTACAAAATGAGAGCGCAAGTCTTAAGTAAGATTATACCAATGGAAGAGTCTATGCTTTCTGATGATTTACACGTATTGTCATGCAATAAAGAGGTTGCATGGTTGGCCAGACAATTATTAGCACCGCTTAACAGCGCAGAAGAAGAAATCAAGTGTACCAAGTGTAAGGAAAAGAAAAATAACATTTTACCTACGATTACTATCATGGACAACTATTTAAAATTTGCGTCGAAAGAAACTTTTTTGGAAGAAGCTTGGAAACCTCCTGTTATAAGCAGATGTTGTAAATGCAGTTCAGATACTGAAAGCTCTCTGTTAAATCTTGGTAAGAATAATAATAATAATTTGGTGCATATATCAAGTACATTTGAACTTGAAGCTGATTAGTTTTTGGAGCGGAACAAAGGTAATAGTAAACAACGTTTGCAAATTTGAAACGAGTGGGATATTTCCTACAAAAATATGTTTGATATTTGTATAAATATCCTAAAGATAAAGTGTCAATAAAAAGTTAATTTTTTCAAAATTTAAAGGGATTCTCGGATTTTAAATAAAAAAGCTTGCGTGTTTATAGATCACTGATCACAATTGAAGGCCAGGATCGAGTAATTCCTTTAGCGCTCTGCCGGCCTCTCGCAGTACAAAAAATGCTGACACGGTGACGAATTTTCAAAAGTCGTCAAAATGAATTTTGAAAAGTACCGTCGTATAGAGGATACAAAAGGAGACTTTTTTTCTCTATACACTTTTTTGGTTAGATTAATATTTTCACAGGAAATAACAAAAAACCGAAAAATTGCGAAGTCCGTTTGAACCACGTTTTTAAAACTAAATTCACTCCAATTTCACGAAAAATTATCTTTTTGAAATTTGGCACACTACTTGATGTAACGTTATTTATATAAATAATCAAGCGAAAATAGCGAGCAACTTTTTATGAGGTTATATAATATAAGTTCAACGGAAAAAAGTCTGTGAGGAAGTTTAAGCTACAAAAAACTTCCAGCGACAAAGTTGTTCGTTATGTCTTAAAGAAATTTATCAGAAATATTTCGATTGATTCATTGGAAAATGGCTATAATATCGCGATTTTTACAAACTGACTCGCATTGTGCAAACGCAACAGCTGTAGCTTGCACGGTGGCAGGCGCTCTATGCAATTATGCCTTCACACAGCCTACACCTGTTGCGTTGCACAATATAAGTCAGTTTGGAAAAATCGCGATATTATAGCCATTTTCCAATGAATAAATCTAAATATTTCTCATGAATTTCTTTAAGTCATAACGAACAACTTTGTCGCTGGACGTTTTTCGTAGCTTAAACTTCCTCACAGACTTTTTTCCGCTGAACATAAATATATAACCTCATAAAAAGTTGCTCGCTATTTTCGCTTGATTATTTAGATAAATAATGTTACATGAAGTACTCTATCATTTTATCAGCAGCAGCAAGATGTTTTACGATAATGTGCCAAATTTCAAAAAGATTTGATCATTTTTCGCGAAGTTGGAGCGAATTTAGCTTAGCGATTTTTCGGTTTTTTGTTATTTCCTGTGAAAATATTAATCTAAGCAAAAAAGCGTAAGAGAAAAAAGTTTCCTTTTTTATCCTCTACACGATGGTACCTTTCAAAATTCATTTCGACGACTTTTGAAAATCCGTCACCTTGACAGCATTTTTTCTATTGCGAGAGGCCGGCCGAGATTACTCGATCCATCGATCCTGGCCTTCAATTCTATAGTCAGACGGAAAGTTTTTTGTTTTTAACTAGTTTCATTGAGAAAGGCTTCAATTGTTTTATATAATATTGAAATGCAAAAACATTGACAAATAATTTAATAAAAAAATACTTTTTTATTGTAGGCGAAATTATAATATTTAAAGTTGTGAATGATATGGAAATAAACGACAAGTTTAAATTGGGTCTTATACCAAAAGAAATAAGAAACCCAATAAATAGAAATCGAGAAATTTATTTAATAGGCGCTGTCGGATTTAGAGGATCCACTGTAAATCTGAGAAGATCTGGCGGGAACACGATTCGATCAGATTTAGATCTATTGCCGACGGGGCATTATGTGTCTTACTCATATCGGAGAGGAAATAGTAGTTGGATGGAAGCGGATGATTTAGTTGGAAGAACTATTAACCGATCCGACAACTATCAAATTACTCCCAGATTAATAGTATACTCAAAGAGCAACACAACATGATGCACAACTTTTTTGGACAATTTATCATTAATTGCTATTGTCAAGTAGCTGCTAAAATGAAGATACATAAAATATGATATTAATAATTATAAATACAATATTATGTTATTGATATTAAATGGTGTTATTATTATAAAATATAAATGCATTTATAAAATTAATCAAACCAGTCGTTAGAAACCATTTTCTGATACTCCGACCGGGTGGAAACACTTGATGGAGATCAACGTTACCGATAAAGATGTTTTACACCTTCAGAAAAATATATAATTTGAAAAAATTGCTACCGTATTACGCTTCGCATGAGAAATTAGCGAAATTGTGGGCGGTTGAATTTCAATTAAAAAACACTCCGGCAATTTGTTGCTAGGCTATGGCTACTAAAACACGTCAAATTTCAATTAAAAAACACTCGGGGAATTTGTTGCTGGGCTTCTACTGGCGAAATATGGACTATATCGTTTTAAAATCAGTCGGACAGTGTGTTGCTAAGCCATGGCGGCTAAAACAACGAATTTCAATTAAAAATTAGTCGGGGAATTAGTTGCTGGGCTACTACTATCCAAATATGGACTATATCACTTTAAAATCAGTAGGGCAATTTGCTGCTAGGCCATGGCTACTAAAACACGATGAATTTCGACCAAAAAATACTCGAGGAATTTGTTGCTGGTGTATTACTGAACAAATATGGACTATATCGCTTTAAAATCAATAGGGCAATTTGTTGCTAGGTTATGGCTACTAAAACACGATGAATTTCGATAAAAAAATACTCGAGGAATTTGTTGCTGGTGTATTACTGAACAAATATGGACTATATCGCTTTCAAATCAATAGGGCAATTTGTTGCTAGGCTATGGCTACTAAAACACGATGAATTTCGATAAAAAAATACTCGAGGAATTTGTTGCTGGTGTATTACTGAACAAATATGGACTATATCGCTTCAAAAGCAATAGGGCAATTTGTTGCTAGACTATGGCTACTAAAACACGTTGAATTTGGATCAAAAAATACTCGAGGAATTTGTTGCTGGCGTATTACTGAACAAATATCGACTATATCGCTTTAAAATCAATAGGGCAATTTGTTGCTAGGCTATGGCTACTAAAACACGATGAATTTCGATAAAAAAATACTCGAGGAATTTGTTGCTGGTGTATT
This sequence comes from Galeruca laticollis, assembly GCA_963921935.1. NCBI lineage: Eukaryota > Metazoa > Arthropoda > Insecta > Coleoptera > Chrysomelidae > Galeruca > Galeruca laticollis. The sequence continues at coordinate 62,397,573 of OY998177.1, forward strand.
ACTGAACAAATATGGACTATATCGCTTCAAAAGCAATAGGGCAATTTGTTGCTAGACTATGGCTACTAAAACACGTTGAATTTGGATCAAAAAATACTCGAGGAATTTGTTGCTGGCGTATTACTGAACAAATATCGACTATATCGCTTTAAAATCAATAGGGCAATTTGTTGCTAGGCTATGGCTACTAAAACACGATGAATTTCGATAAAAAAATACTCAAGGAATTTGTTGCTGGTGTGTTACTGAACAAATATGGACTATATCGCTTTAAAAGCAATAGGGCAATTTGTTGCTAGACTATGGCTACTAAAACACGATGAATTTGGATCAAAAAATACTCGAGGAATTTGTTGCTGGTGTATTACTGAACAAATATCGACTATATCGCTTCAGAATCAATAGGGCAATTTGTTGCTAGGCTATGGCTACTAAACACGATGAATTTCGATAAAAAAATACTCGAGGAATTTGTTGCTGGTGTATTACCGAACAAATATGGACTATATCGCTTCAGAATCAATAGGGCAATTTGTTGCTAGGCTATGGCTACTAAAACACGATGAATTTCGGTCAAAAAATACTCGAGGAATTTGTTGCTGGTGTATTACTAAACAAATATGGACTATATCGCTTTAAAATCAATAGGGCAATTTGTTGCTAGACTATGGCTACTACAGCACGATGAATTTCGATCAAAAAATACTCGAGGAATTTGTTGCTGGTGTATTACTGAACAAATATGGACTATATCGCTTTAAAAGCAATAGGGCAATTTGTTGCTAGAGTATGGCTACTAAAACACGATGAATTTCGATCAAAAAATACTCGAGGAATTTGTTGCTGGTGTATTACTGAACAAATATCGACTATATCGCTTCAGAATCAATAGGGCAATTTGTTGCTAGGCTATGGCTACTAAACACGATGAATTTCGATAAAAAAATACTCGAGGAATTTGTTGCTGGTGTATTACCGAACAAATATGGACTATATCGCTTCAGAATCAATAGGGCAATTTGTTGCTAGGCTACGGCTACTAAAACACGATGAATTTCGGTCAAAAAATACTCGAGGAATTTGTTGCTGGTGTATTACTAAACAAATATGGACTATATCGCTTTAAAATCAATAGGGCAATTTGTTGCTAGACTATGGCTACTACAGCACGATGAATTTCGATCAAAAAATACTCGAGGAATTTGTTGCTGGTGTATTACTGAACAAATATGGACTATATCGCTTTAAAAGCAATAGGGCAATTTGTTGCTAGAGTATGGCTACTAAAACACGATGAATTTCGATCAAAAAATACTCGAGGAATTTGTTGCTGGTGTATTATTGAACAAATATGGAGTATATCGCTTTAAAATCAATAGGGCAATTTGTTGCTAGGCTATTGCCACTAAAACACGATGAATTTCGGTCAAAAAATACTCGAGGAATTTGTTGCTGGTGTATTACTGAACAAATATCGACTATATCGCTTTAAAATCAATAGGGCAATTTGTTGCTAGGCTATGGCTACTAAACACGATGAATTTCGATAAAAAAATACTCGAGGAATTTGTTGCTGGTGTACTACTGACCAAATATCGACTATATCGCTTTAAAATCAATAGGGCAATTTGTTGCTAGGCTATGGCTACTAAAACACGATGAATTTGGATCAAAAAATACTCGAGGAATTTGTTGCTGGCGTATTACTGACCAAATATCGACTATATCGCTTCAAAATCAATAGGGTAATTTGTTGCTAGGCTATGGCTACTAAAACACGATGAATTTCGATAAAAAAATACTCGAGGAATTTCTTGCTGGTGTATTACTAAACAAATATGGACTTTATCGCTTCAGAATCAATAGGGCAATTTGTTGCTAGGTTATGGCTACTAAAACACGATGAATTTCGGTCAAAAAATACTCGAGGAATTTGTTGCTGGTGTATTACTGAACAAATATCGACTATATCGCTTTAAAATCAATAGGGCAATTTGTTGCTAGGCTATGGCTACTAAAACACGATGAATTTCGATAAAAAAATACTCGAGGAATTTGTTGCTGGTGTACTACTGACCAAATATCGACTATATCGCTTTAAAATCAATAGGGCAATTTGTTGCTAGGCTATGGCTACTAAAACACGATGAATTTGGATCAAAAAATACTCGAGGAATTTGTTGCTGGCGTATTACTGACCAAATATCGACTATATCGCTTCAAAATCAATAGGGTAATTTGTTGCTAGGCTATGGCTACTAAAACACGATGAATTTCGATAAAAAAATACTCGAGGAATTTCTTGCTGGTGTATTACTAAACAAATATGGACTTTATCGCTTCAGAATCAATAGGGCAATTTGTTGCTAGGTTATGGCTACTAAAACACGATGAATTTCGGTCAAAAAATACTCGAGGAATTTGTTGCTGGTGTATTACTGAACAAATATCGACTATATCGCTTTAAAATCAATAGGGCAATTTGTTGCTAGGCTATGGCTACTAAAACACGATGAATTTCGATAAAAAAATACTCGAGGAATTTGTTGCTGGTGTACTACTGACCAAATATCGACTATATCGCTTTAAAATCAATAGGGCAATTTGTTGCTAGGCTATGGCTACTAAAACACGATGAATTTGGATCAAAAAATACTCGAGGAATTTGTTGCTGGCGTATTACTGACCAAATATCGACTATATCGCTTCAAAATCAATAGGGCAATTTGTTGCTAGGCTATGGCTACTAAAACACGATGAATTTCGATAAAAGAATACTCGAGGAATTTGTTGCTGGTGTATTACTGACCAAATATCGACTATATCACTTTAAAATCAATAGGGCAATTTGTTGCTACGCTATGACTACTAAAAGACGATGGATTTCAATAAAAAAATACTCGAGGAATTTGTTGCTGGTGTATTACTAACCAAATATCGACTATATTGCTTTAAAATCAATAGGGCAATTTGTTGCTAGGCTATGGCTACTAAACACGATGAATTTCGATAAAAAAATACTCAAGGAATTTGTTGCTGGTGTATTACTAAACAAATATGGACTATATCGCTTTAAAAGCAATAGGGCAATTTGTTGCTAGGGTATGGCTACTAAAACACGATGAATTTCGATCAAAAAATACTCGAGGAATTTGTTGCTGGTGTATTATTGAACAAATATGGAGTATATCGCTTTAAAATCAATAGGGCAATTTGTTGCTAGGGTATGGCTACTAAAACACGATGAATTTCGATCAAAAAATACTCGAGGAATTTGTTGCTGGTGTATTATTGAACAAATATGGACTATATCGCTTTAAAATCAATAGGGCAATTTGTTGCTAGGCTATGGCTACTAAACACGATGAATTTCGATAAAAAAATACTCGATGAATTTGTTGCTGGTGTAAAACTGACCAAATATCGACTATATCGCTTTAAAATCAATAGGGCAATATGTTGCTAGGCTATGGCTACTAAACACGATGAATTTCGATAAAAAAATACTCGAGGAGTTTGTTGCTGGTGTATTACTGAACAAATATGGACTATATCGCTTCAAAATCAATAGGGCAATTTGTTGCTAGGCTATGGCTACTAAAACACCATGAATTTCGATAAAAAAATACTCAGGGAATTTGTTGCTGGTGTATTACTGAACAAATATGGACTATATCGCTTCAGAATCAATAGGGCAATTTGTTGCTAGGCTATGGCTACTAAAACACGATGAATTTCGGTCAAAAAATACTCGAGGAATTTGTTGCTGGTGTATTACTAAACAAATATGGACTATATCGCTTTAAAAGCAATAGGGCAATTTGTTGCTAGACTATGGCTACTACAGCACGATGAATTTCGATCAAAAAATACTCGAGGAATTTGTTGCTGGTGTATTACTGAACAAATATGGACTATATCGCTTTAAGAGCAATAGGGCAATTTGTTGCTAGAGTATGGCTACTAAAACACGATGAATTTCGATCAAAAAATACTCGAGGAATTTGTTGCTGGTGTATTATTGAACAAATATGGAGTATATCGCTTTAAAATCAATAGGGCAATTTGTTGCTAGGCTATTGCCACTAAAACACGATGAATTTCGATCAAAAAATACTCGAGGAATTTTGTTGCTGGTGTATTACTGCACAAATATGAACTATATCGCTTTAAAATCAATAGGGCAATTTGTTGCTAGACTATGGCTACTAAAACACGATGAATTTCGATCAAACAATACTCGAGGAGTTTGTTGCTGGTGTATTACTGAAAAAATATGGGCTGTATCGCTTTAAAATCAATAGGGCAATTTGTTGCTAGGCTATTGCGGCTAAAACACAACGAATTTCAATTAAAAATCAGTCGGGGAATTTGTTGCTGGTGTATTTCTGACCAAATATCGACTATATCGCTTTAAAATCAGTAGGGCAATTTGTTGCTAGGCTATGGCTACTAAAACACGATGAATTTCAATTATTATGAGATAAGGGTTGATTTTTTCGCAGTATCGGTTAGTGTCATCTTTTAGCAACAAATTCCTGTGCATTTATTTTTATTCTATACTACTTATCTATTAGTTGTAGCGTGTGGCTACGCTAGCTTAATATCAAGTAATAGCGAGGGGTGGGAAAATCGGGTTAGGGGATGATTTTTTCCACTATCGGTTAGTGTCATCTTTTAGCAACAAATTTATGTGCTTTTAGTTTTATTCAATATTACTTTTTTTTTATATTTATAGCGTGTGGCTGCGCTAGCTTAATATCAAATAATATTGAGGGGTAGGAAAATCGGGGTAAGGGATGATTTTTTTCAGTATCGGTTAGTGTCATCTTTTAGCAACAAATTCATGTGTTTTTAGTTTTTTTCAATATTACTTATTTATATAGTTATAGCGTGTGGCTACGCTAGCTTAATAGCAAATAATAGTGAGAGGTGGGAAAATCGAGGTAAGGGATGATTTTTTCCAGTATCGGTTAGTGTCATCTTTTAGCAAAAAATTAGCAACAAATTCATGTGTTTTCAGTTTTTTTCAATATTACTTATTTATATAGTTATAGCGTGTGGCTACGCTAGCTTAATAGCAAATAATAGTGAGGGGTGGGAAATCGAGGTAAGGGATGATTTTTTCCAGTATCGGTTAGTGTCATCTTTTAGCAACAAATTAGCAACAAATTCATGTGTTTTCAGTTTTTTTCAATATTACTTATTTATATAGTTATAGCGTGTGGCTACGCTAGCTTAATAGCAAATAATAGTGAGGGGTGGGAAATCGAGGTAAGGGATGATTTTTTCCAGTATCGGTTAGTGTCATCTTTTAGCAACAAATTAGCAACAAATTCATGTGTTTTCAGTTTTTTTCAATATTACTTATTTATATAGTTATAGCGTGTGGCTACGCTAGCTTAATATTACGGTAGCATAGTTTGCGTTTTCTTGGAAACGGCATTAGCAACAAAATCAAGCTCAGCGTTACAAATTAGCAACAAATTAGCAACAAATTATTAGCCTGGTCCGAAGGGTGCCCTGTAAAATGGCTACGCTAGCATAATATACATCCCCACCTTGGCCAAAATAGCTAGAAGGTTTTTGGGAGTTGTTGCCACGTCAGTCTCATCCGAACGACTTTTTTCAAAAGCCGGCAATATGGTAACTGAAAAAAGAAATAGACTGTCTGGTGAGAAACTTGAAAAAATGTTATTTCTACAGTCTGTAGACAAGACCTACTGGGAATAGCAGTAAATTAGCTACTTAATTTTAATTTTCAAAGAATATTTTGTTTAGTTTCGAAAAGTAAATTTGTGTTTGTAACTTCCGTTCTTTTTCAAATTATATTCTGCAATGCATACTTGTCTTTTTGTCAAAGGATACCTAACATTGTAACGATCAACATTTTTCCAACTTCAAACTGATACTGGAGACATTTGGAGGCTAAAGTACATTTTTGTAATATCGATATTGCAAATTATCGATATATTGTGACCGATAATATCGGTACCTCGATATTTGCTGTTCGATATGGATATCGATATTGGATATCAATATTAAGTTTCGATATCCCATCACTACACAAAACTGAGGTAAAGTTTCTAATTTCATTCCGAATTCCGAATCATATTTTGAGTTATTAAAAAATGCCGAAACAACATGGTCCACTTCTTTGTTTCGTATCTTTCGAATCGTTTATCCCAGGTCCTGATATACATTTTCAATAGATTCAGGATGAAATTGTCTACAAAACTGTGAAATTTCCAAATGTCTAGTTATATTATTTTCCAAAATATGGAGTCTCAAAGATGACCGTTTTTTATTTCCGAATTTTAAATTTCTCCATTTTGACGCCCTGTAGCTCAGAAACGTCAACCGTTAGGTTATTCCTGATTTTTATTGATGAAATAATCCCTTGAGTATACTCTCTTAAAATTTGTGTTCAATATTTTCATTATTATAGTCAGTATGATTTTTTGAATCAAGTCACGTTTTTTTTTGCAATTTTATCCGTCTATGGGTAAACATTTTTTATCGGAAAATTCATTGTGACATTCCATTTCATCCCAATTTTCATAATTTCAATAATTTCCTAAAGAAAAAAATATTTTCACCAATTTTCATCTCGAGTATACCTACGTATAGAAATATCCCGATTTTCGTATATACACGATTTGGACCATTTTTAGAAGAAATATTTCCAAAAATAGTGATTCAACTCAGGTAAAACTTCCTCCCGAAACCATTAGTGGCCTTTTTAATGACCTATCTCTCTTATTGTGCTAACAAACCGAAATATCTCCCAAAATAACCAAAAACGTAGTATATCTGGATTTATAGGACCCGCTGTACTCGCTCTAGTCAGCTGAAAATCAATAAGGTACATCTGTGAGACAACTTGAAAATTATCCAATTATAAACTTGGTCACTTGTATACACTCCGGAGGCTGTATCGTGCTAACAACCCAAAATTTCTCCAAAAAGAACCAAAAATGTGGCACTTCAGGTACCATAGCACCCGTTGTATTAGCTCTGGTGAGCTAAAAATCAATAAAATTGATCACTTGTATACACTCTAGAGGCTGAATCGTGCTAGCAAACTGAAAATTCTCCAAAAATGACAAAGATTTGGTACTGCAAGTACCATAGCACTCGTTGTACTGGCTTTAGTGAGCTGGATATCAATAAAGTTCATATTTGAGACGCCCTGAATAATATTCAATCATAAAATTGGTCACTTGTATATACTCCGGAGGCTGTATCGTACCAACAAACTGAAATTTCCCCAAAAATGACAAAAATGTCGTACTTATATACTATAGCACCTATTGTACGGGCTCTGGTGAGCTGAAAATCAATAGGGTTCATCAGTGAGATGTCCTGAATAAAATTCAATCATAAAATTGGTGACTTGTTGCACTCCGGAGTCTGTATCGTGCTAACAAGACATTTAACGAAAAGTGGCCGACGACAACGACGACATACACACAGGATTTTTTTGTTTCTAAAAATAGTGTTGTTCTTGATGAAGAACTTGAAAATAACTCAAAAAAATTTTTGAGGTGAACCAATACTTTTCTCGCGTATTAGATAAGTTGAGCGGAAAAGTAATAAGCATGATTTGTTTTTTATCACAAAAATAATAAAAAATGGTAAGATAATTTTCAAAAAATAACGATAATTTTGGACGTACTGCTCGATAATTTCTTCATTGAGTGTTGGCAACATTGATCGAGTACAAATTAAACGTTATTTCCCTCTAGAAATCGATTTGACAAAACCTACAGATGCACCTTATTTTTATTTCTGGCAATGAAAGATTAGTTATGTATTCGCATCAAAAGTGTTTAATCATCTTGTTGCCCATGTCAGAAATTGTTTACACATAGAGATGGTTTGGCAGTTTGTATTTTAACGCTTTGTTTTTTAACTTTGTAAGAATGTAAAAAATCTTGCGAGCACAGGCAAGTAAATTTTGTACAATAATATTGCTGATTTCTTGGATTTATTGAAAATTAGGTGTATCCGAATATAGGCTGTTAACCAAAAAATGAGTTTCGGTTTTATTATCGTTATTGTAGACATGTTTTTAATAGTTACTTACACAACAATGGAGGTTAGTAGTTTTTACCAGTCGAGAACTATTTTGCGCCCAAGACTGGTCAAAATACTTAACCAAAAACCACCAGGCTGTGTAGTGTCAATATAATTGAAAAAATAAAAAGTTTTGTATTTCGTGTAAAATTTCAATTTTTAAAATCGTAGCAATGTGCTTTCGACTGTTAAGTCATCATCAGTGCTTACCTATAAGCAAGTAAACCAATAAGTTAGTATGAAAAACAAAAAAAGTAAAGTGAGGTTACTTACTCGTCAGGCAAAACAAAAATATATCCATAAAAATATCCAACTCCATCACTCACCATATATTATATATATATATATATATATATATATATATATATATATATATGTATATACAGTAATGTACATATTAAAATTTCATTAAAATTGGAGCATAGTCTCTGAACTGCAATGTAACTATTTTATTGCGTTTTAATACTATCTCAAGGATTTTCAATAAATAGTGACAATAATGACACTTTTCTCCAGAATGTCTGTTTTTACAGAATATGACGAAGGAGCTCCTGCATACTTTTTTATTTCACGACTTTAAAGACCTATCTACGAAACGGAAGACTTGTATGGCAGAAGATTATCTGAACTTCTAACTCTGGCTCTTCGTGTTCGGCCTTCTTGGTGTCATGCCTGATAACATCTGACAACAGTATCCACACTCCTGTTTATTCTACCAGCACTTTCTCGGAACTGCCCCCGATCGAGAAGAAATGAAACAAATTAGAGATTTCATAGATAAACACAACCCTCCATTCGTATTAAATGCCGACCAATTCAACTCATTACTGGAAGACTCACTTGGAACTCAAGATGTTATCAATATAGCCAAAGATTACACCAACAAGATAAATAGTTTAATCGAAATGCTGCTACAAGTTTATCCACAAATAAAAGATAGAAGCCTAAAAACAAAATGTACAAAACTGCGGAAAAAACTATAAAGACGGACAGATACCGACTTTAGCAGTGACGCATCTACCGACAGCTGTTTCTAAATAAATATTCGTTTTCCAGACTATTCTACAATGGTTTTTGAATGGATATTACATCTATTCAAATATGTTACAACTATTAATTGCAGACTATTCGCCAGATGTAATATGTTTGCAAGAAACGCATTTTCATGTAAACAAAAAAAATACACCAAGAAACTATACCGGATTCTTTAAAAATAGAATTTCTGAAGTAGCTAGTTGTGGAGTTGCCATCTACACTAAATCACTATTAGCTGCAACCTCAATACAAATAAACACCTCATTTGAAGTCTTAGCCGTACAACTATTAACTCCTAACAAGATGTAATATTTACATATCCTCCAGTCAAGCCATCGACAAACACGAGTTGGACCTTCTAACAAAACAACTACCTAATCCATTTATTATCCTCGGCGACTTTAATGGTCACCATTTTTCTTGGAGATCACACAGCATCGACATACGAGGTAGAAAAATAAAAGACTGGATAGACACAATGAATATTTAACTCTCAATGATGGAAGCATGACTAGATTAAATGCAGCTACGTCAATGAAACCCTAAATAATTTCAATTCTATAATACAATCTGCTGCTTTTGATACAATTGGAAAAACTGATTATCTCAAAAAACACAATATTGTACCTTGGTGGAATAATGCTTGTGATGCTGCAATAATAAGCAGTAAACATTCAAGGGACAAGTTCAAAAGACACAAAACAAATGAGAACCTATTAGAAAAAAAAACAAAGAGCACATGCGAGACGCACAACACGGAATAGTCAAAAAGAATCATGGCAGAACTTCCTGAAAAGTATAAATAGCCATTATCGTCAGTATGGAAAAAGGTGAAAACAATATCGGGAAAAAATGTAATTAATGAAATCCCTGCTTTGAAAACAAAAAACAACACATTAATCTCGAACTCTAGCGGAATTGCTGCACTTTTGGCAGACAGTCTTCAAGTAACGACAACTATGATGCCGATTTCTTAAACCTCAAAAATATAGCTGAATCTTCCCCTATAAAAGTTGAGGAAAACGTAAATCAAATTAATAATCCAATTTCAATAGAAGAGAGAGTTTTCTGAAGCATTGCAATCTATGAAAGACACCTCACCGACACCCGACTGTATTTTTAAAGAATCTTTAGTACTCTGCAAGCATTTGCTAGAAATATTGAACTTGATCTGGAATCAACATAAGTTTCCAGATATTTGGAGACGAACTATAATAATACCTATCCTCAAACCACGAAAATCATCTCTATTGCCTGAGTCTTATAGACCAATATCACTTACATGCCGTACATGTAAGCTTCTTATAAACCGCAGGCTATTATGGTGCCTAGAATCAAACAACCAATAATTTGCAGAACAATCAGGCTTTTGGTAAAATAGATCTACATTAGATAACATTATAAATTTAGAAAGTCACATAAATGAAGCTTTTGTTAATAAACAGAAATGTGTAGCAGTATCTTTTGACCTCAGTAAGGCTTTCGATACTACATGGCATCATCAAATTTTAAAACTGCAAAACTGGAAGTCTCAAGGAAATATCTTAAGTTTTTATTCAAAATTTTCTGATAAATCGACTTTTCCAAGTAAGAATTAATGGTACATTATCCAGCACCACAGGTGAATGGAACCCCATATACAAGGGCCAATAATGAGTTCCACACTATTTCTAATTGCAATTAACGACATCCTCAAAACAATTCATAAACCGGTTCAAGCTAGACTATTTGCCGATGATTTAATTATATTTATGAAAGGAAAAAATGTAGACAGCGTAACCCCTCTACTACAAAATCAAATAAAGGAGTTAGAGAGATGGACTAAAGTAAATGGCTTTAAATTTCCATCTGAAAATACAGAAGGCATAGTATTGTCCAAAAAATATACACAATTACAACCAAAACTCACTTTACATGACGAAATTCTTCAATGTAAAGAACAAATAAATTTCTTGGGATTAATTTTCGATCAAAAATTAAATTGAAAAGCTCACATTAAACAACTTGTTCTATCATGTCAGTCAGGTTTAAATCTCCTAAAGTGTTTAGCCAGTAAACACTGGGGAACGGATTTAAAAACACTAATGATGGTATATCGAGCATTAGTTAGGTTAAAAATAGATTAAGGTTGCATTGCATACGCTTCAGTAAAACAGTGAATCGTGAGGCTCCTTGATGTTATCCATAATCAGGCATTAAGAATAATACTAGGTGTATTTCGCAGCACACCCATAAATAGTTTAAACTGCGAAGCAGGAGAAGCAAGTCTAAGTGATAGAAGACAGATTCTGAGCCTATCATACGCAGCAAAAATAACCAGCAACGTCCAACATCCAACCTATAAGAATACCATATCAGACAGATTTCCTTCCTCCTTTCCATGTAAATTACTGGAACTCTCCCTTTTATAAAAGAATTCGCAGATATTTGAAAAGTCACAAATATGTCTCGTTTCCTTTAACCTTTCATTCATTCATCCTTGGGCACGTGTCTCTCCTAAAATCAACACTAACCTGTATCAATAAACATGACTATAATATTCATATTATACATCCAAAACTTGAAATCACAAGCAAATATCATGGGTAAACAGAGATATATACAGACGCATCTACAAAAGGTGAAAATGTTGGAGTAGCCATTGTAACAAATACTAACTCTGAAATATTCAAACTACCAGGCACATACACTATCCTTTCTGGAGAACTATATGCAATATACAAAGCAGTAGAATATGCCAACATCAACAAGATAAAAACTTTATCATATTGACAGACTCATTGATGCCACTAAAATTATTAGGAAGAATCTACGAAAGACATCCAATAATTAATTTAATAAGGAAAGAGTTAGAACAATTGTACAACCTTAACCAAGATATCAGATTCATTTGGATTCCATCGCATGTGGGAATCAAAGGTAATGACAACTTCTCGCATGTGTGTAACCACACGAGCCAAATAGACGTTGTCGGAAGACGGAATCTTCAGTTCAGATTAGATACTCTGAACTGGAAGGCATTACGGCACTCTTGAAGAAACCCAAGAAGGTCGAAACTAGTCAGTGTACCTTTTGGTTGCGAATCACCACAGATGTCTGTAGCCACAAAAGGGTCGATCAATGTCACGCTCTTCGAAGGGGATGTAATTCAATATTCTGCGTGGTATTAGCCAGGAATGTAGTTGTTTTTCTCTTCGAAGAACGGTCAGGCTATTATGTCGAAATTATTGAAATTTTGACTAAAACGGAGGTGCAGTAGAAAACCGAAATTTATTTTTCATATATATATTTGTAATTTCTCGACGTTTCGGCTTCCACTTTGAAGCCATTATCAAGAGGGGGGGTTAGGTTATTCGCTCGTTAATCTAGGAATTGATCCGATTCCATAGTCTCAATCTGCCTACTCTACGCAACAAATCACCCCCTTCGGCTAATTCCAAGACTTCAATCTGCCTACTCCTTGGACTTTCACCGAAAAAGGACATAACAATAAAAATAAAATTAATTAATAAAACATACTGGGGACAATCTAGGCAAGGGATTTCATACACTCCATGCCGTTCATCAGGAAATTTATCCTTGAAAGATCAGAAAATCTCCCACCTAATCAAATCAGATCTGTCAAGGATAAAATTCCCAATTAACAGCATGGAGTATATGAAATCCCTAGCCTAGATTGTCCCCGCACCTACATAGGTCAGACCAACCGACGTATCTCCGTTTTTCCCAAGTGTATATGGAAAGTGTGGAATAGAAAACTATTTCACACTTCAATAATAGTAGACATTTCACAAGAGCGGAACTTCTTTCATTCGTCAACCCTCGATAAAGTGGTTCGGTGATTTTTAACCATTCACTTTTTAGATTTTTAAGTGTCTCCTTTGGAACTCTTTCTTTTGTTATTTGATTTGGAGGTTATGTCAGATATTTAAGAAAAAATTGATGATGCTTTCGCTTCAAAAGATTATGAGATAGTAAATGACAAATTCTCCGAGTTTGATCAATAGGATTAGAAAATTTTGACGTTTATGTTTCTAAATGTCATAATTTTAAGAACTGTCAGATTAAATATATTTTCAATTTGATATATTTTGCTTATTTAACTTAATACTAGAAACTATTAATAACTTATCTAATCTAATTAATCGCACTATGGTTTCCGTTTGTTTTAGGGGCATTTTGTATCACTTATTTTAATTATTCAAACGCGCACTTTGCTCCAAAAAAATAGTTATTACCCGATCTTAAGCTTTTCTATTTTAAATTCAAATTTTAATAATATTATTATTTGGTTATAAATAAATTGTTTTTTTTACAATATTGAATATGTCCTATAACAATATTAGTCTATAAATAATGTTTATTTGCAACTAAATGTGCATATTTTTTTTAAGAATTAATTTAGATATTATTTTATAACTATAGTCGTTACATTATTAAGACTGTAATAATTGATCTCAAAAATAAAATGTATGTCAGTATGTCTTGCACAGTTTTACATTTATGACATTTCTTGATGAATTAATTCTTTTAGTGTTGAATTTTTCTTATTGATTTCTAAAGTTCGTAATAGATTATTTTGTTGAGAATGATGTTGGTTTTTTTAGAAATTTCTCTTTGATGATTTTATTTTTATTTTATTATATATCGAAAGTGCTAGACACTTGGAAAACAGAAAAAAAAGTTGCATATTTTAGAGAACGTTAAAAGCGGCTTAAGATCATTTACGCTCACTACAAACACATAGTGCAAATACAATTAAGACACTATCATTTTATTCTATTATTATTATTGTGGTAGTCAGTATTGACGTCATTAAATATCTGGTTAAATAAGTCAGTTCCTTTATGCCTTGATGTTAGAACAGAACTGAAGAGGCCGAATATAAGCATACAGCGACCAGGTTACTGATAAACAACAGATAGAATTATCTTGTTTTGATAAGTAGAAAGGGGTTATTTACATGCGCATATGGTTTTAAAGAAATGCGGCATGCCGGGATTTTCTGCAAAAGGCCAGAGAAAAACCAGATATTATAATTTTCGTTTTGCAAAAATATAAGAAATAGAAATGAATTTGTACTTGTTTTCTATAAAAGGACACCATGAAATTCGACGTTTCGTCGCAATCAACTTATACTTTTTAAACACGGATCTGTATCGTATATAAAAAACGATCAGAGAATGTAAAATATAATTAAGTGATACATCACAATTACATTTCCTGCGAACATATTGAACAAAAATTCGGGATACTTGTAACAATATCCTGTCATATATTTTGCAAAAGCAGTTAAAAAGACATCGTTTGCGTATTAGAAATCGCGTGATTGATTGATATTTTTTTACAGAAATATGATGGACAAAATCGAAAATGATCTCTTTGGTTCTCTTTGTGTCATCGGAGTATTATTAATTCTAATTTGACTAATCCAGACAATATCAAAGTTTTACTCTGAATATACAAGAAAGTCTTTAAATATTTTGCTTGATTTCGCCATTCCTTTTTATCCACGTGAATATTGTAGTATTGATATGACTACTTTCTGAATAAATTTGAACTGAAAAAAATAAAGTATATTACCTATATCCCACTCGTTGTCATCGTATTCGAAATTTGAGTTGGTAGCTGGTTGGTGAGCAGTTGTAACGGCAGTACTACCGCCCACAACTGATGAATTGGCGCTGGTGTTAGTTATCGAAGAAGCTGCAGCTGGTGCAGCTGGCACAGTAGCAGCAACAGTCGCAGTGGCAGAGGTGGTAATACTCTGATCTGATGACTTCGCCGTGGCGTTCCCGCTCCTTGACGAGTCCGCCACCCTCGCTCGGTGGCCCGGCGCTTCTTGCGAACTGGATCTCATTGGGGTCGCCATCCGCTTTGTCGGCGGGCCAGCCCGCCGAGTCCCTGCCCCGCGGCGCCCCTGAACACCACACACTGCATTTTATCCCTGCTGAAACAATTCAGAATATCACAATAGAATCCTTTGAATCAAAGATAAAATTGTAATTTGAGTATTTGTACAATTAATCAGTAGGAAGTATAAAAGTAATCAACTAACTTTATTAGTTTGTTATCAAAATTTTCCTGAATATAGGAATTAGTATAAACTAAAACATTTTTGGGAAGTAAATTGGAAAATAGATTTTTTCTGTTTTGTTTAATTTCGATACGAATGCGCAAATAGAAATATGACGTAATGCATGAAACATATTTAGAATTTTCCGGAAAACCCAATAATGCAATAATTAAATAGTTGTCTATTATATAGATATAAATCTTCCTGTAATAAGAGATAACAAACAATATGGTTGGTTTTGTATTACAAATAATAGCTATTTGTATAACAAGGGAGGAAAGTGATACCTTTACTCCTGAGAATGAAGTTTTCTGGGAGGAAAAGGCACTTTACCCCCATGTTATACATATGATTTTTCCGCCTCCCTCAAATAACAGGACGTTTTTGAATAATTTCTTTATGAAACTAACAAAAAAAAATATATTAAAGAACTAAAACTATATTTCAGTTCGAACTATTGTAGAGTAAGGACGTGTGTGATTATGTTTAGCAAAACAAACCGTCTTCGCCTTTTATATTTAATACGGGAATTTGTGGTTTGTAGGTTAATATTAATTCAACCATAGTGTAAGTATAAATTTTTACTTTTCTGGTTAAACAATTGCCGCGGCACTGGCCTGCGGATGGCCGGTAAGTATAGGCCTAGCGGTATGGATCCGCCATTAGCCGTATCAACAGGTAATCAAATTTCAAATAATATTTACGTTGAAGATGTCGTATTTTCAGAAGAGATTAGTATGGAAGAATCTCATAATGTTTTAAAATGCGATAATTCTGTTGTTTATAATTCCAAAAATTCCGATAATGTCATTATAATGAGTTTAATAAAAACTCGCACTCGAATTATTTTCAATATAGTAGTCAAACGAGTAATACATTTAATACTAATGATAGTGGACCTTATTTTATTATTGTTCAATATATTGACTTAAATATAGGCCGTTTACTATGAAGCTTGGAGAAAAATTACTTGCCCTTTCGAAATATGATGGAAATATTATTGAAATTGTTAGTGTTGGTAGGAACCGTATTAAGATCGAAGTTGAACTTTTCTTTAAAGAAAACAACCTAATTGCCTATATGCCAAATTATTTGACAGAAAAACGGGGACTTGTTTGCGGCGTAGATATTACATTAAGTGAAAATACCCTATTAAACGTTATAAAATCTAATATTACTGTTAAAAGGGTCAAAAGAATGACTCGAGTAATCCAGAAAAACGATATATCGGAGAGAGTTCCACGACAAATGGTTATTATCACTTTCGCGGGAAAATTAAGTCCTCAATTTATGTATATCAATAAAGTTAGGTGCCCTGTTGAGGTTTTTGTAAATCCAATTATGCAATGTTTTCAATGCCTACGTTATGGTCATTCAGCTACCCAGTGCAGATAAAAAAAACGTTGTAAAAAATGCGGAATTGAGGAAAAAAATTATTGTCCGGATAACTATACGAAATTTTGCATTTATTGTAAAAATAACAACCATGAGTCAGTTTTAAGGAATGTCCTGAATATATAAAACAAAAAAAAACTGAAGAAGCTATGGCAAACTTAAATATTTCTTTTAAGGAAGCTGGGAAAGTACTCGAAAATCCATGTTACTCCAGTCTCGTTCAAAAAAATAAATTTGCACCGTTAATAAACTCCGACACAGAATTCGCTTCATTGAAAGTTGCCTTCCCCTATCAATCTAATTCCGGTACGGCTCATAAAAGTAGCATTAGTGAAAAACGCTATTCAGCCCCTATTGTCAGTCCTCCGAAGAGGAGGAGAAATGATGAGACTACGTCTAATTTTCCTCCTATTCGTAGAGAGTTCCAGACCAATTTTTGTGCGGGCCCAGTATTTCAGTTAGGACAATGTGAACCTGCAAACGAGTTCAATAAATTCATAACCCAGCTCAGTGCTACATTAAAAACCTTAATAAAAGAAAGCTTTCAAAATTTTGCTAAGTCTTCTCCAAATCTAGCTACTAACCTTAAAGTTGATGAAATTGAATTTGAAAATAAAGTTAAAGAAATTGTTAGTAACATTTTTGCACAATTAAAATGGCCTCTAAAAGCATTAAAATTATTCAGTGGAATATTCGATCGCTAAACGGTTACAAATATTCTTTACATCAATTGCTATTGGAAGAATATTTTGAAGGCTCTAGATTCTTTTCCTCATTTAATTATCGCCAATAACGGATCTGTTACGAGAGTTACTCCCGCCGGTCAGGCCAAGTCGGTTGTGGATCTTACTATTCTATCTTCCAGCTTATGTTCATCTTTTGACTGGACCGTCCTGTCAGATACATATGGATCTGATCACTTTCCCATCCGAATTTCTATTAATGATATCAAGATTCAAAATATGATGTTAATATCAACAGCTAAGTGGTCGATGTCTAATGCTAATTGGGATCAATTCAGATTCACCATAGAATAATCTCTCACACCGGTACCAACTCTATATAGTACTAACGAAATGATTTTATGCTTATTAGAATCGATAACAAATGCCGCGAACAAATCCTGTACTTTAATCCGACCCTCAACTAAGCATGTGAAAACTCCACCGTGGTGGGATGACGAGGGCCTTGCTGCTTCGACTTCTAAGGAAAAATGCCTTCAAAGCATTCAAATCCAATCTAACTCTTTCAAATTTTAACGAGTATAAGAGACATCAAGCTATCTGTAAACGCACTTTTCGTTCAAAAGCCAAATCTAGCTGGACAAGATACTACTCCACTCTTAACAGACAAACTCCTCCCTCATACATTTGGAGAAGCATAAATAAGATTCAGGGTCGCAAAAAGTATACCGCTAATGATGAATCTATGGTAGAACGACTTATAACAGAAATTGCTCCAGATTATGCACAACTATCTATAAAAATGCCGAACAACCACATTGATTCTCACTTTTTGCTAACTGCTATCATACCTAACGAGATTGAAGCAAATATCAAAACCTCAAAAAATACATTTCCCGGTATTGGCGGGATAAACTATCTCACGTTAGCAAATCTCTCCGTAATTGCCAAACACTGTCTCTGCAAAATATATAACAACATTTTACCTAAAGGGGATAATTGTGATTCTCTCAAACAATGCCTGGTTATTCCTATACCCAAAGTAAACGACCCCACTACCTTCAAACCTATCTGTCTCATGTCTTGTCTATTGAAAACATTTTAACGTATCATGAAAACTAGACTAGAATGGTGGTGTGAAAGCAGAAATTTGTTTCCGATATCCCAGTTTGGTTTCCGGAGGAAAAAAGGAACTATCAACTGTCTTTCGCAGTTAACAACTGATATACAGTTGATTTACTCAAGCATTAGTTATCTATCTGCCCTATTTCTTGACATTTCGGGCGCTTATGACAATGTCATCCTAAATATACTTTTCAAGAAACTAACGCACTTAGGCATTCCAACTATGTGTGCATATGTTTTGGTAAATTTAAATTGCGACATCTTACAATATGCAGACGATTTCGGTTTTTATACCATAAAAAACTCTTATGATCAATTGATTCGATAAAACAAATTATATATAGTACTAGAGAATATTTTTTTAATCAAGGACTTGATCTTACCCCGAATAAATCCGCTGTGGTACTCTTTACTCGACATCGTTTACCGATCCTATCCAGTGTAATGATACGTAACCTAAGTATACCCAATCATTTTACCTATCTTGGTATTACACTGGATACTAAACTAACATGGAATGAACACATCAATAAATGTTTAATTAAATGTGAAAAGAGATTAAATGTTCTCAAAGCAATTAATAGATATTGTTCAAGATTGTAAAATCTTGAATTTTATTGTTTACGATACTTTTAAAATATGTAAGATATTTGTATGCTTCCTTTCTTCATTGTATATATTTAAGGCGTAAATTCATTTTAGTTAATAGCGTTGTAAAAATATGTTTCAGAATTGATAAGATCTTTTATATTGTTGTAAATTCAAAGGATAGTTTCATTTTATTTTCAACTTTTGTTAAATATCACGTTTTGCAACGATAATTGTAAATCGTTTTGTTTGGGCATTGAAATAGCACATTTTTGAAAGTCGACATCTTGTCGCATTGTCCTATAGTTAAGAAGATAGGAAAAGGTCACGTTTCACCCTATTGTATATTGTATTGTAAAAACCCTAAATTTAGTGTCACTTCTGCATGAATTTTATGGTCGACGGTCGGAAGATATGAAAGACATTTTTGAATAACATTTCTGAGTAAAAAGGTTACAATTGCTATTGGAGTATTCCACAGAAATTTAACTATTTACTGGCGGCACCCATAGTTGATTCTTGTCTAGGAACCCGACAAGTCAAATGATGCTGGCCAATAGGAAATATTTATTTTCGTTTGGTCAACCCAATCCACGTGTAAACACGCCCCTCGCAGATTTCTATTCAACACATCTCACAACGTGAAGAAATCAGTCTCTCACTCATCAGTTCTACGATTATCGACGCGAGTTTTACACTCATCGAATCGAGCTCAACGCTCAACAACAAAGTTAGTTTTTTACACTCATCGAAGCGAGTTCAATACTCTCGATGACAAAGTTAGTTTTTTACACTCATCGAAGCGAGTTCAATACTCTCGATGACAAAGTTAGTTTTACACACTCATCGAATCAAGCTCAACGCTCAATAACAAAGTTAGTTTTTAATATTCATCAAATCGAAACATAAAGTGTCTTCCGATCTGAAACCACCGAAGTTCAGCATTCTCAACTTTGTACCATTTTGTAACTATGTATATAATAAATTATTAATTTCGACATTAAATTTGTCAAATTAAGATTATTTATCTAGTTGAATGTCTACGCCAGTTGACGAAGTTCAGCTAGAAATATAATCAAAAACAGATATCAATGACCCTAAAGTCAATTTAATGTTCTATCGTGCATATACTAGATCCATTCTTGATTACGGTTGCTTCCTATATGAGTGCCACGAACACTCGACTTAAAAAACTAGATCGAATTCAGTATAAAGCCCTGAGGTTGGTTTTGGGGGCACTTAAATCCACACCCACAGAAAATCTCTAGCTGAATGTACGGAACTTCCCCTGCATTTAAGACAAATATTTTTGGCTGAGAAGTTTATCCTTAAATGTCAAGCTAACAATCAGATTCAACTATTGCAAAAAATATCTGACATATCTAAGTCTAATTTAGTTGATAAGTGGTGGCACAATAAAAATTCTCCAACATTAGCCGTAGCATATCCCAATGTCTCCTCCTATTTAGAGACTTCAGCGGAAAATACATTCTATCAAAACTCTTTTAATATCTCATAATCCCGGGCCAACGTTTGCTTTCCTTCTTTTGACGGTAATAACCCAATTGCTCCTCACGAACTGCTTGGAAAGTTTGAAAAACCATGCAAGATTTTCACAGATGGTTCGAAGTCAAAATTAAGAGTCGGTTGTGCGGTATTCATCCAAAACTATGAAGAATCTCTAATGTTTAAGTTGAACCAGCAATATATTCCGCAGAACTATTTGCAATATACCAAGCTCTAGAATGGGCCGATAAAAGACAAATCTCTAATCAGCAAGTTCTAGTCATGTCTGATTCAAAGTCTGCGTTATCTGCTATAGAAACCTCACATAATCAGCTTCACAAGAATGGACTCGCTGTAAGAATTTTAGAAAATCAACTAAAATTACACGGAGTAAATAGTTCTGTTTGTTTCATTTGGACAAAGGGACACATTGGTATTTTTGGTAACATTAAAGCTGATTACTTTGCTAAAGAAGCTATCTTAAAAGGTACAGAAATCAGTTGGCTAGATAGAAGTGATATAATAGCAATACGTAGACAATGTTTAAAGCAAAATTGGGATATTGAATGGTACACCTTCTGTAATCGAAGCAATAATATTTATACCAAAATCCACCCTGCTTTATAACAGAAACATCTATTCCATGTTCGTCAGATGTATTTTTAATCAGGCCACTGTAAAAGCGTACCTTCACAGATTCAAACTAAGTGAATCGGAATTTTGTGATTGCGACGGCAACGTTGATGACATCAATCACTGGATGTTTGGCTGCTTACATAATGACGATGCAGTTAAGTATTTGATGAAATCCCTTGTAAAAGAACGGGTTCCACTCACTCAGAATCAAGCTACAGCTTTTTAACTCTCTCGGCGAAATCCTAGGCTAAACCAAATCATATGGGAGTTTTTAAAAAAGGACTAAAAGAAGAATTTAGTATTGAATGTCTGTTTCAGTGTAGATCTGTTCAGTCTTGTTCCCTTTCCGTTGCCTGTTTTGTCTGTTATAAAGTCGCTATGAAAGACACCTTAGCGTGAAAAGTGTCCCTGTGTCATCCTGTTATAATGTATCCACTATTAAGACCTATCGTTAAGTTGATTAGGGCCGTGAATGGAGAGTACTTGCTTTGTCAATGCCGTGTTTACAATATACCTATATACTACGCCTATCCTCCTATGCTAACTACTGAAAGAAGCCGTACAATAAATTCGTGGCTGAATGGATCAGGATATCCAAAGCCATTTAAGAAAAAAAAATTATTAAGCTTTCTTCAAAGTAATCGCTGAGATAATTTTTATCGTGTATTTCTTTTCTTTCACATAATTAGAGATAATTTACAGTTGCACGTGGTAACGAAATATTTCTTTTCCACCTGCATATTAATTTTAAACTAAATACTCTAATACAAATCATTGTTTACTTTTGTGCAAACATTTGCGAGCTTTTTATGTTGCAAAATATCTTTTTTTCTGTGACAGGAAAAAAATTTGACATTTTATCTCTGTTGACAGGTAACAAAATACAACTTTTCACCAAATTACTTTTTTTCCCACGGGAAAAAATTGAGTAGTTTTTTCCCCGGATATATATACATATAGATAAAGGAAGATATTTGATTTTAGAATATTTTATTGAACATAAGTTACATTTCCTTTATATCAAGAGTCAGAGAAAACTCGGAATCAGACATTTTTTAACTTTATATTTACCAAAATAACTACTAAACAATCACTGAGTTCGAAATTTTTGAATCAAATCACAGAATTAAATTGACATATATTTGATTACTTTGAAGTTTTCCTTAGCAACGCAGGTCTAATTGTCGCTATAACTACAACAGCTTACTAGTTTAAAAATTCAAATTTCATATCGATAACATTCTGACTTCAATATATTGTAATAATATGTTCTTTCACTACTGAATCGTCGTTTTTCCTGTCACAGAAAAAAATAGTGTATTATACACGGGAAAAATATTAGATTTTAGCTCTCGGTTTGTTGACAACATAACCTCGAGCTAAAATCTAGTACTTTTTTCTCTTGCATAATAAATAACTATTTTTCAACTATAAATAACATTTCTATAATATTTTTAACCTATAAAATATTTCTTTGTATAAAAGAGACCGCCAGTGCCGGTTTCAGATATTCAGATATTTTTTTAAGCACGTTATTTTTTCAGATAACAACTTTTTGCTATAATTAACTTTTCAGAAAATTAGTATATTTCTAATTTAGTTAAGTTGTTTTTTTACTGTTTCAATATGGGACATATATTTTGGGACGCTTTCAGTAAATTTAATTTTTTTAAATTCAAATAACTGCCTTCCTTTTTAACCTGACAAGTTGAACCAACATAATGTGCTCCATTACATTCAAGTTCCTACATATCCCTGATTCTTCTGAACTCCTAGGTAAGCACAGCAGCTAGGTTACCGCCAGGATACCGCTTAGATACAATTAAGTTACCGTTCGAATACAGCTTCCATCTGTTCAAGACATCTTCACCGTTAGAATACAGCTTCCATATCTTCAAGACATTTTCACCGTTAGAATACAGCTTCCATCTCTTCAAGACATCCTTACCATCAGAATACCGCTAAGTTAAGTACCTAAAAGAACATCCTGTTATTTTCCTGTCCTGCGTTCAGGCAGAATAAAATCAATTGTTGAAATTCTTTTTTATTTCTGATCCATCCGGCAGTGAGAGTCACAGGGTATCGTGTCCGGGTTGGTTAAGTATTAATTACATTTTATTTTAACATTTTTAATGTTATTTTTTTTAATATTGTTGTAACTTCGAGTAAATTCTTCTACACTTTGTCACCGTAGTTTTTCCTTTCATATTAAATTCAATCTTGTTCTTTCGTCGACGTCTAAAAAGGTAGTGGTACCCTAGGCTCTTATAGTCTCCTTCCTCTGTTATACAAGTGTATCATTAACTTGGAGTCGAACCACCCTTGAGAAGAGTCTCATGTCGGCATCTTGCTCGAGTGGCAACGACAATAGTTACAAACATTATCTACTTTTCTTATGCCCTGTTGTTCTTCGCTTTGGATCCAATACTAACGTCTGTGAAGTAGAAGTATAATTAATACAAAGTACTCATTGCACCACAACTGTATGGTTTAATTTTACATGAGTATAATTTGTATTTTCGGATTGAATTAATGTATTTACTTTATAAATTTTGAGTTGTTTACCCTATCATTATATTTCATAAACTTTGTTTTAATATTAATAATTTTATTACTGCGGTCTAAATCGAAACACGCAAAGGCGCGTACAGATACAGCGAACGAAATCGGTCGGAAGGATTTGGACGAATTTGATTGGGCTTTGCTGATAAAATCGGCTTAACGAACGAATTTTTTCGCGTTCATTTCGTTGGTGGATGACTTCATTATTTAAAAGAGGAACGGATTTAATGCACGTTTTAACAGCCGAAATGGATTATGGCCTTTTACAAAACTTTTACAGAATAAATTCGACAGACTCCGAATGGTTATTAAGCCGACTTGGTTCCAAAATTAGTAAACAAGACACGGCATTTAGAGACTCGGTAACCGCATTAGAAAGATTAATGCTGACTTTACGATACTTGGCTACAGGTGATTCCTATACTAGCTTGATGTATACATTCAAAGTATCAAAACAGCTTGTACCTGAATTGTACCTGAAGTTTGTAATCGTTGCTATCGTTGAAGCCCTTAAGGAATATGTTAAGGTAAGTTAATAATGTACAAAATAAAGTACACTTTTTAAATATTTTATTAAAAGTACAGCTACAAGTTAACTGATATTTTTAGTAGTACTTTCTAGTTAAATGAACTCGTATTACCAATCGCGCGTGCGCCTCTTGAGGATGTGTATCTGTACAAGTAAAGGTTTTAACCGCTTTCAAACTGAAAACTAGAACAATTTCCAGCATTACAATAAAATGTTCATCGAAGAGATGGGATTAATTATATCTTGATCTGTTACAACCTCTTGAATTATCATAATTAAAAGCTTCTATAACCTGTTCTCATGTTAGAACAATGCATTTTACAATTAATATAAATATACAATGAAAAGTGGCAACACTATTTCTGTTATCTGGTTCGTATGTAAACAGAATTTGTAACACATTGACGCTCTCGAGAGCGGTTCCTACCCCCACTTTATGATATCCTGTTAGCGAAAAAGAATAATACACTGAATTTATATGTATTTGTCTCTTTCTAACACATTGACGATAAAACGTATGTTTCCTCGGAATACTCCTAACACTGTATAATCAACAAGGGATGTTAGGTTGGTGAGAGAAGACGATGGTGTTTAGGCGTAAGAATGTTGAGTAAGTTCTGATCGTTGATCATAATTAAATGCATTTATTGAACCCGAATGAGGTGTGGATGAATATACTCTACGATTTTGTGGTTCCTGATAGTAATTGCTAACTGTAGTGGAATTAGAATTAATGTTTGGGGAATGAGAGTTAATTTGAGCGCCTAACTCGTAACGACCCATATCAGCATTGAAAAGGATATTTGAAATTAAATGCTCAACGATACTTCTCGTATGTGAGCTGTACTTCCGATATTTGGATGCGATCAGCTCTCCATAAACAGTGCTATCATCATTCGTTTTTGGATTATATCCTACAAAATTTTTTATAATTCGCGTATAAAAGAGACTTCATTATAACATTGTTTACAGTGTCACAATGAAGCTCTTTGAACACTGTTATCAGTGGTGGCGCCAGGGGTGGGAGCGGTTGGGCGAGCGCCCAACCTAAATTGTTCTCGCCCAACCGGTTAAATGGAGAAAAATAATAGCAAGCCTCATGAATAGAATATTGGACCGTACTATAAGGAATATTATTTTGAGCTATACAAAAACTGAATAAGTAAAATATCTATATTATTTTATTTTACTTTTTGCTGTCTATTTGATTTATTGCATTTACGCCCTTTTAATGTATCATAAAATAAACACCCGCTTTGTCGGTCCGGTCGGTAGTTAGGGTAGTCTGTACTACATAGAACTTTTTTTGATACGTGCGGTCGCAATATTGTTGTTACAAATCTCTTGCAAGTGGAAGGGTGTCTAATAAAATAGATGTTATGTATTTCTTTACAATTTCATTTAATCTTTTCTTTTAAAAGAGGTTACTTGTTTTCTCTTTTACTTCCTTGGAATACATATAAATTTAATTTTTTAAAATTTAATTGTCATTTAAAATAAGTGCTAAACGCATTATCAGTGACTTTTTTAAATCGAAACCAAGTGTTCATACTGCAAATTTATTAGAAATAAATGAAACGGTTGATGCTGGAGCAAATGAATGCGAAAATGATAATATTGCAGAAGACAGCAACATTTATCCTAAAAGAAGGAAAGTACAGGAAGATGACACAGTTCAAGATGATGATTCCCCTTTATTAAGAGGTGATGAAAATGATAGTTCTAAGTCCGACACGTAAGTTTGTTATGTTAGAGAGATTATACTTAAGTCATTAGGTACTTATAAAAATTATTCTTTGATATAGGATGCACGTCAGCGTCGCTGACAAAAATCCTACAACTATGAGTGATTTAGCCCAGTCTCTAGATGAACCTTCAAGACAACCGGATTTGCTCAATTTCCCAAAAACAAGATTTGGTCCGGATCTCCGATCTTTTAAATCAGACTTTTATAAAACCTATCCGTGGATTGAATACAGTGTTTTAAAAGATGCTGTGTTTTGTTATCCATGTAGATTTTTTTCATTGCATACAAAAGGAACATTTTCATCCAAAACATTCATTTCTGAGGGTTATAAAAACTGGAAAAGAGCTTCAGAAACAAAAGCTGGATTTAAATATCATAATAATAGCTTTCAGCACAAAAGTGCTATGGTAGCTTGGAATTCGTATAAAAATACTAAAAGTCAACAGTCAGTAGCAGCTCAAATAAGTACTGCGCATACTGAATTGATTCTACAAAACCGGGAGTACATTAAATCTATTTTACGGTGTATAATTTATTTATCTACCCAGGGTCTTGCTCTTAGAGGACACGACGACTCCAATACTAGTCAAAATAGAGGTAATTTTTTGGAATTATTAGATTTGATGTCACGTGATAATACCACTATTTCAAAAAGACTACTTGAGGGCCCAAAAAATGCTCGGTCTACGCATCACTCAATTCAAAATGACCTTATACATTGTTTAGCCGAACTATCTATAAAACATATTAGTAGTGAAATTAAAGAAGCCCGTTATTTTGCCCTTATGGCTAATGAAACCAAAGACTTAAGTAAAATTGAGCAGTTATCAATTATAGTAAGATATTATTTAAACGGTGTGTTGTACGAGCGGTTTTTGGGCTATGAAGCTGCAGACAAATTAGATGCAACGTCATTGTTCCAATTTATTAAAAAACGATTAAGTGAATGTGAAATCGACTTAAGTTGTTGCGTGGCACAAACTTATGATGGAGCAAACGTTATGAGTGGTAAGGTTAAGGGGGTACAAGCATTGTTAAAAAAAGAAGTCCCACAGGCTATTTACGTATACTGCTTTAATCATGCCTTAAATTTAGTAGTAGTAGATATATGTAAAAACTTAAAAGACTGCAATATTTTTTTTTGTTTTTGAAAACCTTTATGTTTTTGTTAGTGGCTCTTCCATACATAATACATTTTTAAAAATCCAAAAAGACGTACATCCAGAAGATAAGCCTGTTGAACTAAAAAGACTTAGTGATACGAGGTGGACTTCACATATATCTAGCTGTTTGGTTGTAAAAAAAACATTGCCAGCAATATTAATTTTATTAAACCAGTACATAACAGAAAATAATGTTCGCTCTCCAGATGCAAATGGACTTTTAAACAATATTAATTTTACTTTTTTATTCGATTTAGAGGTTTTCTGTGAATTCTTAACAAAAATAAAGAATGTTTCTGATTATCTACAAAGCAAAGACAGTGGTGACATTCTAAAAAGTTAGTGGAATCACTAAAACAGTTCTTTGTATCATATAGACAAGATTGTGAATTTGAAAAGTTATGGACTGCGACAGTACAAAACGCCTCGGCTAATAATATTAACTTGGATGATGTAAATATTAAAAGATCAAGAAAATTGCCTTCTAAATTTAATAATACTATAATTATTCAAAAAATTACCTCACTTGAAGAGGACAGATGTGTTACTAAAAAAAGTGAATTTCAAACTAAATTGTATTATCCTGTTATTGATCGTATCACTTCGAAACTTTGTCGGAGATTTGAAGAAAATAATAGTGTTCTAAAAGGATTTAGTGTTTTAAACCCATCAAGTAATATATTTTTAAATTTAGAGCAATTAACTCCATTAGCTATACATTACGGATGTGACTTGGCATCCGTCGAAACGGAATTAAAGTTACTACCAAAAACCATTGAAAGGTATGAAATTAATCATAATGTTAAAATAAAGACCGTCTCTAATCTTACAGTTCTTCTGCAGGAATTTAAATAAGTTTTTCACGAACTCAATAAATTGTGCAGAATTACAATAACCGTACCCTCTTCAAGTGCCAGTTGTGAGAGATCGTTTAGTGGCTTAAAAGAATTAAAGATTATTTAAGGACCACAATGTCACAAGGGAGGCTCACCGATTTAGGAATTTTGTATGTCGAAAAAAATATTATTAAAGCATTGGATTTGGATGTAGTTGTAGATTTGTTTGCCACTAAACATAACAATAGAAAGATAGCTCTTTTTTAATGTCTAACCGTCTAACGTTTTGCAAATAATGTGTTCCTGTGTAAAATAAACTTTAAAATAGTGCCAGAGTGTTTTTTTATCCCATTTATTAATACTAGTTGAAATTTTACAAATCTGAAATATTTAAATTGGGTACGCGGATATCTGTATAACCTAACCAAATTTTTACTGCCCACCCTCCAAATTTTTGTGCCGGGTATCGCCCAACCGAAAAGAAAAAGCTGGCGTCGCCACTGACTGTTATAGTAATTTTTAGTGTACAGTTGGTTTAGTTATATTTTTATTTGACATTTGACTTTAACCTTGACACAAATTATAAATAAAATGGTCTAGCGTTTTCTAGCTAGCAAATAATTATATTAAAGGTAAATTAGAATTATTTGTATATTAAAAAAAACTAATGAATAAAGTACACTAACGTTTATTTATCAATGATTTGTCAATTGTTTATTTTTATATAGTATAGGATCCATATATAGGTATACAAAACGTTTGATTTTTGGGATAAATTACCAGATATCTAAGTGAAGATGTATTACAGAAATAATTCTGTTCATGATATAATATAAATATATCGCAAGAGCATATACGAAGAACCTCTTTTTTTAACAAATAATCATCCTCTTTTTGCTTAAATGAAAGTTTGTTTACAATTTACACAATTATTCGGTTATAATATGTCAAAAGTCAGAAGTGCTGAATAAAACCACCTGTGATCTGACCAATTAGGAATCTACAGAATTGCCAACTTAAATTCAAACCACTCCTCCTAGTTTAAAACAGGGATGATAAGAAATTCTATTTTATTTAAATAATTGAATAAATGCGAATTATAAAAAATATTGTGTAAAACTTGTGCCACAATGACTGTCTGTAGTACTTACTCTTACTACAAAACGAGTCATTGTGACACTTGTTTTACAAATAACTATTATATGCTTCTTCTGACCTACTCGTAGAATCTACAGCCATTTGGTTTTCGATTTGATGGGCTTGGTGGTGGTGAATCGTTCTTTTCATCGACGATTGCAGTATAATCTTCAAATATTATATTGTATGAATTGCTTTCATCTAATTTTTCATGGTGTTCCTGAAAATAAAAGTTATATCAAAGGATGTGAATATATATATATATATATATATATATATATATATATATTGAACTTATCGTAGCAAATATTGAAGAGAATGAGACACAAATATATGAAATTTGAACTTTGTCAGATGGTGAATAGAGATTACTTTCTTCAGACAGATAGAATTATCATTTATACGTATAATTATAAGTAAGAAATATATCTCATACCAAATCAAACACCTATGATATCAATTATCCTTTATAACTATATAAATACATCAATAATATTGAAAATCGTTACCTTAGATTTCAGTTGTAAACAATGAGTCATAAATTTTAATCCATCGCTGGTAAATTATAAATTCATATTATTATATTAGCAGCATAGTTGATCATCTGTATATTTTATCTAGAATATCAAAATGAATCTGAAAAGAACATGAAATTATTATTAGATGATAATAAACAGGATATTTGATACTCATATACAGACAAGTTATCACATTTGTTGAAATGAAATCATTGAACTGTCAATACATACACTTCATGTCATGTAACATAGAACTAAAACATAGAAATATATACAACCACAGAAGTAAGTTAGAATTTTGAAATATTGAATATTTGCAAAGCGGATGGAATGTTTAAAAATATGTAATTGTATTAAATGATAGGACAAGTTCATAGGAGATAATTGGTAAATTATATATAAGAAATGAATTGAAAGGCATTATGAAAGATTTTAAGGACGTAATGATTGTAAATTCATTGATATTTAAAATTCAAAGTGGGATAGATACTATCATTGTAAATAAATATAAGATATATTTTGGAAATTGTTCACATGCAAATAGGTATAATGATATTGAAATTTTACACAAATAATTAATAACAATAGGAATAAGAAGAAGACAATTAAATTAACTATTAAACATTCAATAAAAATATCTAGCAACTCAGTAGTGTTTTGTTTCAAATAACAAGACTAGCAAAAAAAGTTTGTTGATTTAAAAAACAAAGGAGTGTGTGGTGTGATGCTGATAAAAATGGACATGTAAGAAAATGTTTCTAAAAATTTAACTAAAATAAGTGAAAATTGTTTGAAATTTAAGTAAAAACTGAATATAAATGATAAAGTATAACCTAAGAAACATTTAGAGCAGAAAATATTTGTAAATAACAATTATTTGTGGAAATTATCAATTATTGAATTTGAGAAGGGACGCTATGCGTAAATTTTAAGTAAATTCCTACATGATAGTCTCATGTATTTGATTAAAAGCATTTAGGATCATCGCAAAACATTTTAAGTCAAGTGAGAAGATCAATTTAATAAATTATATTGACTTACCTGCGATACAAACTAGCGAATTTATTTCCACGATTTGAAGAGAGTCCAGCTTCATTCCAGGAGGGGAGAACAGGAATAGAGTGCACATAAAGAGACTTCCAAGTGTTATGAACAGGTCAGTGTATATATAATTTATATGGTACCATTTAAAACAATTCAGACATATATATATAACTAATTTGGCCAAATTTCACGTATAACTATTTTCTAAGTCTAAGAATATTCAATTTGTATAGTAGTTTGTAATAATAATTTGTTTAACTGAAGTTTTTCCTTAATAGTGATAATGTTTTTCAATTTGATGCTTATTCGTAATTATATAAACTAAAGCTTGACTCTTCTGCATTTTATTCATGTCATATGTTGATGATAGACAAAGGTATGATATCATAGAGGTTGAATGGGTATGTTCCGAGCTAACACACACTATTTTTGTAGGAAACAATGGTAAGGTAATATTTGGTAAATACAAATTTCATATATTTTAATTATCTTGAACCCAACGAGAGTAAGTAGTTTCTCATGCTCTCCATGTTCTCCATTAAATTAATAACTAAATAAAATCATTCAATTATACCCTGAGTTACCCTATTCAATAGATAAACCATAGATAAAATTCATAATTAATCATTATATAAACTTTAATAATAATTAATATAATATAAAATCAAGATATATATATATATATATATATATATATATATATATATATATATATATATATATATATATAAACTGATCGAATAATTTTAAGGTCAAGGTCAATAATACCCAGTTTCCAATCATTTTATAATTAATTCTTTGAAAAAAGTTAGGTAATATTTTTAAATTTAAAGCCAAACACCTCTAACAAACAGAAATTATTTGTTTTTGAATTTTTTCATATCAGTAAGACAAACATTTTTTAATAGCCATTTATAATAATAGTTATTTTTTATTTTCAGATGCCTACTACAAAAGAAAAATGGAAGCAAATAGCTGAAAACTACGAAAAACAAAATAGTTTTCACGGACACCAATACACAGCGGCAGTGACTATTTTAATTAAAAACATAATTTTAGTATAGTTTGTTGGGGATAGCTGACTCAGATTATTGCTTTTTGTTTTCCGATGACGGCTGCCAAGGTAGAATTTCTGATTGGGGTGTGATAAAAAACTTTATATTTTGGAAAAAACTACAAAACAATGAATTTAATTTTCCATCTGACGAAGCTCTATCTGGTAGACAAATGAAAGTTCCCTATGTATTTATCGGACACGTCACTTTTAGTCTTCATGAACATTTATTAAAAGCATATCCTGTAGAACAAAAAAAGGATCAACAAAACGAATTTTCAATTACAGATTATGTCGCGCAAGGCGAATAATCGAAAATGTTTTTGGCAGAGTTTTAAGAAAAGCGATGCTGTTGTCCCCAGAAAAAGCGACAATGGTAGTTTTAGCATGCATTTGTTTACACAACTTCTTAAGAAAGAGCAAACGCTCGCGGAACGTTTACACACCACCAGGAACATTTGATGAATATAAGCAGGATGGAACAATAATTCCGGGTGCTTGGCGCCAAGAAAAAGAAAACAAGTCATTTCTTCCATTACTAAGAAAGGAAGAAAAACTTCTGCTATTAGATATGAATTCGCGGAATATTTTATGGCCGAGGGTAGTGTCAGCTGGCAAAGCAAATATGCGTGATTGTTAGAATAGGGACTATTAAAATATGTATTGCAAATTTGCGAAATTGTATATTACTCATAAAAAATATTACTTACCTCAGTCTTTTTTGTTTGTTTTGGGACACAAATTTGTTCAACAAAAAGAGCATATGTTTATAAGCAAACCATGTAGATTTGAAAACATCTTCGGTGCCAGAGCCCGTTCTCATTTCTTGTTTCTGTCGTTCCCGTCGAAATGAAAACAAAAGCGATTCCATTTTCTTTTTAATTTCACTGCTTTCACAATTCAGTGCATCACTTATTTCATTCCAAGCATCTAGTTGCTTTGTTTTGCTTTTATAATCTACGTCAGTAGGATTCCACAAACATTCTCGTTTTTGATACAACGAAGTTCTGTTATTCCACTCAATTTTTCAGATAAACTATTTATTATAAAAATCAACATCAACCATGAACATAAACAGAGTTATTTTCGTCTTCTTATTAAGCTTGGCGCTTTAAACGCCTCAGCGACTAGGGCTATTCGGCCAATATCAACAGACAACAATTCGCAGAGGTGTCAACTCATAAATTAACCCGAACGAATTCTTCAGCGAATTTTCTTTGATGTACCGCTTTTTGAGCGAAGCTTTGCAAAGGCGAATGAGCACGTACAAACCCATCCGTTGGTATGTACACATTATCCGTCATCCGAATTAATTCGTTCGGGGCCGTTCGCTGTATGTGTACGCGCCCCGTAACACAAATGTTTTGTAATATTTTGAGAGAATGTAAGTTGAGGTTGTCTTTTTGTTTCCTTTCTTTTATCAGATTTAAGTTAAGAAAATTACTTTTATGGCTTAGATATATCTGAATGGCGCCAGACAATTAATTTAAAAAATTTTACATCCCAGACTTGAGAGATTGACCCACTCCTGTCTACATATGAGTGAACCGGAGCCATAACGGTTGACATCTGGGACAACTGAAACCTTAATATATCAAAAAGTTGATTATAAATCTGCTCAATAGTTGGCGGAAACAACAACTTCTCCAGATTTGTGCCTCGTTCCTGAGCTATTTCCTCCAATTAATTAGTTTTACATTTAAACATGGGCAGTTAATAGTTATGATTACTTTTAAACCTCCACGGTAATAAGAAATATTCTCTCTGTCTCTAGCTCCTAAAGTTATTCAAATGTCCGTAGCGATTTTGTAATAAGTAATATCGGTTATCCCTTCAAGCTAAGAATTTAATATATACTATAATTTTACTTCAATAAATAGAAGATATAAAAGTAATAATAAACGGAAATCTATGTGGGCGAAAGTGAAATAGACTGTTGAAAGACCAATAGTAAATTGTAAATTTGTTGATAAAAGTAAATATGGATTATCCAGCTGTTACAAAGAAACTGTCGAACAGTATCATCGTAAATAAAAATAAGCGATACAATCGATAAGTGAAAGGAATTAATAAAAATGATTATAGCTTGACTTTATGTCGTGTTACAGTTTATCTTGATTTACCAAAGCTAATATTTATACCTACAGATATCACGTAAATAAACCATTGAAAACCAATCACGTTTTAGATTTACATACAGGGCGGCCAAATTTATTCACAACAAATTTTCTACTCCTTTTTAACTGGTAGGTTCTATACTACAATCCCTCAAATATCCTGTTTTTCGAACAAAAAGTTTTGGGTCAAGAAGATTGTTACTTACTAACTTTTGCTAATTAATGTCCTATTTCTTTACAGGTTTTTTAAAGGAATGCAAAATATATCATATTCTACCAAAATCTAAGTATATACAGATTTCATACTTCTTTAACCCTTAGCTGGTAATATATCATTTGAGTCGCATAGTTGGTGACATGGAGTCTGATAGACTCTTATATATAAGATGAAGCTTCACAAGGAAGGTCGCCTATATTGGCACACTTAACTTTAATGCTCTCTAACTTGCTTATTTGCAAACGCAACATTTACTGTTTTGACTGTGTATATTCTGTATATAACAACTATTTATGACAGTCATTCAAATTCTGATTAAGTATTTTTAATCACACAGCAACGATATAAAAAATTATTAAAGTATGCCATCATAAGAGCATGCCAGGACCTATGATGGCCTACCCCTCAGAAATTAAATTTACTCGATTCAAATGTAGTTTTATTTGATCAAAACATAACAAAATAACAAAAATTCTCATAAACAACAACAAAATAGGTAACATGCTCATAAGCGTTAAAAAACAATGTAGCAAAATAAAAATTTTCGTCCTCGTCCTCTTGTATTATTCTTCTCTTCACTTTTCTCGCTCTTTTTCAGTCTTCTAATCTGCTTGATTTTTCAATCCTACAATATAGGTGTACTGTTCACATGACCACATTTCCCGCCTACCCTTCCTCTGTTCGTTTCAAGTTTTGGTGCAGCTACTGGCAACGGCGATACCCCTTGTATAGTAAGCTTAACTTTTTCTATTAATGCACTTGTTGCTTTTGACGTAGAAGGGGACTTGGTTCTTGCGATTTAGAAGCACCTGCCCTTTCTGATGTAGAAGGCCCGGTTTCTTCGACATCTAAGTCTATTTGTGACTCTTCCACTGCTTGTTCACAGTCCTCTGGGTCTTGTTGTTCAAGAGATTTATCCGTAGTGAGCGAAGGAGCAAACATCCAATCCTCGAAAATTTCAGCATTTAGGGGAACTATTCCTGCTTTGCGAAATGCATTTATGGCGTTTGCCGGTGTTGCAGTTTTGAAATAGGCATTTTTGAAAAGACCAGTAACCTGAAAATGCGTTACCATTCTGCCCGGATTTTGTTTTAGCCATATTTGTATCTCTTGGCTATAGTAGGCTTGTAAAGAGTCGAAGAAACCAATATCAAGTGGTTGCACACGGTGAATGCAGTGCGCAGGAAAGATTAATAAAACAATTCCATTATTTTTGGCTATCGAAAGAAACTCTAAACTCTTATGGCTCGAATGGCCGTCCAGTAAAAGAAGCACTTTGTTTTCAGTAGAGGCCTTGGTATAGTGTGAGAAATATTGAAGCCATTTTACAAAGATTTCGCTATTCATTCAACCGTTTTTCTGACAAAATGCTTTGCTTCCAGGTGGAGAATTATCCATTGGTGTTTTTAAATGAAACTCACGGTCTCTAGTTAATTCCACAATATAATGAAAGTTATTGAAAATTCTAAAAAATTGACAATTGTTTCGATAAATCAATATCATCGTCAGAATGACAGAAGTTACATTTCATTTTATGCCTACCTGATGTTTAGTAGTTATTTTTGGCTAGACCAAGAAGTAACCTAACTTGTGATTGGCTTAATATATGTTTATAGAAAAAAGAAGAAGATGTGATAGTGGTATTTTTGTTTTTACATTTAACAATTTTGTACTAACGTTACTTTCTGTTTTAAAAGAAATTGTTGTATTCGTTGCTGAAGATATTATCTTTGAAATATTATTAGAAATATTTCCTGCATATGTGATGGTTTTATAAGTTTTAATTTCATCAGCTTGTTTAGGATATATTAGTTGTAATGCCACTTTTTCTTCTTTTTTTACTAATTAGCTTATTTATTATATCTAATGGATAACCGTTAGATGTTGCTATTTGTCTAATTGTATTAATCTCTCTATCAAAATTACATTTGTTCATAGGAACTGAAAAAGCTCTATTAAAGAAGTCAGGTGTATATATAAACTCAAATGTCCAGAATGTAATGCTGTCTATTTGGGTCAGACCCTTAGGAATTTTGAAATACGATACAGTGAGCACTTACGAGCATACAGATTAAAACAACCAGATAAATCCCACTACGCAAAACATCTACTTGACACCAATCATTCATTGACACCTAACACAGAACTAGAAGTGCTGCATATTTGTGAAAAGAAACAAGAACTGGATTTCCTTGAAGAACTGGAAATTAGAAGACATTTAAAAAACCCACAATATGAAGTTGTCAATGAACAGTTAAATCTAGGGAGTTCTCCACTAATAAACTGTCTTCTTAAGTGATAATTGTAAAGATCAGCAGTTATAGTTTTCCTGGTTTTCTATATCATTGCACAGTTATACTGATCTTAATTGGAAAAATGATATCCAGGATATCACCATAGGGCTAATAATATCTAAGCTTCAATATTTGTAATATCACATCTTCTTCTTTTTTCTATAAACATATATTAAGCCAATCACAAGTTAGGTTACTTCTTGGTCTAGCCAAAAATAACTACTAAACATCAGGTAGACATAAAATGAAATGTAACTTCTGTCATTCTGACGATGATATTGATTTATCGAAACAATTGTCAATTTTTTAGAATTTTCAATAACTTTTACTATATTGTGGAATTAACTAGAGACCGTGAGTTTCATTTAAAAACACTAATATGAGCATATTCCACGAAGTAAGGGTCGAGACAGTTAATTTAATTATCCATTAGTTCATTCTTGAAGCGTTTCCTGGGAAAAATGAAAACTGGTGGCACATAAGTTCCTATGCTATTCATGCAACAGACAACGGTTAAGTGCTGTCCACGTTCCGCACTACTGAGAGTCCCTACCTGCTTTCGGCCGCGAGTAGCAAAAAATTTTTGCGGTCTTTTTTGTACGGTACTTAGGCCAGATTCATCAACATTATACATTTTTTCTGGGGGAACTTATACTGATCAATAATTGCAGCTAGTGCAGTAAAATACGAACTTATGTTGTTCCTATTAAATGCCCGTACTCGTGCATACGAAGTATTCTCTGGGATTCTCAAAGAAATTCTAGGATTCCTCTTCAGGAATCCGCCGACCCATTTTTTGCCGGCCACTTGAGTTTCCTTATTGAAGTCGTGCTTCATTTTGTTTTTCTCGGCAATTTGGAAAACCAATCTTCTCAGATCTTTCAATGTTAACCCGAAAAATCTGGTTTCCATTTCAAAGATATGTTGCGTTAATTCTTCCTCTATATCTCTACTCAGTACAGGTCTGCGACCTCCCAAATCTCCTTTTCTAGTAAAACAACCATTCTTGAATCTTCTACGCAATATTGTCGCTGGGACGTTGAAAGTTTTTGCTACAAGTTGCCATCCCATTTTCTTGTCATTGATATTTTGCAATGCCTCTTCCATCCCCTCCTCACTCCACTCCTGCCTCTTCTTTTGGCCAGGCATACTTGCAAAATCTGTTGACAATAATAAATTTAGATAAGCTACACAGTAGGTAATGTGTAACCAAGAACAACAGTTTCTTATGATGGCATACCCCGCATATACCGTCGCCTATGATGGCATGGTATATCATAGGTGACCGCGTAGTATGTCGATAATATTACTACACTACTTACCAATTTCCTTTATCTTCCACAAAAAACAGAAATACCCCTCTACAGGCACCGCCACTACACACAGACGTAGTGTGATATAATGCATCTTCGCACCACAGACTAGAGTGTTAGAACGGATACATTCATATTTACAGTCGGTATGCTATCATATGCACCGTGCCATCATAGGCGACTTTCCCCTATTGGTAAAATTAAAATTAAATTGATATTTGAAAAAAACTAATACGTAACCTTTTCTTTACAATTTTATTGCAAAATAAAGAACAAAAAAAGACGTGTGGCACTCGGTAAAGCTATTGCATAGAGTTTTACACTTTGACGTTCACAATTTCTTTTTCTTTTTAGCTCTTTATGCTTTTCTTCTCTATAAAAAGAAAATATCTAGGTATAAATAATAGGTATAAATAATTAGGTATTAATAGTGTAATTACACACCAAAACAATTATTCATTCAAAAAATTTGAACAAAAATAAGGATATCAAGAGTTTGATCATCGAATTTCGCGCGATGTACATTTATTTAGATATAATATCATATATACTTTCTCTGCGCGGCATTAATGTGTATTACCTATACATAAAAAGTGTGTGTGTGTGTATAAAAAGGGCTACTTTTAATACCGCTCATTTTAATATCAAAAATTTTGGTTATCTTTATAGCAGTATTATATATAAATTAACAAAACAAAAAATAATACTGCATTTGTGTTAATAATAATCAAATGTATGTATATAGAGTACTCACTGATTTTCTTTCACTATTTTTCGTGACTTTCTTCATTAATAAATGCACTTTGTTTATTCATATTTAAAACACTTTGTACACAAATTATACGAGTACAGATATTCACTGTTGTATTTAGATGATAAATACCTATACACCTATGGCAAAACTAAAAAGTATCACCGCTGTGCCGGTCGGAGTGGGGGGTGTTAGGTTATTTTCGTTACGGAATTTCTGGATTCGGTCTCCACGCTCAAGGCCCGCGATAGAAGCTATGCAATAGCTTAAAAATGTTTGTAATGTAACGATTTTTAGGAAATACCAGAGATATTGCTATATCTTAACAGAAAAAAAAGAGTAATGTAATTTTAAACAATAATAAACAAATTAAGACAAAAATCTAATTAAAAATCGTGTTTGGCGTAAGTATAGAGACTATTTCATAAAACAACATAAATGTCACCCTGAAAAATTAACAACTAAAAATTTCACCGCCCGGTAGTTGTTAGTCAAAATAAACGCTAGTCATTTTTATTTTCAAAGCACTGTAAACAGCATTTATTTCTAACTGGTTCAGCTTTAGCCCACTTGATTTTATATTTTTACCCTTACCATAAAAATATCCCGTTTTCTCACTTTCCGGGATATCACTTGCAGAATCACTTGACTGGATATTTTCCATGCAATTAACATCTTCATTTGGATTTTCACAATCACTAACATCAATTTCACTAAGTTCTATATAATTATCGACTGACTCTTCGTCGCTGGTATCACCCTCTTCCTCATACCATTTCAAACACTATTCTTCAAAATGGGGAACTTTTTCGCGAAATTTTGACATGATGCAGTTTTTTATTTGTAACGCAACTGGTAACACGGAGTCTCAGAGACTCCACTAGTAACGTTGCTGAGTTTTCGAAAGAGCAATTGTGATACCTCTTTCACAGCTTGAAATATACTATTAGTAATGAATCTACTGCAACGCACATGAACTTCCTCGAATTTATAGTGGGGAAAAAGTGTAAGTAAATAGTGCGCGGAGTCTGCCAGACTCCGCGTCACCAGCTAAGGTTTAAACACCTTTTGGGTGGCAACATTCACCAATTTATTAGCTCGTAAACAAATTTTTAACATATTGATGTAACTTAAAACTAAATTTCCAGACTGTAATACTCATTTCAAAGAGGGCAATAAAAATTGCACTCTATTACACAGTTTATGTTTATTGATAATATTTGTGTTTATACCATATTTTGCCAATATTGATGTTAAATATTTCAACTGACCATAAATAACCCTTCAAGCCTTACCTAGTGTAGTGAGAATGCACACAAAAATGTCTAGCCTTTATACTTAAATGTATGTTTGGTAGGGCCTGGCTCTTAGTCTACATAATCTTTTTCAAATCGTTAGCTCCTAGATTGATAAAATTGGAAGGTCTTTTTATCGAAGAATTCCACATTGTTAAAAAAGTTTTCTCCATGAATTGAAAGATAATTAGCAGGCTCGACTGTCCTGAGCTTATAATCTACAGTTAACTAAATTTTACGGTAATCAGTACATTTTTTAAACTAGATTGTTTTACAGATTTGATGTTCATTTCCTACAGCAACAGGTCTTTATATTTTATGATGTCTCGCTAGCGTATTTTTTCAGAAAATATGCAGCAATTAAATTACACCTCTATTTGATCAATTACTTTCCAATTAGCGATGTGAGTTTATAAAATTAGAATTGTTTAAAAAATATACGATAATGATATTCCTAAATATTCAAATATGTCGGTAAAAAAGCTTCGAGAAATAATGCAGGGAAGCTTGAAAGAAAGCCGATAGCAAGGCAAAACATCCATTTACATTCCACAATTCCACCCAACAAAACCATGAACTTACAAATGGGTTTTTAATGTTTAACTCAAACATAAAACAAGATAGTTATCTTTTTTTAAGGCATCCTTTGATACAGGTATTTATTTTTTTATTTTTACTTTTACACCACATCTACTGCAGTATATTAAAAAGTATTCGGTTTTTTATATCGAGATTGAAAGACCATTCAATGCATTAAGTTGAGATCGTTACGGCTAAATGACCAATGAAATGTATTTTAAAATTCAAAACCATTAGAATCAACAAATGACTCTGACGTTAAACTGGAATTTTATGTTCAACGGAGACATATTCAGAACTAAATAAACAAAAACAAACGATAAGATAATTAGAAAATATACAACTCCCCAAATTTAAGTTCAAGTATGAGAGGGCAAAAATACATCTCGTCAACAAAATTCCAAGAATTCAATAATTAAGAAACGTTGAAAATAAAATAGCTGGACATAAATGTCTTTCTTTATACCATTTACATATTTATACTTTTAATTCGCACTGGTAGGCTGATATGTAGGTACTCCAATAGATTCCAAAACGAAAGGGACTTTTTATTTTATTAAATATAAACATTTTTTTTCAGTAAAATCTAACGTGTAACAAAAACAAGTTATTACAATATAAGAATTGAAAAAAGATAAATTTTCACGTGATAAACGAAGTAGAGAGCTTCCATCGACGGAAAAGAGTGCTTAGATGTGATCAATTAAGGTTTGGAAACAGAAAAAAAAAAGGCCGGTACCTTATCAGGAGAGTACAGTTTTTGTTGAGTTTTGGCCACAAATTCTGCATTATCGTGGTGCAATATCGACGAGTTTTCTTT
Source organism: Galeruca laticollis (assembly GCA_963921935.1). Lineage (NCBI taxonomy): Eukaryota > Metazoa > Arthropoda > Insecta > Coleoptera > Chrysomelidae > Galeruca > Galeruca laticollis. Next base: position 62,438,672 of record OY998177.1, read on the forward strand.
CCTCAATTCTGGTCTAAACCAACAAATTTGTTTTCTCAAACGACGCACAATACTCAGATAATCTTATTAATTTATCATATCAACTTATAGCAAGAATTCCATCACTTTTAATTAACTTTGAGTTTCGGCCTCGTTGGAAGGTGCCATTCCAAAATTTGTTGACATGTTAAACTCGTAACTATGTATTTTTGTAAGTTACAATGCGTTTTATAAATAAGGGATCGGTATTGACTCATTCAGCGACCTCAGGTGATTGAGTTTCTGCAGAAAATTCAAATCCTTTTGCATTAGTCGAGCAGCGACGCATTTCAAATCCAAACGACGATTTTCAGCTACCATTTCCTTTTTTTAGCGATTAGTTCAGTTGAAGACGTTGATGGACGACCTGAGCGAGGTAAATGTTCTACCGCACATCCTCTGCTTCTAAATACACACTTAAATACATTTTGAACAATCTAAATGACATTCAAAATCCGCATGAGAATAGAGACTATTTTACCTACTTTGCGACAAAGATAGTTTTAACAATTCCTTGTGAAGTTTCTAATTGATAAATTCCTGGTACCTTCTCAACTGTATTAGTAGCACAACTCTTGTTGTAATTGTTGAATTTTGAAAGACACATAGTCTCTATTTTCTTTAAAGTTCTTCTCAACACATTGTCTAATATACACATAGATTCAAAAGTTTTGCATCACCCAATATCTCATAAAGTATTTTTTTTCTTCATCTAAAATGGATCATCAAAGTTTTTCGTAAAAATTTTATCATCCACTAATACACATGTTTTAAATATACGAGTATTTTTGCCAGAAAATTAAAATCACAAATTGGTGACTTTTTTGGAAAAATTATAAAAAATTAGAATTATTTAATAATGAGTCTTTCCACGTCTAGACTCTATGCAGGCTTGGAGATGCCTACCCATACTGTTAATCAGATTTATGATATGCTGTTACGGGATATTCCGCCATTACTCCTGAGCGGCATGAACAAGCTCTTGTACACTCCTGGATGGATCCTGGAAAGCATGTCTCAAGCATTTTCTATTGTATTCATATCTGGTGATAAAGCGGTCCAGTCCAAACGATTGACGCCTTCGGTTTCTAGATACCCATTTACAGCTCTGGTGCGATGAGGACGGGCGTTATCGTCCATAAAAACGAAAGCGTTGCCAACAGTTGCTCGCCATAACATCATGTGAGGATCTAGAATCTCGCTGATGTATCTATCATCAGTCATCGTAGGAGGTCAAGGGAGTCAGAGAGAAGATGGCTCGAGAAATTTCTAGACGCTGTTGAACAATCGTTGGCATTATTATAAGAGAGACCCACAAGGTAGTACAGAGTTGTTGCTTCATTAAAATAAATATTGTAAATAGTTAGTAGAAATATATCCCGTAATAGTATAGTTAGTGTAAGTGGTTTAAATGTGTAAATAAATTGAGCCTTGACTTTCTTTAAATAAATTCGCTATACTATCATAAAAATATTCACAAAAAAAACTGATCACATGTTGCAAAATCGGACTTTATTTACAAGTAAAAAAATGCTAGTTTTCTTTTTCACGATACTTACAATATATTTGAGACCAATATCCATTAGTTTATATTTAACATCCTGTATTATATAAATTATAGATGATGGGAGGGAAAATGACAGCACTGGTAACATAAATCTGAATAGCCTACCATAGTAGAATGAACCTATCTAAATCCGAAAATTGCCAGATAGAAACTGTAACACGTAAGGTTTTCTTGTTGCATTAAAAAACCACATCGACTATATTTGTATAATTGATATTAAACTACCATATAAGAAATGAAAAATATTTATTTGTAACGCATTTTATTTTTTCGTTTTATGGGGGGTCATATCATCTCTCTTCAAAAACCAGCAGTGATCATCCATCATGGCTGATCCCATCGCGCTTGGTATCGAATTTCCATTGTTCTGATATCTTGTTGGAACCTTTCCCCCTGCTCGCCGCTGATAGCTCCCAAATTCTCAGGATGATGAGAATGATAAATAGGAATGGAGAAAATACATTTTTAATGACATTCGGCAGCCAAATGATTTATGGGAATCGAAAAGTTCATTAACTAGCTGTTCATAGTTTGCATCCATATTGTTGCCCAAAAATCCCATCACGACAGTTACGAATGAGTTCCAAGCTCTAAGTTCTTGCGTGGCAAGCTTTTCTATAAAATTAATATCGTCCAGCAACTTAATTTGTGGCCCATTAAAAATACCCTCCTTTGACTTGGCTTCACTTAACTGGGGAAAGTCTTGTTTTCATTATGTAATAACACAGCTTTTAAACTATATTTCGATAAGTCTATGAACAAGCACCATTCACAAGGAGAATGCTTGATATCGAGTTCTTGCATTAAACCATCGATATCAGTACAGGCACAACGAATTTTCCATATTGTAAAATGTGGAAAACGCGGCATTTATTTTTCTAAAAGTTGTAATTTTCGCTTCTTTGGCAAGTAAATTCCACTCCTTCAGTCGGGAACCCAGGAGTTCTGACTGTTGCGTTGACAACCACCAATTCACGTACTGAATCATTTAACTCTTTTTGAACAATCAAATGTGGCTCGCCCGAACTGGAACCAGGCGAGAATGTGGAGTCGGTATAATGTACCTCGGAGCATCCCGAAGAACCATTATTATCTCCATTATTTCCCAAAAAATATCTTGCCAACCAAAGGCGCCGTAAGTACTGGTAAGTCTGCATTGTGAGGAACTGGTCTTATGGCAGATTGCAAATTTGGATATTTGATCTTACGCTTTTTTTTGGTATAACCATCAATATCTGTCATAGAAAAATGGTTGGTGGGTTCTAGCCAACCATTGGAATTGCAAAAGACATACTTCTTCTTTTCCCTTTCATCCACTGAACCAATGACACACTACAGCGGACACGGCACACATGGGGAGCTCCCACTGTTTGTCTTAATATCCGATTACAACACCAAAATACATGAAAAAAGCTTTTTTCACATTTTCAGAAAATGGTCTGGCTCGTGACTTCGTCATAAATTCTCCACAAATATTACAAAACTTGTCAGGAGCAATTTTGCAACTGCGGCTCGTAAGACTTGACATTTTTGTCGTTCAAAAAATTTTCTTAACTACACAGAACCATTCACTTTAAAACTTATTACCTGCGAACAAAAAAATGATCTAAAGAGCATATTGAAAAGTAGTACGTATTAGGGCTTTATGAATATTTTTTCTATTATTTGGAAGGTATTAGCATTATAAAAATAATTGTTTGAACTGGGTTACCAAAATCGGCCAGTGTAATTAATTCAGAGGTCGACATCTACGACAAACGACAAATATCTCTCTCTCTCTCTCTCTCTCTCTCTGCATTTTTTCCATATCAACATGGAATATTTGGTCTAATCATTACATGTTAATCTTACTTTATGTTAAATCACTCGAAGTTAATTCATAATATTCATAATATCAACAAAAATATAATAAAAAATTCTTGCATTGTTAGTCTTTGTACGAACAAGCTCTCTATATCCTGTATGCTCATAAAACACCGATGTATGTACATTAATAGGCCGGTTCTCATCAATGAGTCATGTTCCAAAGTACATGTTTGGGCGCTAAAGCAGTTCCGTGTGGTTGAGGACATACATTTCAAGTCCCCAATCATTGTATTGTTGGGGAATTGCTATTCGTTGATTAACCGTCTGCAGTTATGCATAGTGGGTCAGTCCCGAATGTACCCTATTAAATCGTGTATATTGTCAATGGATTAAAAGGGTTCAAATAATTGTGAATCTATTATTAAGTGAACAACACATACAAGTAAAATACTATAAAAATAATAATGTTCAATATAAGTTACCAACACTAAATAAAAGAATAATGAAAATTTATAAATCTATATTATATTAAAATAACGCATATATTCATTTTTAGCTTACTGAGTAGATTCCACAAAGTAAGGGTTGAGACAGTTCATTTTTAGGTAAATAATACTATTGAAATTTTCCGAAGCAGGTCGATTTTTAATTTTGATTTATCTGCACTGAATAGTACACGGGAAAAGAGAACTACTGAGATATAACAAATAAATATATAGATAACAGAATAATCAGAGCTAAAATGAAGAAACTTAGAGAAAACTACTAACATCTCACTCACCTCAAACCGTGTTTAGCTTCAAGTAAGCTTTATACAACCCACCCTTAAGATATCTCTAACTTTAAGGAATCCTTAAGAAAGTCGCTGCAATCGGCTGTTGGTTCTACAGTTTGAATTACCTATTTCAAAATTTTATTCGTACCGGTTGGTTCCTCCATTCTGTCATAATTTGTTGTATTATCCGCAATGTATTTTGTTGTTTATTGTAAGCATTCGAAAATACCCAACCAATTAGCAAGAGACAAGTGAAAACAGTTTGAACAACATGGATGTGTCACTCCTACAAAACATGGAACGCGTACACAAAATCGTCAAATCCAACCCGAAAAAGAAGAAAGAGATATTTTAATATATGTAAGTGTGAAAAATAATACTTTACAGTCGTCCACTCATTTAGCCAATGATTTTGATGTTGATCCGACAACGATTTGGACTGTATTAAAAAAATGTCTATCGTAGTTTTAAACTGAAAAAGAGCCATGAAATATTTGCAGACGATCAATTTCGTAGAATGAAATTTTGTGAAATAGTTATGGAAAAAATACAATTGGATGCAAACTTTTCAAAAAATATTTTGTCATAGATGACTTTTACAATACACGGTGCACATAATTCATCCGTCCAGGACAAACCTACACAAACACTACAATAGTAGAACTCAATATCCCCAAAAGTTAAATGTTTGGTCTGGAATATTAGGTGAACATTTAATTGGACCATTTTTTATTGACGGCAATTTAACCGGACAAAAATATTTGAATATGCTGCAAAACCAAATTACTCCTGCCCTCATACAATTAGGTGTCAACTTCAATGATATTTGGTACCAACTTGACCCTAATGCATCGCATAATTATCGATTAGCAATACATTTTTTAAATACACAATTTCCCAATCGGATAACCTCCACGGATAGTAACATTACGGTAACATGGCCTGCTGGGGTTATGTGAAATCGAGAATTCATGGATTCCAGGAGAACAGGGCCAGTTTTATAAATGAACTTAAGGAACAAATTCTACAAGCTTGTATGGAGATAACACCTCAAATACTCACCCATGTTCGTCAAGAATTTTATAACCGGCTCGGTTACTGCTCAAAATGGGGGTTTATTCGAACATTTGATTTAAATTCATTGAAGAATTAAGAAGTGTTTTAATTTTTTTATTTATTACCTATCAGAATATTACTTTCATTTGAATATATTTGGTATTTTCATTAGAATTCGATTTTATTTAAGTTTATTATCCAAACAAACAAGTTGCCATTTTATAATATGTACATTATTTAATTATTGAATTGCAATAATCAATTATTTCCAAAAGTAGCCTATTCAATCGTCGAATTGTTTTTCATATTATTACATAAAATTATTAGATTTTCAACCTATTTTTACAATCTTTATAAAGATTGGAGTGATATTTGTAAAACAATTTAACAGTTTGTGCAACGATTCTTTTTTCGCATGTTATGATACCATGTTAAAGAAAATAGGTGATACACTGAATATACTTGTTTTTTTTCTAATAGATTATCGCTTATGGACGCTGTGTTAAACCCCATGTTACCAAAGAATATTCATAGTACTGCATAATACAGGAATATTGAGGAAGCGGCATATTAAAATTTTTTATTCTATCAGTTTTTAGATATACAACGAAATACTAAAAAAAGACTTGTTAGAAATGGCTCACATATCTCAAGAACCAAACATCATCAACAAAAAAAGTTATCATAATAATTTAAGTGATATTTATTATTACCTATTATCTATTGATAAAAATGATAAAAATCTTTCAATTTGAAATTCTTCTTCTATTTAACAAACTTTAGGTTAAAATAACGTCATTTAATTAAAAAAGAAGATAACCATAACCAATTCAATATTGTTTAGATTATTTGTATGTTCTTTAAAAAAAGAATAACTGTTTATAATACTTTTGTTTAATTTCATTTTGACAATTATTGTTTAAAAAATTCAAATAACTCTTGATATTTTATACAATTTACCATGTACAACTTTTATATCAACCTCATATACTGTATCCTTGAAAATGGAAAAAAACAAATTCCGAAAGCTTGGACAAAAAGTATGAAGAGTCATCTTTATAATTTGCCGCTTCCCCAATATTTCAGTGTTTATATATATATATATATATATATATATATATATATATATATACAGTATGTGCACCAACTTAAAAATATTTTCAAACACATTTTTACGCCCGATCTAGTCATAAGATTTTCTTCTCAAATTCTAGGACAAACGGTTTCCGAGATACAGCCGGTACCCACCTTTAGTTGACCATCCATATCTGTATATTGTCGGCGACTATCCACTTCAGTCAGAATTCCATAAGAAGAAACAATGCAAAAATTGAATAGCCCTGGTGTGATAACTTATTATGTAATATGTGTTAATGATGAAATGGCAAATGAATTTAACGTTTCAATTATTCCGCCCCATCAATGCTAGTTAAACCGGATAGAGCTTAATTGAGTCGAAGTGAAAAGAGATGTCGCGAGGAAAAACAACACAATTGATATACTTTGCGTAAATGCCTGCACCTACATAAAGAAGAAATGAGGTTTTGCGACGATATATGTGTTGAAATGGTAGCTCAACCACTTATTATCGAACTAGACAAAGCTAAAGATAATTAGGAAAGGTCGCCTGCTATTATCTGTGTATTTATTGTTATCAGTTGAAATTCAGTTTCCGAGAGTTGGGTGAAAGTCGTCACTTGGGTCTCCCTTCCTGCAAGGTTAGCTACCTGTCTGTTATATCTACTTATCGACAACATTTGGTGAATTTTGGGAAATATTTTCATCAAATTCCTTAATCCAACTCATTTTCCGACAAATGAGGCCATAATTCGATGTAGAATTTTCCGCTCTACACGATGATCAAGTTATTTTTCGTCTATCAATAGCAGTTTTTGAATAAATGGCAAAAAAGTCAAGTTTGGCTGTTTTCTCGAAATCCCGGATATGTAGCACAAAAATTTCTCCAGATTTGAATTCCTGATAGTCAAAAACCCTTATATGCCAAAATGCAACTTTCTGCAGAACATTTCGAATTCAGAGCTTATTTGATTGGACTAAGCGAGTAATACTGAACGCTGGTTAGTAATATTTGGAGCATGCCCGTGACAATAATTATCTATAGAATATATTTGCTTTTAAAATTATACTTGGTATAGTCAAGATAAAAAAAGTTGTATTATTTGGAAATGCAAGTACCAACGTGTAAAATAATAGGTTTTAAAAAGTTTTCTCATTTATTTAACAACTAGTATTATTACAAATTCTACAAATAAGATGCGCTCATTACCTCCGCTCGTATTGTTATACAGAATTTCGATTTCCCACTATAGCTTATGATTTTTGTGCGCTTTAAGATTTAATTCTAATAAATAAACAAAAAGTGGAAATTAAATTTAAGTATTAATAATTCTAATGACTATTCAGATACATTTTCAATTACGAAACTCACCATGACACTCTTCTTTTTATAATAGCGGACAACATTCTAGTTTATATTCGCCATAAATAAACCTTAGAAATAACATAAATTACTGCATCAATCACTGTCTCTATTAAATAAATACACTGTCGTGGCAATAAAACTCAACCACCTTGTACAAGTAATAAAATGGCGCGTTCATTCAAGCCAACAAAATTAAACATTGAGTTTTTTATAGTATTTTCTCCATTCCTAGTCGGTAATTTGTAATATTATACCACAGTTGATTTTTTCAGAATTCTTCTATGCATTATTTATTCAAGTCAACGTTCTCGGAAGACCTTCTCTTTGTTTATATACCATTTTGCTAATTCTTCACTTCCTTGTAAACGAGAATAAATATGAATGTTTATTTTAAAATCATACTTCCTAGCTTAAGACGATTTGTATAACAGCAACATTAGGTTTGTTTGTCCATATAATTCTGAATTCAACATTTTTGTAAATTAATCGTTATTAATGTGATAATTCTTGGAGTTTTTATTACAAAACTATAACTCTATATACAGTGTCAATTACAGTGTCAATTATGGAAAGAAACAGTTTATGTCCTTAGTTTAGAAAATTATAAAATGCGAGAAACTTCAACTTATGAATTCAATTGTGCGCTCTAAACATACATCCAAATGTAAAGGGAGATTCACGGAAGTAGAGCACAGTAGGTATTTTTTAATTTTAATGCTTCTTAATAAACTGATTTTAGCGAACTATATATAATACTTATGAATAATACAGGGCAAAATTTGCAAATTATGTATCATTTAATTTTATTTAGATTAAAATAAATGCTCAAAATGTACTCCACCTAGTTGTTATAGCACAAGAGCTGGCGTCAAATTTTGCTTGAGAATTGCATTCTTCCCAAAAGCTATTTAAATGAATAGCTTTTGTACCATATCGTTTATAAATTGTATAAACCGGTATTTAGCTAATTTAAAAATACCTCGAAAAACCCAAACAATTATTAATTTCACTCTGTATTCATTCACAGGAGAGGTAGACCCAGAAGAAAGTGGATATAAGCCTGCGAAGTATACATGAGACGAAATGGCGAGCAACCACTAACAGGAAAAAGTATAGAAAGCACGTCTATTAACGTAGCCTTGTCAACACAGCCGAATCAAATCTGAAATAGGTAGGAATTTGGTGCTTTTTATGCTAATTTGTTGCGATAAAACGAATTTTGTTGCTCAAACCGCTTTGGAAAAAATAAGGAATTGCCAGTCATTTATCAGGAGAAACGGGGGAAAAATTAACCCGAATTTGTTGCTAATTCGTTGCTACCAATTAATGCAGAAAATAATGGAATGGAGTCAAAAATTATAAATTTTTAGAATTGGTGGGAATTCAAAATAAACATTCTCAATTGAATGCTGCAAATACTTCGAACGCTTGTACATTTTGAATCGAGGATTGAAGAATAATTGCAACAACAGCTGTTGGAATTGACAAATTAATTTGTTGCTGACAACAAACAGAAAATATTTCCAAGTACAGCACAGTCAATGCCAGTAGTATATTTATTGAGCATTGTCATGGTTATAATTATATATTACTGCGATATCTTATGCCACAAAATGTGACGATGCACGTTTACTATTCCTATAATATGATAGGTTGTGAAATAAAAATATCGACCAACTTGTGAACAAACTTCAATGTCATTCCCCGTGTAACTACACATACTCAACTCCTGTTCGCTTCGCTTGTTATAAAATGCCAAAGCCAAACCAAAATATATCAGTGGCGAACCTTAATTGAAATACCACAATATTTCCCCCCTCGCCCCGCAAAATAAATTTTTATTATTTTGACAAATATAATATTATTCATAATTTGACCGTTCAATTGATTTAATGTTTCTTTTTGGTCGCAAGAACTCACCGTTAACTGTTTGATCTGTATTCGCGCACAAATGAATATTTTCGTTTTCGCTTTTATCGCTTACGGTAATTTCTTTGGTCGCGACATCTGAATTAGGGAAGTGAGACTTCTACATAATTAATTAATTTAATTTGATTCAGGAGGCGCTTCCATACAATATTTAATTCAGGTATGTTTACCAAATAAACACCTCTATCCATTTACTAAAAGAATCAACCAATATTAAGAATTTTTTTAGTAAAACAGGTCCTAAATAATTTAAAACTGATTTATTAGGTGTTTTTTTATTCAGAATACAATTCTCACATGTAGAACAAATTTATTTAAATAGGGCGACCAAAAACATGATCTAGCCAAACTTTTTGATTTCACAATACCCAAATGAGATGAATGAAGATCCTTTAATATTACTTTTCTGAGTTTCATAGGAATTGTAATTCTATTGGTCCGTAATAAGGAATTATCTTCGATGCTTAACTCAGCCCAGCGGCGGAGCCGGTTTGCGGCGAATTGGGGTATCCCTTTCTCTGGGTGAAAAATAGTAGTAAGGGGTTTATTATCGGTTACTAAGGTGAACTCACGGCCGTAAACATACTGATTAAATTTACAAATACCGAATATAATCACGAGTCCCTCTTTTTCGATTTGAGAATAATTTTTCTCAGCTTTCGTCAATGTTCGTGACGCATACGCGATTTGGTTTTTGTGTACCAACCGACATGACATGCGCTATCAAACCCGCAACTCCATACGGTGAGGCGTCAGTAAGAAGTTTTAAGGGCATATTCGGGTCATAATGCACTAAGGCAAGGGCGGAGGTCAATAATTTTTTAACTTTAGCAAATACTTTTGCACACTTTGCTAACCAGAACCATTTTACATCGACCTTAAGTAGTTCATACAAAGGATGCAATAGCGATGATAAATTTGGCAAAAATTTCCCATAATAGTTAATTAGACCTAACCACGGCTTAAGCTGTGTAACATTCTTTGGTACCGGAGCATTATTAATAGCGGAAGTTTTTTTTCAAACGTGCGTAGCCCCTCGTGATCAATGACAAACCCTAAATAAGAAATTTTATTTTTTAAAAAATCGCATTTCTTTAAAGATATTTTTAGGCCAGTCTTGTAATTTTGACAAAACTTGATGTAACCGTGACAAATGCTCTTGCCTATTTCAACCCGTAATTAATATGTCGTCCAAAAATATAGCCGCACCCTGAATTCCCCCTAAAAGCGATTCCATTAATATTTGAAATTTAGCTGGAATGCTCGCTATCCCAAAAGAGGTGTTTCGGAGAATAAAAATATTTTGGTTAAGTTAAGAAAGGTTACAAATTATATGTAAAAAAATATGATGCAAGCAAATCGCCCAAGATGGTATTCTTACCTGAAGGTCTCGGATGATCTTCTGCTGGGTTGCAACCCTTCTTGAAAGCGATATTGTGGACTGTAGCAGGGGTTCAATGGGTTTTATTAAAGTTCCTGGCACTAGCGCGTCAAATATTAACTACGAACGGTTCACTTCGACAACTGTTCTGCTTCTCTCTCTCTCTCTCTGCTTGGAGAACTGGGTTTTTGAATTGAACATAATGTGTATGTACCGTATGTCCGCTAGGTGTAAAAATACCACCAACGATTTGCATTTTATTATTAAATAACTTTACATATTAAATATAGATCATAACAAATTAAAATAAAATTAATGAATACTTAACAAGGGGCTCTATGATATTCAAATAATTCCTTATGAGTAGATATCGGCTACCAACGTTTTCGATTTTTCCTCTAAACTAACTTGAGTATAAGCATTAGTTAAATTCAATTTTGTAAAATGTACTCCACCCTGTAATTTTACAAATAACTCCTCTATTCGCGGTAGGTAGGGTACTGATCTATTTCTATAAATGTATTGACCGTAATTTTAAAATCGCCGCAAATTCGTACTGTACCATCACTCTGGAGAATTGGGACTATCGGAGCTCCCCTGGAATTGTAATCTATGGGTTCAATAACTCCTAATTTTTGAAGTCGTCGGCTCCTTTTCAAACTTCTCCTTAATCGCGAACGGGAGCGGGCGAGCTTTAATGAATTTCGGAGAAACTTCTTCATTTTTTAACTTTATTGAAATTACTCCTTTATTAAAAGTACCCAGGCCTGTTTCAAAAACTTCGCTAAACTTATTTAGTAATAATTTTAAATCATTAGGTACAGCCAAATAGGAATTATTTTAAATATTGAGATTGAACAGATTAAAAAAAAACACGTTCTAGCAAAGGTGGACCAGATGTCCCTGGTATAACATAAATATTTAATTCATTGTTTACATTTTTATAGACAATATTGCAAACTTGCATTTGTCCATTGCCGGTAGTGTTTTTTGTTGTAGCTGTCTCACTTGTACGTGGTAGTTACCGGGCGTTGTAGCTGAACCAACTGACGTAGACGGCTTCTGGTGAGTGCGCAACGAATTTAGTTTCGCCTGCGCATACTGGAGGTCCTGTTCTCTTTTTACAGCAGCGTTGTTAAATTCTGGCATGGTACCATGAGCCGTTGCAATTTCAACAACTTTTAAACAAAACATTCTTTTTTTTCCGCAAACAATCGATCTTGTACAACACCTGGGATGTAATCAATTACAAAATGATCACGAAGCACTAAATCAAACTCTGTATTTTCAAAATCACATAACACTGCCAAACTTCTCAACCGAGCCGACCATTCTCGCGATGTTTCACTCGACAATTTACGCGAATTATAAAACTTTAATCGAGCCGGAAACCCCTAAACTTAGTTGAAAATGTTCCGTTGACTACGTAATCAACTCAGATTACTTCTTCATTTCTGGTTGTACTGGTAAACACAAATTTTGCACTAGTCTGTAGGCTTCTTCACTAAGTGCATTTAGCAAAATAGCGGTTTTGCGTTTATCTTCTTCAATAGCATTTGCCAGGAAATAATTTCCTAATCGCCTACTAAAAATAGACCAATCCGACAATGATTGGTCGAATTCTCTCAAATGTCCAATAATTTCACGAGTTTCAGCCATTTTGGGTGAACTCACAACAAGAAAAAAACTGCACGTGGAATTTCCCTTTACAAACTGCGATTTAATTGCAGAACTAGGATCAAAATCTTCGTCGCCACTGCGATATCTTATACCACAAAATGTAACGATGCACATTTACTATTCCTATAATATGATAGGTTGTGAAATAAAAATATCGACCAACTTGTCAACAAACTTTAATGTCATTCCCCGTGTAAACTACACATACTCAACTCCTGTTCGCTTCGCTTATTATAAAAAGCCAAACCAAAATATATCAGTGGCGTACCATAATTGATATACCACAATTACCATCAAAACAGCTGTCGAAACTTACAGATTAAATTTTTGCTGCAAAAAAACAGCAAATATAGCACTGTCAATTCCAGTAGTATATCTATCTAATATTAAACCACATAACTAGCTTTATAATTATATTAAACCATAGAACTAGAATTTGCTAGTCTCATGCTATCAACTGAAGTGTGATGCTTAGTTGACATTTGTGATGCTTATTTTGAGCACTCTTATTATCTTCTATATCCGTAGCTGATTTTTTAATGTTGATTAGTTCTAGGTAATTCCTTTTTTATTTGTCCTTTCGTGTCAACTCTTGGAAGTGTCAAAAAATATTGATAATTTTTTTTATTATTCAAATACTTTTTTATATTGATTTTTTACGTAATAACATATATAATAAAAATTGTCAATTTTTATGACTACATTATCTGATTTACCATTATGGTATGGTGTACTCCTCATCCAAAGTCTGTAATATGATTTTACCAGGGCACTTCGATATTTCGTTAATAAGCGCTTCAAGTGTATATAAAGTAATACTGATAAATTTACCAATACATATCGGTGGCACCTTTTTACTAACTACGGGTAGCACATCTTACTTTTGAATATCAACGACGCTAATAAGAATTCTTCAAATCGTCGATCGACTATGTAGTCGGCACGTGTCCTTTGAAACAAGTGTTGGAATATCTGTTGTGGTTACAAACTTTATAAACATGAAAATTTGATATTTTTTTAAAGAACATTAGCGCGCCGTTTTCTGGATAATTTCGTAGTATGCACGAGACATTTGTTATTGAATGCGATATATTTATTTTATATACAGTTGTGTTATTTATTTTGTGATATTTGTGAAATGGCTTTCTGGAGACCGTCTCAGGAAAATGCTGAATCTAACAAACTGCTTATTATTGACGATTCACATTAAGAATGAAACTCCTGCTAATAACGTGATGTAAGTTATGATAATATCCAAATTAATGATGAAATACATCTTAATAATAGAATTCTAATAACGATCAACATGAGACAAAATTTTGAGAATTTAAAAACTGAGTATTGCATAAATCATTAGAAACACTTAAACAAATTTTAATATAATGTGGTCGTAAGTATAAAAAATTCGATAGTCGAATGTGTATTGAAGAATCGCCCCGTATTATGGTACTTCATCAAAATTATTTACGACAGATTTTAAGTTATAGAGAAATAGAAATATAGTTCATTTAGATGAAGCTTGATTCGTCCCTCACGATGTCGTTCAACGCGATTGGGCTAGCGATTCACAAAATTGTGTCTATGCGCCTTGCTCGAGGGGAAAACGAGTAATCATTTTACACGCTGGGTTTGACCTAGTAAAACCAAAAAGTATAGAAGTGTAACGACCTTCAAACGTAAATATCAAGAGAAAAGCGTTGTCATATTTAATTCTAAAGTTTCTTTGTGAATAATTCGGAAATAATTATGAAAATTCAAAAACTAATAATTTTAACATATATACCTACTTGAATTTTTTTAAATTCTGTTATGTATGTAATACATTCGCCACACGTCAAGCTCTCGGAGGTAGGGTTACAAAACTATCGATAGTTTTTGACTATCGATAAAATATTTTGCATATATCAAAATCTATCTTTTCAGCCAAAGTCTGGATGGATTTGTTAAATGAGACATTTTGCTGTATGCATGCACAGGTGGAGCGAGGATGGTAAGATAGTAAGAGGCAAGAAGAAGCTCCACTTGGTTAATAAAAAAACACAAAAAAAGAAGAATAGCCGCGAATAGGCATTATAATAAATGAAAGAAGATCAAGAATTAAAGATAAATACGACGATCATTTAATATTTGTCACTAAAAATATGTGGTTGTTAAGCTAACTAGAATTAAAGATTAAATTTTTCGTTTTATTTTTGTAAATCCAAAATCCGGCGTTACATTTATTTAGAATATTAAACTATCGATGGTTAATGAGCAGAATATCGATAACTATCGATGGGTCCAACTATCGATAGTTTCGTATCCATACTCTGAGGTCATTCCACTTTCTATACTATTTGGTTTTACTGTAATCACATTTACATACTTATGCAAGTCTTTACTCTCTGAACAAACAATAAATATGTCACCCTCATTCATACAGATTATCAATTGTAATAAAACATGTATATTATTATACGGTTGATTGCTCACCCTTAATGTATCTCACAACCGGTTTTACACAAACAAGCTCGACACGACACGGTTAAAATGAGTACTTTATCGACTTTTATTTTCTGCAGAAGGGAAATTACACACCACTTGATCATTAAAACTGCCAGTAGCAACACTAGTGGTATCAAATGATAATAAATGTTAAGCTATTTTAACGCATGGGCGTTTTTAGTAGGAAAAAAATAAAGCAACACGTTGAATATTGTGACAATGATAATATTTCTTATATTAAAAGAGTATATTATACAGTGTGTATACAGAGGTAGTTAAAAGTCAATAAACGTGTACGTTTATAGCTATTAGTCTGAATCCACATGAGTACGTGATCACCGATCCGTTGTAACCACGTGACTACTACCAACCACGTGGTTACAACGGATCCGTGATCACGTACTCATGTGGATTCAGACTTAGTATATTAGCCTCTCAGTTGCGAACTGTTTAAAAGAAAGTAAAAATCATAGATGTGTAACTGTTAATCACGGACAGTCTGACAGATAAGTATTTCCTGTGATTACTTCGCTATGTTGTGTAAATGAATATAGTACAATATACTTTTGTGCAAACGTCACAATATATTGTCCAGTGCGGATACTACTGACAAAATTTACGAATATCAAATTTGTGAAGGAAATGATGAAAATGTAGATTTACTATTGCAAAGAAATTGTTTTGAATGTTTACAAACAATAAATTCGTGGATTTACAACTTTGGCATTAAGAGAACAGATATTGTGGTGGCTAATATGACTAAAGTTCTCGTACTGATTTTTTGGTAGTGTGGAAACCGGTACTGGATTAACCCTAGAACACTGTAGCTATTTTGTGTCGCATAATACTGTTGACCCTTAAAATTTACGTACCTCGAAAATGCCAGATGAAAATATCGTAATATTTTAATAAAAGTAATAGAAAAGTCACTAAAACCATTTATTAATTGAAAAATAAAATAATATAACATAACATAATGGTAACGATACATAGAAATCAAATATTATTATTTTTTAATATGAAAACACTTGGGACACAAACAATAAACCATTGCACTTCGGACAATATGTTGAGGGCATCCTTTTCTTGCTGTTGGACACAAGTGGCAGTATTTTCTTGCATAGGTGAGTTGCGGGCAATGGTTAAAATTTTACCTTATTTAATAAGGGGTGTCTCAGGTAGTAACCGTCAAGGGATTATCGGCATTCCCGGAATACGTAATTTTGACAATAACGCAAAGGATGCTAATAAAATGAGGAAAAAACCAAAATACCGTGAATAGGATATTTGTTGTACTAGAATTTCAAGACAATAACAAGCCAATTAATGTTCTGTTATGGGGACTGCCCTAATAGTTTTACCTTGGCGTGGGTAGGGAGTAGGCAGAGGTTTTATTAGAATTCTATCTTAACAAATATTTTACGGGTTGTATTTTATTTGTCTACGAACTATTGTACAACAAAGATGGAAATTAAGTGTGAAGTTATGTTAAGTGAGAAGGGCAAAACTCTTCTAGTGGTAAACCGTGGAAAATTTCGAAAATGTAGAACGATGGCATCTGGCAAAACTTATTAGCGTTGTACATCAAAAATGTGCAAAGCAAAACTATATACCGTGGGCGAAAATAAAATTGTGGAAAGTGAATTAGTGCATAATCATGAAGTGGATAGTACTCTCGATAGATAAAAACTAAGTAACAGCGTGAAAAGAAAGCCTGTTGAAGATATTTCTGAGCGACCGATGAAGTTAATCCATAGAGTTAAAAAACTGTCCTGAATTGGTGAGCAATCTGTCGTTAAAGGACTTGGATTATACAAGAAAGAATATTTATTCTGCACGCCGTACGTTCTTGCCTCCTCTACCAAAAAATATTCAAGATGTACATGAAGCGTTAATATGTCTGGACATCAAAACATTACAGCTTGGTCAAATCAGCAGAGCTAAAATAGCAAACACGAATAAGAACTAATAGAAATTTAAGTGCTCTTTACGTGCTAATTACAGCCTTTAATTAAAAATTTCGTGCTCTTTTAGTTTCTCTAATAATTGTTGTTTAAATGTTGCCCGCTAGCTTAAACGAAAGTTAGCAGAGCACTATCAATAATTGGTAAGTAATTGACTGTCTCGACCCTTACTTCGTGGAATATGCTCATATTAGTGTTTTTAAATGAAACTCAAGGTCTCTAGTTAATTCCACAATATATTGTGGAATTAACTAGAGACCTTGAGTTTCATTTAAAAACACTAATTGGTAAGTAATTAAAAAAACTTTTGCATACAAATTAAGTGCTCTTTAAGTGCTAATTATTGCCTTTAATTAAAAATTTCATGCTCTTTTAGTTTTCTAATAATTGTTGTTTAAATATTGCCCGCTAGCTTGAACGAAAGTTAGCAGAGCACTATTAATAATTGGTAAGTAATTGAAAAAACTGTTGCACACAAATTAAGTGCTCTTTAAGTGCTTGCGTTGTTTTAAATTAAAAACTCATGTAGCAATAAATAATAAAATGTTGTAAATGAAAATATTGAAAAATGTTTACAAACGATGCGTCAAAAAAAGTTACAAAATCCCGTCATGGGCTCGTGATGTTGTAAACTTAAAACATTATCAGCAATAAATAATAAAATGTTTGAAACAATATTTATTTGTTTTTTGTAAAAGTTGCGTACACGTGGTCGTATATGGTGTTTTTTAAAAATGACTTGTAAATTTCTTTGCATTAAAAAATGTCCAATAACATCATTTCCAAAGGTACAGGGGTAAAATGTGGTACCAAAGACAAAATATGTTCTGGTAAATTTAAGAGTTGGTACACGTGGTCGTATATGGTGTTTTTTTAAAATGTCTTGTTAATTTCTTCGTATTAAAAAATGTCAAATAACCTTAGTTCCAAAGATATTTTGATAGAAACAAGTTGTATGTTTTGAAATAAAGAATTATTTTATTTGATAAACATTTATTTGAAAACTTTTGGTAAAAGTTAAGTATATATAAACTGAAGATAAAAAAACAAAAAACTGTCATATATTACGTTCCACTGATTATGTTGAAAGAAAGTACATTAAAAAGATAGCCTGTTCTATTTAACTGTATTTATAACTTCCAGTCACTTTTTACATAACGTCTATTTTTTGTTAGACTTGATTTCCTGATGGTTTATTTATCCATCAATTTTTTATTCTCTCGCGTGCCAAAATTCAATAAAAAATATTATTTTTCCGAAATATTCTGAAAACTGAATGTTTTTTTTACCGATTTGTTTAATATTTTCTAATTTTTCTCGAAAAATGAAATTACTTTTTTTATTTATTTCCTTTTTCATTATCGTGTTGGAAATACCAATATACACATTTTGACGTTTATGTTATGTCAGTAGCTCTACTAGTTTAAAAGCTGTGACCGTGCAAAAACATTTTCAATGTTACAAAAATATTACAGTATTAATGAATAAACGATACAAAATTCAAGTTAGCAGATATATGTTTATAGAAAAACTAAAACAGCACAAAATGTATGTTTGAAAGATATAATTAGCACTTAAGAGGGGCCTCCTCACAGGTATATAAACCTAAAAACCTACACAATACTAGTTACTAATTTAGTAATTATTTGGTTCAAAATATTTACGATAGATGTCGATACTAGTACTGAATCGGCTTTTACTTATTCAACATATTTTCTCTCTCTGTCTTTCCACTCTTGACGGTTCAAAGAAACGCATCTCTGTTCGAATGTTTTGATTTTAAATATTTCGACTGGTTGTGAGCACCAAGGGCTCTTCGGAAACGGTAATCTTAGATCAGATAGATCACTTATCAGCTGATTGTGGATTCTAACCAAGAACGAGATTTTTATCAGAGTTTCCGAACGACGCGAGTTCTGTTTTGTGTGGAAATGTCAAATTTAATACTTAACAAAAACTTTTTATTTTTATTACTTTAGTTTCGTGGGTTGGTTTTTCATGTGCTTCTGTCCATACTCATCTTGTAAAGCTTTAATTTGTTTTCACTCATCGTTGACACTAAATCTTAATACCAACAAGCTATTTTTTATATCGAAAAGCCAAAAATTATAAAAACCGCAGGTCTGAGCAATTTGCTAACTACTTGGCTAAAAACACTTAATAACTTTTTATTTGAAGAAAACAAAAAGAAAATTTTAATACCAATAAGCAATTTTTTATATTGAAAAGTCAAAAAGTACAAAAACCGCAAGCCTCAGCAGCCTGCCCACTACTAGGCTTAAAGAGTTAATAACATTTTAGCTTGAAGAAAACAAACGAAACAATCCGTCAGCTGATCGCATTTACCCACTGATGTACTAGGGTAGAAAGGATCCAAACATATGATTATGATCCGCTCAGTTCGTTCAGTTTCCGAACGTGAGTGAACGTGATCCGGATTACTTTCCGAACGTTCAGATCATGAGCGGGTTAACCCGATCATAGATTCCGAAAAGCCCTATCGAAACCTTATCTCCATGGGTGATTTATGCTTATCTCTGTTTTTTATGTTGCATCCAAACCACAGACCAGCTGTGCATAGATAAGAGAATATTATATACACGGATCCAAACAAAATATCAATTTGAGTGTAGCTTTTTGATTATTTAAGAGTTTCATAAATGTAAATATACATATTTAAAAACATTCTACCTTTCAAAATTTGTACCATTTATATTAACATAATAAAATATTTTCATAATTATACATTTCTGTTTGTTTCATGCTAAGAAAATTAAACTGCGGAAAAGTTGCAAATTTACATGATGTCTGAAAACACAGAGCGTCGTGTCACAACTTTGCCTCAATCTAATCATATTCAGAGTTTCTGTTGGTTGCTTTCAAATTTTATTTGACATGTAGGCTCTTTTTTCAACTACATGTGTAAATATATTCAATTATATCTAGAAACAAATAATATAAACAAAGAGTTTCCAAATTTATTATACAAAGAAATATTTACTTGTAATACAATGCTTTACATTTAATAGAAAGAGGAAAGTAAGGTACACTGAGGAATTTCAATTTAAAATAGCAAACGTTTAAAAAACTTACAAAACAACTATAACAACTAACAAAAAATTTAAAGCGAAAGATCTGTAATGACAAATAATACTATATATTGTGGGGAGATCGATATATACAGTACAAAATCAAACATACAATCAACATGTACAAGTTTGCTTCTACCTTGTTTGCAAAGATTGATCATATGTGTTGTGGAGATTGGAACTGAAACATTTTTCCTTCATTACACAAAAAAATAGTTGGTTCATTTTCTTTTTTCCATGACAGATACACATAAGTGTGATCACCTGAATGGTAAATATTTTTTTTTGTTTTTATATAATACATTATTGGTATTATTACTTTTCCATCCAACCCATCTAATATGCGAGAAAAGTATTGGTTTACCCAAAAAAAAGTTGGAATTTCGGATTTTTTGAGTTGTTTTTACGTTTTTCAGCAAGAACAACACAAAAAAATGGTTTTTAGTAAAAAAATCCTATCTGTATAACTCGATACAGCCCCCGAAGTGCAACAAGTCACCAATTTTATGACTGAATATTATTCAGGATATCTCACAGATCCCCAGAGCCAGTAGAGTGCTATGGTACTTGAAGTACCACATTTTTGGAGAAATTTCAGTTTGTTAGCACGGTACAGCCTCTGGAGTGTATATAAATGACCAATTTCATGATTAGATATGATTGCGACATTTATAACCGATGTTGCCAAGTTATACGAAAATCCTCAAACAAAGAGAAATTTTTTAACAAGAAAAACTATGCACGTCATAAGATTATTAGGTATATTCAGGAACTTGCAATATCTATATAGTGAGCATTTTACCTGTATGTTAGGTATCTTATGTTTTCAAAATTCGATTTTCGACTTCGTAGTGTATTTGTGTATTAGCCATAAGGTAAATTGTGACTAATTTTTGGGTTTCCAAAATAGAGATATATCAGGTAAATATGTGCTTATATTTTGTTATTGTTTTATTTCAGATAATTGTAGGTTTTTCATTATTATTTTCTCGTTACCGTAACTAGATTACTAAATTAAATATTATGTTTCTAGCTCTGGCAACTATGTAAATTCTAAACATTTACGTTTTTTGTGCAAAAAACGAACAAATTCGATTGGCACAACACAGGAAGTATTTACTTAGTCGTTACCGATTGTTTCAGCATACTTTGTTAGTGTTATACTTAGTTTTTATTGCCTATAAGGTGAAAAGAACACCATTTTATTATTTTTATTGCGATATTGTGGTATCTTCATTGGTGAAAAGGACACTATCTCTCGATTCTCCTTATTGTGAAGCCTCCCTTGGTGAAAGAGACACCTTTTTTTAGCATTATACTTAGTATGGCGCGAGAAAAGTACAGGAACAAAAAACGGAACAAGAAGGCAAAAACAAAGTTACAGTGAGTAAAAAATCTTTTGCTTTTCTATAGTAGTACCAACCTATATAGGTAAAAAGTATAAGGAGTAACAAAATATTTTGAGAATTTTTACCGGCAATTTTACTATGTTTCAAAATGCATTCAGTAAAAAAATCAAAGTCTGGTATTGGTGTGTTGACAGACCAGGTATTTTTTCTCAAATAGAGTAAGTACACGAAAGAACTTCATTATTTTATCATATCAAAGAGGACCTGAACGTTATTGAAATTGTGTCGTTTGTACGCGATTTTATTTTTAAATTTCGAATTCTAAAAAGACTTCGGTCGTGAAGTATTATCAATGACTTTTATATTTTACAGGAAAAAGAAACTTTTCTAAACATTTACACGTGACACACTGGATGTTCGTTCGAAAATGTGACATCATTTTTTCTTTTTCCTTTTTACCGTAAAAATAGTAAATGCTTTAAATTTTTTCTACTTAATTTGCCAATTTTTAGTATGAAAATATAACACCCTCCTTTCAATCACTTCGAATTATGACAACCCTGAAAATTGCAAATGAGATAGGGGGTCCTGTGACACCTTGTTCGTAAGGGTTTTGCAAGCCCTTTCCATCCATGTTCAATTTTTTTTTAATTTGGATAATTACTAACAAAGTTACAAGGATAAGAAAATTTAATTTTTTTTTAATTTGGGTGACTGTAGCAGACAAACGGTTGAAAATCAAGAAATACGACTTCCATGTCCCTACCCTAACTTTTCAAGTTTTATGCTATAACATGAAAAAACTTTTATTACAGGGCGATCGAAAACCACTTATTTTTGACCACCCTGTATCTGATATTTTCTTGTGCCATAGAATAGAATCTGAGAAGTTAGAATAGGGGCATGGAAGTCGTATTTCTTGATTTTCAACCGTTTGTCTGCTACAGCCACCCAAATTCTGAAAAATGTGATTTTCTTACCCTTGTAACTTTGTTATATATGATCAAAATCAAAAAAATTATACATGGATGTAAAGAGATCTCATGCATGTTTAAAATTTTAACCCCCACCATAGGGAGACTTTACTCTTGTATTTTTCTGTTATTTATGCAAACATGTTCTCAAAATGTCTTATCATTTGATTATCAATTTAATAAAACAATGTTAAGGAAGTAAAAATTATATTAAAAATAAATACAGGTCCTTCAGATTTCAATAAAATTATCTTTCAACAAATTTGGATTTTTAAATAGTATATAGTTTTTTTATAATTTATATTAATTTTTGACCCCCCGGTTTTGTGTGGCTGCAAAATACACACACCCCTTTTGACTCACCTCTCAGTGGTTGTCCTTACAGGACATCCATTAGATGTAGGATTCACTAGCTCTCAATCTATTATCTTTCAGGCAAGCTGTTTATAACGAGAGAATAAAATAAATTATTTTCATTATTTAGGCCAAAAGAAAAGACAAAACCCCTAGAAGAAGACTTACAGGAGATCAAAGTAGGGAAATTTCAAGAAGAGGTCAGAGACGAGGGCATTGGACTACATGGTGTGGGAGAAGAGAACAATGAACTGCAGGGTGCCAGAGAAAAGGACGTTAAACTACAGGATGCTGTAGAAGAGGACAATCAAGTACAGGACAACGGAGAAGAGGAATTGCAACTACAAGAGACCGGAGAAGTGGACATTCTATAGGACACTTGGGAAGAGGACTTTCCACAAGATGCTTGCCAAGAGGACATTCAACTACAGGACGACGTAGCAAAGGAATTTCAACTACAAGAAGTTGGAGAAGAGAACACTCAACTACAGGACGCCTAAGAAGACATTCCACTACAGGACGCCCAAGAAGAGGAGATAATAATCGTTGTTGAAGACGACAGCCCAACAACAGATATGGATGATGATAATTTTGAAGAATCTTCATCACAACAAAAAAGTGAAGAACCTGGGATAATTTCATCAGATGAATATGAACAGTAAGTTGCTTAACAAAATATTTTCTTATTTCCAAGTAGCTATTCTCAAGTAAACCTCTTAAAATTGCTTTTCGAAACAGTTAATTTTAAAAATTAATGGAATAATGATTTTTTTAGAATAATGGCACATCAGTTGGAATATGAAGTAGAACCTAAACCTGAAAATCCTATTACTGGAAATAGGATTGTAGAGCTAGGGTATGTGTTAGATTGGGCTACACGACTACAGTACAATCACTCCAGAATATGTACACTGGGCATGCTCAGTATTAAAGAAGAACGCAGACGGGGCAATGGATTGACTAGTACAATAGTCTTTAAATGTTCAACATGTTCGAGAGAATACGAATACGACACAGAAAATCCAAATAGAAAAAAATCTGTAGTAAATATTGGAGCAGTATGGGGAACTTTGGCTGCGGGGTCCACATACTCGCATATAACAGAAATATTGGGATGCATGGATATACCTACTATGAGCTCGAACTTATATTACAATATTGAAAATGAACTGGGAAAGGTAAATATACTTTTAAGCATAAATAGATAAAACATGTAATATCTTAGGTACGTAAAATATGAGATTATCATGTTCAAAATCGTTTTAGGAATGGGAAGCCTCTCGTGTAAGATCCATGGAAAGGGCTGGTATGGAAGAAAAATAGAGGGCTACAGAAAATGGACAACTTTGTTTAGATGGCACACCTTGGACCACAGTGTATGTGGATGGTTCTTGGAGTAAACGATCCTATGGGACAAACTATAATGCACTATCTGGTATGGTAGCTATAACTGGAAAATATACAGGCCAAATACTATTTATAGCTGTAAGAAATAAGTTTTGTGCTATATGTGCCAGAGCTTCCAAAGGCAATGTAGTTGTAAAAAAACACATCTGCTACAAAAATTGGGATGAATCGGCTCCTGCAATGGAAGCTGATATGGTTGTGGAAGAATTTAACTGCAGTGAAAACATGCATAGTGTGAGGTATTGTAAATTTATAGCGGACGGTGACTCCAGTGTATACAAGAATATTACAGAAAAAGTCAGTTATGGAAGCGACATTAAAAAAATTGAATGTACGAACCACGTCTTAAAAAATTATGGAAAACGCCTCAGGGAAATAAAAAAAGATACCAGGATTTCACTAGCAGGAAGAAAACTAGTTACTATGAAAAAAATTGAGGTCTTAATAAAACGAGCAAAAACTTCAATATACGAACATGCCAATCAAGAATTTCCAAACATCGATCTCTTGAAACAAGATTTGAGAAATGGGCTGTACCATGTATTTGGAAATCACTCATCATGCCGTCCTGGTACGTGCAATTCTGTGGGAGACATTACTGACAATATGATTCCACAGCTGCAGTCAACGTCCATATTTGATCACCTGAATGGTAAATTGTTTTTCTATGTTTTTATATAAGGAATTGCTATTCGTATTATTTATTTTAGGAGCACTGAACCTTCTTGCAAGAAAATCACACCTGCTGATAGAAAACCAAAACAATAATAAAGCAGAAAGGTTCATGAATATTGTAGCAAGATCTAATGAAGGAAAGGGATTGAATCTTGTACAAAGGGGGTCATATCAAAGAAGAGTCCAACTATCAGGTCTGAGGCATAATGCACATATTGGGTGGCACACAAGTCCCTACAAAAATGTGACTGGATGCTCCCCTGGTCAACATTTCAAAAAATTTCTCTCCCAACAGGCAAATGTTCATGAAATGAAAAAGTGTCGCAAAACACTTTTTCATACTACCACAACTGAACCATCAGGTGAAGAAGCACTAGTTAAAAAGAGAAAAAATACCACAAATGTAGATTATGGGCCAAATGCTGAACAACCTGAAAACCCAGAAATGATGAAACAGGAAGTGGTTGAAATCATGCAAAGATTACAAGTAAGTCAAAATGATTTTAAGTAGTTGTAACTACTTATATTAGGCTAACAGATATAATAATTGAACATTTTTTAGGTAACAGTTAGCCAAAAGAGACCGCATACAAGCAGAATCTGTAGGGCAGTTTGGAAATGAGAAAATATGAAAATCAAAGAGAATTAAGATTGACTGCTTCTCTCTTTGGACATGTTGTTAAGAGAAAAACAAATACACCTTGTCATTCTCTTGTTAAAACTGTTCTTAAAAAGACTTATTGTATGACTGAGGCAATGGAGTATGGAATTCTTAAGGAAAAAGTGGCTAAGAGCATTTTTGAACAAGTAAAAAATATTATGGTGGTTGATTCAGTATTGTGGGAGATGTTCAACACGGATTTCTAGGTGCTTCTCCTGATGGTAAATATATTTAACATAACAAATAATTACCATGTGTTATAAATTCTTTTTGCATATTAAATGACATACATTTATTGATAAAATATTTTAGGGCTTGTAGGTGATGATGCACTACTTGAAATAAAATGCCCCCACTCTGCATCAAAACTGAATTTACAAACAAATACAATAAGCGAAATAATTGACCTCATGAAGAACTAAATTTGTTCAGAAAAACACAACAATAAAATTCAACTTAAGCGGAACCACAATTACTATTATCAGGTATAAACATGATATACTAATTCCAAAGAACAAAAACTCATAATCATTCTCACATAATATATTTAATCACTTTGATGTATTTACCAACAATAAATAAGAATAACATTAAAAAGTAGTTATTTGTGTAATAGGTGCAAAAAGTGCATTTTTGTTGCAACGAAGCATGAAGCTTGTAGCTTATATCAAGCAAGCAATATCAGAATATAAGAAAAAGAAAAGTCTGGCAAGACAGAATCTAGATGTGGACGCTGATACTACTCCGTAAGTAAAAAAACTAACACAACTTATTTACAAAAAATCTAATTTCTTTACATTTTCAGAACTGACAATTTCACTAATATGAAACCTGCTGCAACTGCCCCTCAGCTCCATTAATCTTTAATAAAACAGTTTCCTGATACTAATCCATAAGTACAAACACAAACAAGACTATACGGTAAGTAAAAAAATGGCAAAACCTACTTAGAAGAATCATCTAATTTTCTTATTTCATTTACAGTTCTGATTATGTAACTAAAACTAATCCCGATGTAACTGCCCCGCAGATCCATTAATATTTCATAAAACAGAGTTTCCTTATACCATTCCGTAAGTAAAAACACTAACAAGACTTATTTACAAAAATCAAATTTCTATTTATTTTCAGAACTGACCATTTCATTAAAACGGAACCTGATGTAACCG
Source organism: Galeruca laticollis (assembly GCA_963921935.1). Lineage (NCBI taxonomy): Eukaryota > Metazoa > Arthropoda > Insecta > Coleoptera > Chrysomelidae > Galeruca > Galeruca laticollis. The sequence goes on from OY998177.1 coordinate 62,465,453, forward strand.
CACAAGTTCAAATAATTTTCATATAGCAGTTTTCGCTACAACTATACTGTAAGTAAAAAAATGGCAAAAACTACTTAGAAGAATCATCTAATTTTCTTATTTCATTTACAGTTCTGATTATGTAACTAAAACTAAGCCCAATGTAACTGTCCCGCAGGTCCATTAATATTTCATAAAACAGAGTTTTCTTATACCATTCTGTAAGTAAAAACACTAACAAGACTTCTTTACAAAAATCAAATTTCTATTCATTTTCAGAACTGACAATTTCACTAAAACGGAACCTGATGTAACAGCCCGCACAGGTCCAAATAATTTTCATATAGCATACTCGCTATAGCTATTCAGTAAGTAAAAACTAAAACTAAAATGTAGCCCGATGTAATTGTAAGGGATAGTTTATAAACTTTTTGTTTTTTTTGTCTGAGGATTAAGAAAATAGAAGATGCAGCTCAGTTGCCATGTATGCATAAAAATAAAGAAAATGTATTCAGTACTTATGTATATCAAATTTGTAATATGGATTCCAAGATAAAATGGATTACTTGTATACTTTTGCTGAATTGGGAAAAAAATAATTTTGTAAGTAAAAATATTATTTATTTAAAGAAAATATTTAAAGTATATTTTTTCAGTCTTTGTAACTACGTGGATCCAGACTTCATTAATGTGGAGTATAGAATCGTAAAAAATGGATATTTTTATAAACTTTTTATTTTATTTTTGTTATGAGGAGAAATGGTAGAGAAGAAGATGAACTTCAGTTGCCATGTATTAATAAAAAAGAAGACAAATACATAAATATGTAATAATAATTTTATTTATATTTTTATAAAATATTTTTTATTTGTTTCTTTTCAATAAAAACATACACCAATTTGTCCTTTAATTTTTTTGAATAATTAATAAGGGTCAATGAAAAAGCGGACATGTCTGTTTATTGCTATAATAAACATTTTTATAGTTTACCTAATTAATTGGCATTTCTTTGCTATTATTCATTTGAATTATTAAGAGGGGTCAGTGGAAAAGCAGACATTCTGTATTATAATAAATATAAAAACTACCTACTTACTTTCTCTGTACTTCAAATTTGTAATACTATTAAACAAACATATTGCATAATTGATTTGATTTTGTTTTCAATAAAAGAAAACACTTTTGCTATCATTAACTTGAATAATTGAGAAGAGTCAATGGAAAAACAGGCATGTCCGTTTATTACAAACTGGAGGAAAATGCAAAAAGTATAACATGTCAATACATAAGCTGGAAAAATTGAAGATAAAAAATATATAACATTTTTATTCCTGCATTTCGAAAATAAAAGATTACATATTGTGTTACTTTTTGAATAGAATAAGAAATGTCTATTTTGTTGAATTAGTAGAAAGCAATTAATACTATTACCAATGTAGTTTTTTTCACTAACTCATAAGGCTGTGGCAGTGTACAGGTTCTTGGAGGAACCAAAAGGCCCTGATATGCGGATCAATAAATATAATGCACTTGCGGAATCACTAGCAACAGCTAAAAATATTTGAGGATTATTTTTTGTCTGGGCTACACTAAACACAATCTTGTGGAGTAAATCTAAATAGTATTTACGAAGCACAAATTCACTTATTTAGCATGAAAATTACTTAATTATAATCACTTACAAATACAATACACACTAAACTATAAATTTGGGATATTTTTATGAACACAAAACATATGACAACAGCATTTGACCCATAGAGAAAGTTACAATATTATTTGACTATGAATTGACCGTCGTCTTCTGTCATAGTTCTATATTGTTCTATACAGCGCCATGCATCACGACGGTGGAGCGGTTGAACTAAAGTAAAAAGATGTTCGTTCATATTTTCAGAATCGAATTCTCTAGGCTTCCTTTTGGGATCAGGTTTTGGTGTCCAGATTGTTGACCACAAATTGTCAAAACTGTCAAAATCACACCATCACTTAATGGCTTATATCTTTTTTATAACAATATAAAACTCAACCTAAATACCTGATCCCCAAGACAAAGGTCCAAGTTATATTGTGTTAAAGTTTCAACACTTAATTTCCCTGCGTTCTTTAGATTTGTTGTGTACAAAATGACCTAACTTTTGTTGCAAATCACGGGTGCCAACTGTTTTCAGGTTCCTAAAACGTGAGGCCCCTCTTAAAGAGCACTTACTTTTTGTTTTTTCAATTACTTACCAATTATTGATAGTGCTCTGCTAACTTTCGTTCAAGCTAGCGGGCAACATTTAAACAACAATTATTAGAAAAACTAAAAGAGCAAGAAATTTTTAATTAAAGACAATAATTAGCACTTAAAGAGCACTTAATTTGTATGCAAAAGTTTTTTGAATTACTTACCAATTATTGATAGTGCTCTGCTAACTTTTATTAAGCTAGCGGGCAACATTTAAACAACAATTATTAGAGAAACTAAAAGAGCACGAAATTTAAAATTTTAGGCTGTAATTAGAACGTAAAGAGCACTTAAATGTCTATTAGTTCTTATTCGTGTTTGCTATTTTAGCTCTGCTGACTTGACCAAGCTCAACATTAGAACAGGACAGTTTTCTGCTAGTCAACGATACTGACAATAATATTGATTTCTAAATTTAAATTTTCTGTGTTCCTCTGACGTGATTTATATGGACGGAACTTTCCAATATTGCGAGCAATACTTTTATCAATTTTTCAAGGTTTGAACTTTGTTTAAATCCAAAAAAAAGTATTATTGACTTTGAGATTGCCATACATTTGGCTGAAATAAGAGGCTGTCTTTTTCATTTAAAGCAAGCTTGGTATCGTAAAATTATGCAGCTTGGTTTGTCTGTCCATTATAATGATTTAAAATCAGATATTGGAAAATGGCTCAAACATTTGTTCGGTCTACCGTTTGTCAATCCGCTTCAAGTATCTGAAATATTTTGTTTTCATTTAATGCCAGATAAATCAGAAAATATTTCAGTGACTGCATTTTCTGATAATTTGGTCGAAAATTATATTGATGAAAAATCTAAGTTTCTTCCCATATTATGGGCAGAAATGTCATCAGGTGTTATACGTTCCACTAACGCATGTGAATCGTTTCATGCACATTTTAATAAAAGTTTTTATTCCTTGCATCCTAATGTGTTCACTTTTATTGATCTACTTTTAACTTATCAAACAAATACATATATTAAAATAAGAAGCGCTAATAATAATATTAATAAACCGCTTTATGGGTAAGCGAAGAAAAAACAGATATTTTTAGATCAACAAATACATCTATATAAAACCAATGTAATAGACTTAAAATTTTTTTGTAAAATCCGTGTCTTATTATTCTTGAAATAAATGTACAAATACCTTGTTGCGCGCAGTTCGGCTCCTAATTTTGGTGTTCTTACTCGTATTCAGGTAGAAAATGACCGCTGCGCGCAACTAATCCCTGTCCGTATTTTCTTGGGCCTTTTTGGTTTCTCACTACTGCCTCGCCGTGATCTTCTTTCTCCTCGTCTTCTTCGTCCAATACTTCAGAAATAATTTTCCTCAGATCACGTTTATGTTAGGTGTATATTCCATACGAAAAGTTTGCTGAGGCTTTGATAGTTTTTTATCATGAACAGATCTCTTTTTATCAGCTTTCCTCCATATGCAATAACATTGTGACAATAAATCACATAGGAGTTTATGATGGCCATATTTATCATATTGTAAAAAAACACATTGGCCACCTTTTTGGTTTTCTGTTTGCGCACATATTATGACACATCTGGTCGAAAGTATGAACTGCACCTATTGTGGAATTATAAGTGTGTATTATTTCTGGTTTATGTATGTCATTATTGATCATTACAGAAGTGTGCATGGTGGACAAAAGTGTAACAATTTTATTCTTTTTTGGTTTGTTTGAAACCAAAGTACTGTTTTTGGTGAAGGCGAATATTGAGGTGTTTATTTGACGGTGTTTATTATTTTCTATGAGTGCTGGTGGAATTTGCGGCTTATTTTTTCGAATAGTTCCGACCATTGTCAGTTTGTATGGTCTCGAAAGCAATCTATCAGCCAAAGGGACATTAGTGAACCAATTGTCCATTGTTACATTGCGATTCGATCCATGGATTGGTCTTGTTAGAAGTTCTACAAAATAATCAGCTAGAGGAAGTCCATTCGTCTGTGTCGATTTTCCCAAATAAGGACAGGTGTTTATAATATATTAAGTGGAAGTGTCATTCAGTAATACTATTTTTAGTCCATGTTTTGAGGGTTTATTTGGAATGTACATTCGAAAAGGTCATTTGCCTCGAAATCCAACTAGTTGTTCGTCTACGGTGACATATGAACTGGGTTTGAATTTTGTCCGACATACTTCGATAAATTCCTCCCAGATTTCGGATATAGGAGCAAATACTGAAATTGCCCTTCTTTCAGCCCTCGTCGCCTTATCATCAAACCTTAAGGAAGAGGTTAAAAAATCAAACCTCACTTTACTCATAGTTGCCCTATAACGAGTGCCACAAAGGGTAGTATCAAACATTGTTTTCTATGACAAATGAGTGTCCTTCATTGCCGCAGCAAGTATATAAATACTCAATAGTGCTTTCAGTTCTGCCAGATTGGTTTCTGATACGTTCTTCGATGCGACTTATATTTTTTATTGACCCTATTGATTTCCTGATTGGTGTAGTCAACTATTTTATTCAACATTGTATCGGGAAAAACATTTGAAATATACGTAGAGGATCCAACACATTCCTTGCTTCGAGAGTGGGACCTGGCATTATGTGGACAACATTTATCGTAGGTGTTTTTCCCGTTTTCTTAGATTCAGTAGTCCATTTATATCCATGTTTGCCATCCAGAGTTTAGCCTTCTGGGACAATAATATAATCGACGTCCTCTTCAGTTGCTTCTGGAGAACGTTAAAAAGTTATTGGTGAGAAGAAATGTGATATCCCAATAAATATAGGTACTACTTACCACATCTTGAAGTACTGAACTAGATGGCCATGTTGATTTTGATGTAGTTTCCAAAAAGCCCCGAAAATAATGTATGTAGTTATGAAAATCACACGTTCGACTATCAGTTCCCACTTGCTGCAAATCTGTAACGTCAGATGGTTCTATTCTTGACTTTTTAGTAGGTGGAACAGAATTACCGGCATTCAGCACTCTCCAAATTTTCATCAAATCTGCATCTAAGACCTTCTGTGTAATCAGGATCGCATACACAGTCGTTAGACTCATTGTCTGTGTCGGTATCTTCTTCAAACTCAATTTCATTGTCTACCTCACTATCGCTACTCTCGTTTATCAGTTTTTCAAGTTCTGCTTCACTCAACCCTTTTCTGCACATTTTCAAAATATATAATACCTGCACAATACTGCTGACACGCTTAGTTGACGTACAAATACTTGCCTGTATTACTGTTGACACGTAAATTTGACGTGTTGAACTTCACAATAAAATGACTTATGACCATGCGAATGCGCGACCACCAACTACGTCATACTAGAGATGATAAGTACATTTCAGTGGAGGCACTGCTGCCTGCTAGAGTGGGAAGCTGTTATGGTTTTGTTTTCACACGCTTTTATTTTCGATTATACGTAATTTTTACGTACAACAGTATTCTAGGGTTAAAGTAGATAACGAAATGAATCAAGAGATTCATTAAAATCAATAAAGAGGTGGTCAGTTGTTCTTGGTATGCGATATAATAAACATTTTAGTATTGTGTTAATATAATTACTCTTCGTTATAATTGTTCGTAAACTATTGTATCGTTGTGAATTGGTTATTCATTATACTCAGTTATACTTGAAGGATGTTTGATTTACTCCGTCAAACTACCTCAGCTAGTAAACACGTTAGCTACCACCGAGTTTTCTCGTAGAAAGTTTACCTAATCCACATACTGATCCTCTCTGATCCTGGTGGGTGAGCATCCTTCATTGTTTACTGTAATTCTCGTCTGCTGGGCACGGCCGTCTAGACAGGCAGTCGGCATTTCGGTGAGTCACACTAACTCGATGTTCGGCCCTGTCTAGTTTTTCCTGTGACTGGGGTTCTTGGGTTGCAGGAATCCTGGGCCGCTTACATGAACTCCGTAGATGCCCTAGCTCCCCACAATTCCAGCATCTAATATTCTTTGGTTTTATGTTTACCATATTTTATATCAAGTTGACGATCTGGTCAAGTATGCCTTCGTGGCTGCTTCATATTCAAGAGATTCTTGGTTTGCAGGAATTTTATATGTTCGATCTTCTTTTCCTCTGCTGGCGTATTTTGTGTCCTTAAATCTGCCATCTTTCTCTCCTTGATTTTCCATGGATTTCATATTATTCTCAATAGCCGATGTTGCAATTTAAAAACGTGCTAGTTTGGTTGCCTACGCTACGCCGCTGTTTTAAGTTTTTCCTTCGCCTTAACCATAGACAGCATAAAAAGAGACACAGCTCGCGAACATAAGCGAGATATGGCAGATTGGCGCGCCTAAGTAAGTTAAGAGTGTGTATAAAAATGTAACAATAATTCTCTCTATTATTAGTTATTCATACGATCACTGTTCGTCAATTTTATAAAGTGAATATTGTAATAAATTATATTCAATACTCCACATCATTTAAATAAACTACAGTCCACATCCTCAAATATAAATTGAAAGGAACTAGTGACAATTTTCAATTATCCAAACATCCGATTTTAGATTATAAATTCAATTTTCAACGCCGAGGGCAACGTCATTATTCGTTAATAAGACATAGGCATAAATGTTGTCCATGTTAACAGAAATATCGTTCTTCATAGTTTACATCTTCTCTTCCATATTAGCAGAAATATTGTTCTTCATAGTTGAGATCTTCTCGTCCATAGCAGAAATTGATTAGATTAAGGTGGAGGCCTCGTATTTGAATTAAAATGTGTCTGGATCGAAGCCATCCGTTTCCAGTACCATTTTGAGAATATCCTCTAAATCACTCTTCTTTCCGGACGTTACCAATTCGCGTTTTTAGGTCTGTCACTTTCAGTTCACTTAGTCTTTTAGCCATTTTAACGTACCTATTCATTTATATTAGCCCACACATGATACCAATGTAATGTTTTCCTTACTTATTTAAATAATTTATCCTGGTGGGTGGGATAAATTTATACACACGGTATATTTACTTACACTTACTTCATTTATACACTACTAATTTATATTTCAAATATAGAATTCACTAATTTATGTTGACATCTATTCACTACTAGATTAAACTGTAGACTAAACTCACGGCCGCAAGTAGTCGCCTTTTATACCAAAACCCCTTTGTCTAACATTCGGATTTCTGGAATTTCTAGAATTCGGTTCCCAGATAAAAACGCCCGACCTTCTTAGCCAATATTTTAACTATCGAGAACATTGGATTAGACAATGACTACACTAGTGTGCGAGGTCCATCAGATATTGATTGGACTATGGTGTAAAAAAAGTCTTTTTAATTTCGTCGAGTTTCGGAGTTCGGAAACATCGACTCGTTGATTTTGCTCTAGTGTTAGTACTCACTTCGAAAACAGCTTTCTTCATAGACAAATACGTAGTTGCCTCAATTGTATTTTCATACAAATTATTATATGATTTAATCAATTTTGGATATTCTGAAGCAAATTAATTTTGATGTTATATCTTCACGCATTCATAATAATTTGACATTTCGAAAAAACACAACCAGAACAGATGTTATATTTTATTCATATATTTAAAAAGTAACAACTATAATTGCATTACTAATACGATAAGTATGTAATTGTATTTTAAATCAAATCGTAAATGTTCTCTTAGATATATAATTTAATTACATTTTCTTTCTTTTTCATTATGTCTTGTAGCCAATTTTCCATCATTTATTTCCGTTTTCTGAGTACATAAGTACCTAGTAGAAGTAGATGATATACATCAAATCATTTTCGAATTACCTACAACCTTGTTCTGATTATTATTGATTAGACAAGCATAAATTTCAGTAATAGAATCTCCAATTATTCTGAATACGCTTCGGGTAAGTGCTCCTATTTACTTGTACCAATTGGGAATATTGGCATCTGATAACCTTCTATGGCTTGTTTAACATAAGGATTTTACTACTTGTTACTATTGTACGTTTATTGCAGTTCTCAAAATCGAGTCTGATAAAATTCAGCCACCTAGACAGCACTTTGAACATAAATCAAGATTTATTACTTTACAGTGAAGCCAAATCACCTAAAGTGATTTATTATCGACGGCAGCAGTTCAAGCAATAATGCATCTAAAATAATTTTTCATCAAACTATGCAGGGTGATTCACTAAGGATGCCAAACGGGCTTATATCGGCAACAGTATGTCCTAGAATCGGCCAAAAATTGCTTCCAAGTATTTTTAATACCGTAGTTTTCTACTTGATATGGCAATCTATCAATTACAAAGTATCTGTTTTACAAAATATAACCTTCTCAAGGTAGACGAAAAGCATCAACACTATAAACTACCGTTTTATTCTACTGCTTCTTTTGAAGCCATTTTTCTGTATCACCTATTCTCAACTAGTGTTGGGTCACCCCACATACTTCCTAAAGTCAAACCATAAGTTATTGAGAGTTTACGACCTATGCTCTGACGAAAATAGCGTTGTCATATCTCAATCTTATTTTACCGATTTGTAACAAAATCGAAGTGTAAAACTCAAAATGTAAGCAGTCGAATTGAAGGTTGTGGCAAATGTTGGGCAATATAGTATAATTTAATATTATTTATGAATATCAGTAACAATAGATTAGACAAAACATTATGTGTCCTTCTACTCTTCTGTTTTGCATGTAAAATGGAAAAATACAAAAAAATTTAAAATATACAATGTCCAAAAAAGCTTAATACAAATGGGGAAAAAATTTAACTTACATTTCCCAAAACAAAAATTTATATCCTCTCTTTTATTGAAATATCTTTCAAGTTTTATCTGGGAAATATCGATTTTTTGCACTTATATAACAATTTCTATCATTTTCCCCTTCCCTACAGTTTGAACGTATTTTACTAATCATCCCATTTGTATACATTTTTTGGAACAAATTGCAGAAAGGCCATTTTTATAAATTCAGGAATACTTTTTTGGTTCCTAATATCATTTTTAATAAACGTTTTGACCTATATTTAAATTTTAACATACTTTACTCTTCAGTCAACATCATTTTTTTTTATTTTCCCTGCATAACAACCACTATTTTGAAACATTGAAGAATAGTTTATTGTGAAATATGATAAACTTTTTCTCATTTATATAAAATTTTTTGGGACACGTATGAGTAAAATGTTAAGTACTCCAACACCTTACTGTTGTCAGTGCAATGACATAGAAAAATAATACACTCATTTATTTACATTGAATACTGAAGCTAAAGCAATAACGAGATGTGCGACTATATTCCACCGCCACCGTGCGCTATTGTCAAAATGTGCTTTATTTCTGAAAACTGCTGGAAAAATATATAATAAATTGATGTAGAAAATGCAAAGTAGCATTGATTTGCAAAGAAAATAAGAGTCATGAGGCATATGATATTATTGAGAATGGAGGACATACAGGAAAATTTTCATGCGATTTAAGTTGTTGATGTTCCTACGTGTTTTTAACAATAAAGTTATTCTCCTCTACGTATACTTAAAATTATTGACCTTTACCCTGACGTCATTGATATCTGGTAACATCACCGACATAATTATCAAGTGGCATCTCTTTCTATTAATAGTGAAGAACAGAATTAAATAATTATCAGATATTAATGACGTCAGGGTAAAGGTCAATAATTTTAAGTGTATTTCATCATAACAAATCATCGCATAGTTGCCAACACAGAAGATCGTGAAATTGTTTGTTTACAAGTGATTATTCGGCAATTTAAGCAGTTATTGTAATATTGCAGACCCATTAAGTGTATTATAACTCAAAAACATGGTTCGTCAGTGTTATATTTGAAATAAATTGAATCATTTGAACCAGAATATTTCTTTTCATTGGTAGAGTTGACATTTGCATTTGACCTTCATTTTTGAATAACCAGTGTCGTCGATATAGGTGCATCTACTTATTGATTGATTTTAAGTTGAAAATCATGCATTTTAACAATATGAAATGCCTAAATCATGCAATTATTATTGTTTTACAGGCCAGTAAGGTCATTTATCTATTTATAAGTATAATGTAGGAGTAAATATCAAATATAATTCAAGCTACCTTTTTTTATATATAATTAGTGCACTTGTGGATTCTCAACAATATATATTGAAGTTTTCTAGGAATGATGAGCAAGGAAAAATTTGGTTCTCATTGATTGTTGTTGAAAGATGATACAGTTCCATTGCTTCTCTCATTTTGCTCCAAGTGATATCCTTTTTAAAGTAAATGGTGTAAAATATATTAAATCTGGTGTAAATCCACTACTTTCACACCGAGCATTCGTTTTAGTATTCTTCCAGGTATATCAAATATTTATAATACTTACTATTTGCTTAAGAAGTACACATTAGAATTATTGTGAGTTCAAAGTAATTAATTTACTTACAGTGTGAGGTCGACTAAAAAAAAACTGAACTGCAGGAAGGAAGAATTGATGAATGTATTAGACTCGGGCCAAAGGTATGGTATACATGAGTATAATATGATATTTGAATTTTTAGAAAAAATATTGATTAATATTGTAATGTGGTAGTTACTCGTATATCCCCATTTTTGTAAATTTTCTAGAGAATCACAAAAATATGCAGTGCAAATGATATAAAAAGATGAAATTAACTGTCTCGACCTTTACTTTGTAGAATCTACTCATATTTGTGTTTTAAATGAAACTTACTGTTTCTAGTTAACAGAATGACAGAAGTTACATTTCATTTTCTGACGGTGATATTTAAGTAATATAGAAACAATTGTCAATTTTTTAGAATTTTTAACCTTCTTTCAATATATTGTGGAGCTAACTAGAAACAGTAAGTTTCATTTAAAAAATAGTATAAAAGGATCCTTCTTCGTCGGCCTGACTACTTTAGAAAGTGAAGTAGAAAGAGATTCTTCTATCTCCAAAATATTACAGATCCATCATGTAGTAGGTACCACAATAATATTAAATCTCAAGAAAGTTATTAAAAAGTGAAAGTAAGAGGGGAGACTGGGAAAGGGAATACACCACTCAAACTCCCAAAGCAAAGACCATCAGATGGTACACAAATGGTTCAAAAACCACTACAGGAGTTGGCGCTGGAGTATTCGGGCCGGGCACCAGATACTCATTATCGATAGGCTCCTGTTCGAGCGTCTTTCAGATAGAAATACTTGCAATCGAAAGACACGTGAAAATGAACCTAGAAAGAAACTATCAGAAATGTGAGAAAGCGATTCATTCTCACAGTCAAGCCGCTATCAAAGCTTTGAGTTCTCATGTCATTGACTCAAAGTTGTTATGGCAGTGCCGAAGAAAACTTGATCAAATAGCAAGAATAACAGAGTCTTTTTAGTCTAGGTTCCTGGCCCCTCAGGAATCAAAGGAAATGAAGAGGCCAGGAAAGGAGCACGAACGCCCTTCATTGGCCCGGATCCTTTCTATGGTGTAGGAAAATTCTTCTATAAGAAAGAGTTTCAGAAGGAGGAGGTAACCGAAAGAGAAGCACTCTGGCGGTGCCTTCCCGGGCTGGATCACTCCAAAAAGATCCTGCAGAACTTTGACACCGCTAGATCCAAACAGTATTTGGATCTCAATAAAAATAAGCTACCTCATGTGCTTCCTTACAGGGCACTGCACCTGATGATAATAGGTCTGGCAGATGCTGACGAGTGCAGATTCTGTTGAGATGAGGAATACACTTCTGATCACCTAGTTCTAGAATCCCTCGCCATTGCAAGCCAACGTAAAAAATGCTTCCGACAATAAACTTGTAGGAGCGAGGTTCTAAACTTCTTGTAGCCGTCCCAAATGCTAGAGTTCATCAGTACCCTGGAACAGGAAGGCGAGCTGTAGTAGTAGCGAGAACAGCTGTGATTGGGAAGCACAATACACCTTAAGGTTGTAGTGCCATATAACGATGTAGCCCCGTTAAAAATCTAAAATCTAATCCCTATAACAGAAATTTTCATAACAATGATGTATTACATCTGTAGTTTTTGATGATTGTCAAAATTTCTAAAAATTATTGATTTTGTTAAGAATAAATCATAGAATTCAAGTCGAAACACAAAATCATTTTCTCTTTTTTAAATGGATCTTTTATATTGAAAAGTATTATTTTTGTATGTACCTATCTATTTTTGTTAAGCATACCTACCCTATAACCAAAATTGTCAATTTTTGAAACATCTTTATTTTTAAATTAATTTTGCAACTGTTTATCAGTTATTTGTTAAAAACTGACATTTCATCATTGTCTATGACTTTAGTGGTTAAGTAATAAATTCAGAAAATTAACAAGACTATTTATGTAACTAAAATACAATAAATCTTAAGAACAAAAAATGTTTAACATGATCTGTTAAAGCACCTATGTATACCTGAAAACAGTCATTACAAATTATTGGCTATTTCAGTTTTTTTAATGATTTACATAATTCTAGATCACCTTGAAAATTATTATTATTCAATAACACTGATAAAATTCAAAAATTTCAACAAAAAGCTTATTAACAAACAACAAACTTATTGCAGAATTCATGAACGTAGATACAATGCCTTTAAAATAGCAGTAATGAGAATTTTTTTGAATATTTTACTGTTTATTGTTTATATTATAAGAGGAAAAATTAAAATTTCATCAACATGTATTATGTCATACAGTTGAATTATTGGATTTTTACCCGTGCGTCATTAATATTTGATAACATAACCGACAAATGTCAAATTATTTTGTTCTGTTCTTCACTATTAATAGAAAGAGATATCACTTAATAATTACGTCGGTTATGTTATCATATATTAATGACGCACGGGTAAAGATCCAATAAATCTCTACATTTCTAAGTTTTTATAATATTATTATAAATTTTACTAAGATTTTTTGTGCCAGTCTTTAAATTTACAGAGCTGGCTTTTCTTTGGATTTCTATCATTTCTAGAACCGTTTTTTTGTGTGGTTTTCACTTCGACCAATTTTTGTATTTTCGAAATCAAATTCGTGATGGTTTTCTGAAATATGAATAGTCAGTGCCGTTTTGTTTCGTTTGTCATATTTGTGACTATTTATTCTGTTCTTCAAATACTGACTTCTTTGTCCGATGTAGACCCCTTCACAGTTTTTACATGGTATTTCATAGCTCATTGCTCTTTTTTTCCTTTGAGATTGAACTTTTTAGATAGGTGTAATTGGTTTTTAGTAGGTTGTACCCTTTATGAGCAACATGTATATTGTTGTGTGAAAATGTCTTTTTAAGGTTTTTTGATAAATTTGGTATGTATGGCAAAGTGAGAAATTGATTTGTTTCATTGTCTATCTTAGTGTTTGTATTATTATGGTTATAAAATATATGTAAACGTTTTTTAAATATATTATTTATAAAGTTTGTAGGATAGTTGTTGAGTATAAGGGCATCTTTAGCTTTTATTATTGCATTCTCTCTGAATTCGGGATCGGACAGATTTATTGATCGATCTGCGAGTCCTATAATAACAGATTTTTTTGTGTTAGAGGGTGTTGATTTAAAGTTTAAATATCGGGAAGACCAGGTATCTTTTGTGTGCCAGTTTTTATGGTATTAGTTATATGATGGAGGGTAAGGTCCAAAAAGCTAATTTGATTATTTTTTTCTAGTCCAATGGTAAACTATAGTCTGTCGTGATAAATGTTGAAATTTTGTTAGACCAAATGTTCTGCATTTTTTGGTATTGCTAATATGCAGTCGTCAACATACCTGTAAAAAAATAGTGTTTGAATTGAGTTTTTGACCAATATTGTTACTTCAAGGTATTCCATAGCTAATTGGGCAATGACGCTAGAAATTGAGGTCCCCATGGCATGTTGGTAAAATGTCTCTTCGTACAAAAAATAGGTGGAATTCAGAGTGAGTTCTATAGCTTCTAAGAAGTCACTCATAGGTATACCAGTGTATGTTTGAATCTAATCCCACAATATATGTATATATATATATATATATATATATAAAGAAGATGTAGGAATATCGCGTGATATGTTAACAACAACAAAGAGATTCATGGGTAATTCACGCAAAATAAAGGGCTACTGAAATAGAGTGGTAACCGTGGACATGCATGTTTCTGGCTCATTTTGCCTCTTCAGCACGGCATAATCAAATACGGATGTGAAATTTGGGAGCAAAGATGTTAATCGAAACATGGGAAAACACAAAATAACGGATTTCAGCAGGGAAACCAAACGCTCATTTTCCAATTGAAGACACAAATGAGCGTTTGGTTTCCCTGCTGAAATCCGTTATTTTGTGTTTTCCCATGTTTCGATTAACATCTTTGCTCCCAAATTTCACATCCGTATTTGGTTATGCCGTGCTGAAGAGGCAAAATGAGCCAGAAACATGCATGTCCACGGTTACCACTCTATTTCAGTAGCCCTTTATTTTGCGTGAATTACCCATGAATCTCTTTGTTGTTATATATATATATATATATATATATATATATATATATATATATATATATATATATACTGGGACTGATGGGAGCGTAGAGTATACGCCAAAGTAATGCTAGTACTTCAATACAGGCCTTAGTTTTCGATTTATAGGCCTCCAAAGTTTGAATTCGGTTTTATTTTTAATTCTCGTACTGCTCATTTGATCTTTATAAAATTTTCAGCATATTTATAATGAATGAGTATATTTTGGTAAGGTAAACAAATTTACAGTAGTGCCTTGAAGCCAGAGACCGACTATTCGTAATGCTTAGCTATTCAAAAAATTTGCCGAGATGACACACCCTAAATGAAAATATCGGAAATGACTTAAGCTTATAAAAAGGAACAATTTTTGGAATTTGATAAAACAAGCTGTTCGGCTGACATTTACCGTTATGTTAATGAACTTCGGACAGATTTGTACATTCAACATTTTTACGAGGATTTCCTGCGTGACAAGTTAAAAGATAATTTGGAGCTTATGTTGAAAGTGACAATTAAAATAAAATAATAGCGTATCTAATGATATAAATAATCAAGTGAAAGAAAGGAGAAGAAAAAAAACAATATATTATTAATGATTAGTAAGAAATTTTTTTGGGAAGGTGAGCGTGCAGAAGATTAGTAACGAAATTTTGCAGATTTTGAAAATTAAAAAAAAACATTGAAATTTTTTTTAAAGAAAAATCATAAATTAGAGTGTGATGCGTTGATTTTAAAATGGATATTGGTATATGGTATATTGGATAATGGTTTTTAGGTATATAAAATTACAGACTGTCTGACTATGTTCCAGGACTATAAAAGAACTATTGCGTGAATTAGAGGACTGTTTCGTGTTTATGTGGAAGGACTAATGTTTTTAAGAAAGTTTTTAGATAGTATAGTCTTATAATTGTAATTTTTTTAAATATAGAATTATATAGTTTAATTTAATAATACAGGGACTCTATTTCTACATACAGCCCCTTAGGACCACCCAATCTGAAAAAGGGACAGGTATAAAAAAGAAAAAAATAATTATCCACTAAAAATCCTGGTAATTTAGTATGAATTTAGTTCAATTCATATTTTTTAAAACATAAATATTTGTTCCAAAAATTTTAGTAGGTACACCATGTATAAAATAGACTTACTACCCAACAGAAGATATTTGTGACTCTGACCTGACGACGCCTTCAAGACTAACAACCTTTTAGTACCACATAAACAACTTCCGGTTAGCGTACCTACCGCATCGTTTGGCGAACTATTGAATTTAAATATGAAAATATGTTTCTTTCAATAAAATTTAAACAGATTCCATTTTGTTTGTTTTCAGAAACGACGATATGAATAAATTACGTGATTGAAGGAGATAGTTTATTGTTTTATAAATGTGACAACTTAATTGAATAGTTCCTTAATTTATTCATGAGACAAATTTTAATGCTGGACGCTTTGAATAGAAATATCTTGTTGTTGTTAAAGTCTATCAAATATTGTGATTCATATATTGATGGTGTAGCACACAAATGTTGTAAGTGCTAAAAATTGATTTTTGAAATGAATTTAAAGTTTGGCGTTTGTAAAAAAATATGTAGTAGGTACTTATTTTAAATTTCAATCAGTATTATCAAATACATATGAGTTATTTTTGAGTAATTGGTTGCTGAGTGTATATTACTAAAATGTGTCATGTTTTAGACATCTTACTTACCACATATGTACATAAAAATCATCAATAGCTGTATTATAAAATAACTATACAACAAAAAAATGTTAAATATTTATTCAAAGAAGAGATCATAAGTTACAGAAGTATGAACATTTAAAAAAAGAATAAAGTGCCGTGCTCACTTCACTCGTCATCAAGTGGCATTGGTTGGTTAACCGCGGGAATTTCATTATAATAGTGGCTATAATCACTTGGTATAATTCCAGAACGTAAAAGGGATAAAAGATCTTTATTTATACTAGTAACCTTTTTTAGTATTTTTATGGTAGCTCTAGAAAATCCCATGTAAAAGTTCTTCCTCTGGTAAATCGCTTTTGCCTAGAGACATCCAGTTCCAAGAAATTTTCATCCGACAGTTCATTTTTATACTTGATGAAAAGAGGTTTTCTTTCTCAAATCGCAGCAATTTCATTTTAAGCCACTGTACTCTTTCTGTATTTGTGTTGACTGTTATATTTGGACCCACAGTATCGAAAATTTTTTTGAAAATCATAAAAAAGTCATGTTTTAAGTTTAAAACAGAGTATTGTTTAGGCTTTATTCTTGCAGCCGCTATTAATACACCCATTCTCTAGTGGTATACATTTTCTTACGCTTTCTCGCTCTCTCTATGCATGCATCGAGTTCAAATAAGAATGGCCACTTTACATGAATTTCAAATCAATTATTTTGAATGATTCTATTTTGTTTACTGCATACAACATCGCCGCCGCTACAAATTTATTTCGGTTCTGTCCTTCACATTTATCACCAAATGTAGATACATGTGAGACAGTTTGTGGAAGTTGATAAAGATATGCCCTTCTTTCCTTCTGTCTCATCCTAAAGATAGCAGTATCCATCAGAATTTGACGCGTCAAAAATAGTAAAATTATATGCATCAAGTTTAAGCATATAGAAAATTTGGTATGGATAGGATGGCTCGTAAATAAAACGTTATTGATCTGAAAGTTTCAACTTTATCTGAAGTAGCTTTTTCTTTATCACTTTTTTTCATTTGCATAGCATCCTTTTCTCTTTTTTTATGAGTATCAAAACCCTTGCTTCAATGGTTATTTGTCTTTTGCTGTGTTGTAGGCGTTAAATTTATAATCTTTTTATGGAATAAAAAAAGCAAGTGGGGGTTTATATTGATAAAATATTTTCTCATAAACGAATTTAGAAGCAAGTTTTATTTTTTTGGATACGCAAAGTCTGTACAAAAACGATACATTTAGATCAGGGCACAGATATTGATTAGCTGTATCGCGTCGACAGTTATGTTACGAACTCGCACACCGAAGTAGATACTAAGTACGGTCCTGTAGCCTTATGTTAACGGAGTTCAAAAAAATGGCGAGCGCGCCGAATTCTGAGGTCTATTGAAATTTTTTGTGACCGTTTCTATAGACATGTTCTCCGAAGATCTTTTAAGGATTGAGCCAGCATTCGAGAAATTGTTTTGTGTAAGCCGCAAACTAGAATTATCTAGAAAAAAAGGCCACTTTATATAAAGGGCCGACCAGCGGGAGAAGTTTAGTTTATAAAGTGATCTCGTGATATAAACAGCGAACAAGTAAATAGTCTAAGTAGTGAAGTGCTTATATAAATTAATGTAAGTGAATATATACTGTGTATATAATATAAATGAGTGAATAGTGTAGTGAATAAATAAATTAAGTAAGTGAACCTACCGTGTGTATGAATTTATCCCACCCGTCAGGATAAACTGTTTTAAATAAATAAGAAAAACATTACAGTAATGTGATGCAACACGCGGAAAGTTATCTATGTGCTCTTTAACAAAGGATACTGCTGTATTGCTTGTGACGTTGTGAGGCTTACTATTTTATCTTTTATCGTACCCAGTATATAAGCCAAGCTCACTAACGTTACTCTTACAGGTCTCTATTATACGGTGAGATGTAGCAAAAGTTGTGCAAAAAAACGTTAAGCATACCCTCTTCCTTGACCAATCGGAGTCATGTAAATAATAAACCCTCGAAGTTTTACGTCGAGAACCTTGCTCATTTATTATCCTTCGCTTTACTGGTACATTATTAATCAAAGAGCTTAAATGAATTTTCGGTTTATCGTCGTCTGCTAAATTCCAGAATTCGCGGCATAAGGATTTCCTTTTTTCAAGAGGGAAGTTTTCGGAGCATTTATATCTGCATTTGCTGCAGTTCACAGGTAAGGGCTTCTTTTCTGTAATTTCTTTCGCGCTTCTGTTTATATATTTCATTCCACTAAGTATTTTTTTCCTTATCGCTATGAATGTATATCTGCCTTTTTCTGCCATTCTGCCATTTTTTTACCTCTCGACATAATTATAATTACTACAAATCACTAAAATTTACTAATATGTACAGCACCGTACGTCTTGTAAATAAAACTTAACCATAATTAACCACGAACGTGTTGTATGTTAACTGCATCCTTGATTTGATCTGTGTTAAAAATTTGATAGCACAAATGTGACAAAGTGACTTTACAACAGATGTGCATGGGCGTTGCACGCTAGTGGTACTTACATCTTTCGGTAGATGGCCCTAGCCGCGTTAACTTTGAATAAATAGATACCACACATGTATGCGAAGACGTTTTCCACAAGCAAAAGATTGCTTTAACGCGCTTAAAGCCAGACGGCCACTGCGTGTTAAACGAAACTAAGTTGTGCTAGATGAAACTAATGGAGTTGGAAATAATAGTCAGTGACGTCAGCACTAGTTCAGAAACAGTACAATAAGAGCGGCTCAAAATAAAACAGTAAAATATATGTATTTCGAATGTATACTCTCGAAATGCCCGATTCTTGTAACTGGCGACACATCTTACCAAGACAAAACGCGCACCGGTGCCAAATTTATTTCGACCCGTGCAATAGAGCGTAGGAGTATTTGAAGCACATTCTTTAATCAATGAAAGTTAGTGTTCGACGTGTAATTGTATTGATATTTATCGACGGCGGCACGGAGCTTGCAACACTGAAGGATGGATTCATTTCATTCCCAGCATTTTCGTTGTTCATTAGCCGTGCTTGCGGTATTCTTGGTTTGTTGCGTTTTATTTAGTGAAGGTAGAAATCGACAATTCCGTAAAATTAGCTTAATTTGTGATATAATGGAACAGGGAGAACCTTTGACAAGTCTTGGCCCTTCCGCAAAAAAAGTGAAAAGACATTTAAATGTGGGTGAACCAGCAATGTTAAAAACTTTATACGAAAGTGTTCGTGCCCGAAATCCCGATTTGTGTGCGGAGACCGCAGCATAATTGTGCGGGAGTTTAACAAAAACGTGTTCTCGGACAGTTTTCAAGGTACTTAAAGTTGATAACAACAAAAAAAGGAAAAAAGAGGTAGAAAGTACATTATTTTACATGATGATATAAAATATTCACTTCGCCGAAACGTGCACGGTTTTTTTAATAAAATGCCAACCCTGAAGAATAAGATACTGATAATTCTTTACCCAAAATATCCTTTGGAGTTCTAAAGCGAAATCGCAAAAGCTTTTTAATCGCAAAAGATGAGATTGTGTTGTGGCGAAGAAAGTTTGTGAAAGCAATACGTGAACATATGCCAACAGGTAAAGAAATATATTATACTGACGAGACTTGGTTAAATGAGGGACACACGCGCTCAAAAGTATGGCAGGACTTAAATGTAAGAAGTGCACGGCAAGCATTTCTTGACGGGTTATCGACAGGTTTGAAATCTGGTAAAGGTCGTCGACTGATTATTACCCACATAGGTAGTAGCTCGGGATTTTTGGATGGTGGTCTTAACGTTTTCGAATCTAAGAAGACTGGTTACTATCATGAAGATATGAACGCTGAAGTTTTTGAAAAGTGGTTTTCGTCAGTAGGTATTCGTAGGCGTGAAGCCCGGTTCGGTAATAGTTATAGACAATGCGCTCTATCACAGTCAGTGAGGAGAAAAATTACTCACTTACGCTTGGCGAAAAGCCGACATAATAGACTGGATAAAATCAAAAGATTTGATTAAAGTACAATTGCTTGATATTGTCCCTGTACATAAAGACCAGTATATTAAATATGTTGTCGATTAAATGGCGAATAACTATGGGGTAACTCTATTGCGCGATTACCCCCATATCACTGTGAGCTAAATCCGATAGAACTTATATGGGCTCAGATAAAAGGTGAAGTTGCGAGACAAAACACAACATTTACATTAAATGACGTTAAACTTTTGTTAAACGAAGCTAATAATGGCGTGACAGCAGATAACTGGATGAAGTGTATTGAACATGTTATAAAGGAAGAGCAAAAAATGTGGGACTTGGATACTCACGTCGAAATTATGGTTGAACCTCTTTATTATCACTCCTGGTTCCGAAAATAGTGATAGTGACGATACTGAGACAAATCCTGATGAAACCTCAGATAAGGAGTAATGAACCTAAAAGGTTGTGGTAATGTTTAATTTTCATTTACCAGAGTTTAAAAATCCATAAGGCATAAAAGTAACAGAATGCCTATTGTCTAGCTTCCGGTTTGAACAGTACCCCTTCTACATATGGTATCGACTTTTAAGACAGTAACTAAAATTTACAGCAACGTATGATTCAGTCTGTTTACGGTTTTCAAACTAAATACATCCTTCTGCTTTTAATATGTCTTTCATGTTATTAAATGTTTAGAAACTCATATATTCCTTTTATATTTTGATAATAGAAAATAACAAATACGAAATATAATTAAAAAAAAATGTCTGTTATATTTGAAACATTTTACAGAAAAATATGTCTTTTACAATTCTAAAATTCCCAAATACTAATTTCCTGTCGTTAGTGCGATTAAATTACCTAAAACCTACCTAAACATTAATGGATGTTTCCGAAAATATTCATGTTTAGCTAAAACTGCAAACAATAGCTACCTACCTGAAGAAGTTTTAGGGTTTTCGATACTGATTATCGATTGATAAATCGGGTGCATGTTAGTTGCAGACGAGGTTTATGATCTAAAAAGGGTTTTATGAGGGTACCTAATCCTGTGGGTGAACTGCAGACTGGTGGTCAGGGGTCTTAGAATAACAAAATGTACGTTAAAATATTATGGCGATCAGTTTAAAATTTATTTCAACAGTGACGATACATTTGTTAAGTACGATATATACAAAAAACTGAAGATAGAAGTGAAAGATATGATAAGGGAACGTGGAAATAGTCTAATTGTTATTGAAAATTTTAAATTTTATAAACATCGTGAATTAAAAAATAGTGAGACTTGTTGGTGCTGTGTGAAAAGGGCATGTAAAGCTAAAATATATACAATGGGTGTTGAAAAAGTGATGTCTAAAATATTATATACTCATAATCATGAACAGGAAAGTGACAGTGCAATCAACAAACATTAAGTAATAAATTAAAAAGAAAAGCAGACGATATGATCGCTGAAAGGCCATCTAAAATAATTCGTAGTGAACTTAAATTAAATTCTAATGCTTTGTCAACTTTGGCAGAAAAAGATATACAATATATTAAACGGAATATTTACACACAGAAATAAATCATTTCCAAAATTACCTCAAAACGTTTCCGATGTGCACGATTTTTTGGAGTCTGTTCAAGTTATGACCGTTAAAGAAGAATTTTTGATAATAAACGACAGGATTAAAAATATTATAGTATTTTCGTGCACTGGAAATCTAAGTGTAATGTGTTCTAGTTCAACAATATATATGGATGGAACATTTGATTACTGTGTAAAACACTTCTTATAAATGTTTAGTATTCATGCTCTTGTAAACAACATTTGTATACCAGTGGCTTTTTGTTTATTAACTAACAGAAAAAAAGATACGTATTCGACATTGTTTGATATGTTGAAAACCAAGTGCATCAGTAAAGGACTTAATTTTAACCCAAATTTCATCACCGTAGATTTTGAAGTTTCTATCCATTCCAGTGTGAAAGAAACATTTCCCGACGTTTCAATAATCGACTGCAGATTTCATCTTGCACAATCATGGTAGGAATTTACTCATATTTTGTGATGTAAAATAATGTGTAATGTGTAATATAATTTGTGTGTAAAATAATAAAGGAAAATATATTTGTGTTTAGGCGGAGGAAAATTCAGAATCTTGGGTTAGCTACAAAATATAAAAATCCACAATCCGAGACAGGAAGATGGCTGCATTACTTATTTGGCCTGACTTTTTTGGATCCTTCAGAAGTGTGCGATTCATTTGTCTTCGACTTTATATCGGTACAACCAAGTGATAACAGACTGAATGATTTTGTGGATACCTATATTGAAGAAAATTCTTTATTTCCTCCACATATCTGGGCAGAAGATGCAGCATCACTCATACGAACTACAAATTGTTGCGAATCATTCCACTCAAAATTTAATAATTTGAATTCATCTCCGCATCCGAATATAATTCAGTTTTTGGATGTGTTAATAGATAATCAGACTGATACGTACTTAAAAATTAATTCTTCATGATTAAATCAGCAACGTTACATTCGAAAGGATATATTGGAAAGACAAAAATTTATTTCCTTTAAAATTATTGATTACAGGAACAATAAAATTGCAAGGATTGACATTGTTAAGTGTGTTTCGTATAAATATGCAGTAAAAAATTATTTTATGTAGTTAAATGTAGATACATGTAGACGAATATTTAGTTTATATAATATATATTTAAAATACTTTCGTTTTTTATTTTCTTGATGAACAAAATGTTATATATAATAGGTAGAGACGGCAGTATGCAGTTAACTCATTTAACAGGTACACAGACTTGACCCTTTTCCTTCGTCTGCAATTGACCATCTTTTAATCCATGTCATAAACCCCGTCTGCAGGATAAATCTACCCTCAAATAAAGTTATTGTATAAAAAAAATTGCTATGAATAATATGTCTATATATTTAAAAAAAGTACATATTTGCCTCAAGTTTACTTATTACTATTGCATTATAGTTATTACAAATTATTTATTTAAAAATGAATTGTTTCCACCACTGGAATTGCTTCTCTCTTCCCTTGCCTCTCTTGAGATACCTATATGCTAAAAATTAGTCACTGACTATATTTCCGATCCATGGTATAGACTAAACCAAGTTTGAGCGGCCACTGGGAACGATTTTCGTTTAGTTGTCAGATGTCTTTATGAGGGAGGATCTATAAATATATTTAAAATGAGTTATGTCGAAGCGAAAACTTCGTCCGAATCTGACACGAGCTAAATCGAATGAATCGAAACTAAGGTTATAATCTTCGTTTAGTTTAGCTGAAATGGCCGAGGGTATATTTAAATGTGTGGTAGCTAATTTACTGAAATCTTATCTTCGCTTACTTTAGTTTCGTTTCGCTCGCAGTGGTCGCCTGCCTTAACTCATTTTAGCCAAAAGTTGTGTTTACAATATTTGTGTGCTACACCACCGATATAAAGTTTATTGTTTTGGGTATTAAAGGGTGTAAAATAGAAAAGCCATTACAAATTTCTCACGTCAAATAAAAAAATCTTACTCTTTAATATCGAACACATTTTATACTGCTACTAAACCAACACTCCTGACAAAAGGGAACTAAAGATATGTTGAATTTTCAATTTTAAATAGTAACTCCAACACATTTACGATCTCCCTCGTATACAAATCGTTACTACAATCGGAACAACGACGGCGTCGTGATGTGTGTTTGTACATGAGATGAAAACATGTATGGGGCAACGCGTTATCCACTTCCGATTTCGTTTAATGCACACTTCTGTATCTGTACTCGGAAACACCGCGATTACCAGATTTCATTCCGAGAAGGTGCCTTGTCTAAGACACATGACCGGCTAAAAAATCCACGCATAAAACATGAGTCAACGATGGAAATTATTATTTTTGGTATTTTTTAGTTCATAGTGAAAAAGTAGCAAACAAGCAAAAATAAACTTCTCCCATTAACTTTATATGTACAGCAGTATTGTAAACTTAGAAGATTCCAATCCGCCCCCCACCCCCCTCTCGTTTGAACATATATAAAAAATAAATAAAAAAAATAAAATATTTATTTACACATAACTCAAAAATACATAAAAGGCAAACAAACGACGTTATGCGAAATAAATATATACACTTGCGAAGCCCATAAGGCTTGTTTGCAAGGATAACATAATAATAATATAAAACCTACACTAGGTAACAAATAATAATAAGTAATAGATAATTGATAAAAATGTATACTATAATTAAGGATTAATAAAGTAGAAATAGAAATTGATAGAAACATTATCAGTAATTAACTTCGATAAGGTTGTGATTAGCGCGTCTACTGGTATTGGTGATATATTAATGAAGTTTTAAAGTTAGCACCTTTACAGAAGATTCAGATTTAATTTGTTGGGGTATAGCATTATATAGCTTAGGTCCTAGAAACAAAAAGCTTCTTTGTCCAGCTGTTTTTTTCATTGTTGAATTCAGGTAAGTATGTTTATTTCTTGTCATATAATTGAGAGTTTGAAACTGTAGATTTGATTTAAGTTTATGTTGTCTTAATGCCGCTTTTTTTAAGTATAATTGTCTAACGTCTAATATTTTCGTTTCACTGCTATATCTTCTTGTTTTTCCAAGAAGGATTTTGAGGAATCTTTTTTGCGAAACCTCGAGAATATTGTAAGTCTTCGCCACTCCAACCCAGCTGACCAGACCGTAAATTAGGTGAGATTCAATCAAACTTTTATAAACCATTTGTTTTTGTTTATATTGTAGGTGATATGAGATATGTTTGAATTTATATAATACACACCTCAATTTTTGAACTAGATAATTAATATGGTTATCCCATCTAAGATGTGGGTCTATCATAATTCCTAAATATTTTATTAGTTTTGCAAGTTGAATATTGGTATTTTTTTGTACATTGATGGCGTAGTTCGGAGGATCCGGTTCTAAGGATGCAAATGGCAGGTAAACAGTTTTTTTATAATTGATTGAAAGAAGCATATAGTCAAACCACTGTTTTATACAATTTAAATGATTTTCAATTTTCAACTTTAAATCGTACCAATTTTGATCACTGTATACCAGAACTGTATCGCCTGCAAAACTTATAATTTTACTGTTACTTTCAATCATAAATAAGTTATTCAAATATATATTAAACAAAACAGGGCCTAGAACCGTACCTTGTGGCACACCACACTCAACTGTCTATTCTTTACTGCATTTATTGCCCACTCTTACTTTATGAGATCGGTTTGTCAGATAACTTTTGAAAAAAGCATGTGCTGCACCTCTAACTCCAATGTCCTCTAGTGTTTCCAAAAGAAGGCAGTAGTCCACGGTGTCGAAGGCCTTTGCTAAGACCGCAATTGTACGTAAACCCTCATCAATATTTTTATATAAAATTTGTGTTACTTCCAATAGAGCATCGTTAGTGGACTTGCGCTTTTGGAAACCATATTGAGACCCTGACATTAGCTGATATTTATTTAGAAATGTATTAAGCCGTGCATGAACTACATTTTCTAGTATTTTTGATAAACAAGTTAGTAATTATATTATTGGTCTGTAGTTTGTCATCTCATCCCTTTCTCCACTTTTATAAATAGGTTTGACAATCGATGTCTTAAGAGCTGAAAGAAATTGTCCCATTTCTAATGACTTATTATTTATTATAATCATTAGCGGATATGGAATAAAATCTGAAATATGTTTGAACGTTTCAGCCCTTATTTCATCCCAACCCGGTACTTTTTTATTCTTTAGTTCACTAATTATATTCTTTATTCCTGTAATACTGGTGGGTGCAAAAAACATGGAATGACAATTTATAATTTTCTTTTCTTTATAATTTATTGGTTTTTGTATGGTTTTTGCTTGATTTCATCCTATAATTACAAAGAAAGTATTAAACATTTCAGAAATTATTTAAGCTTCATTTACTGTTTCTCCATTGTTGTCCTTAATAATAATGTTCGTGTTTTCTGTTTTTTTAGATATTGAGTTTACTACATTCCAAATCTTTTTTGACGAATTTTGTCCGTCTTCTGGTGTATTATAATAATTATTTTTAGCAGTGACAATTAATTTATTTAGTAGCTTTATGTAATCTGTATATTCTTTTTTAAGTATATTATTTAGAGGATTAATTTTTGATTTTTTATACATTTTATTTTTTTTGTTAACGGATTTTATGAGAGATGGTGTGATCCAATGTTTTATTTTTCTTAAATTATTCTTAATATTTGTATTCGTTGTTGACTGCCTAATATTATCTTGGATAGTGCTGACCAGTTTATCAGTTGCGGAATCCAAATTTGGATTAAAAATAATATCATTCCAGTCAGTATGTTGAAATCTATGTCTGTTCCAACCAACACAAAAACCGTACAATTACGATACAAACCCAGTTGACCTGCTGATTAGTGAATATAATAAGTCTGTGTAATTTATATAAAATTTGCTGCGTTACTGAGATTGCACGGTAATAAAACGGTATTTACTGCGGTTGGGACAAACCTTATGTATCAGTTTATTCTTGTCTATCTGGTTAAAATATTCAGATTTAGAGTTTACAATACGACCTCCCTCAGAAAGAATCAGTTGTAGCATTACTGTATAGTGATCAGTTACTGATTATTAGAGAAATCAAATTATCATAAAAATTAACACTTTTAGAATATACAAAAATATGATCTATACATGTCTTTGAATTTCTTTGAACTCTTGTTGGAACATCAATGGCCGATTGATAACCGCATTCGGTTAAGACGTCTAAGTAATTTCTCTTGTTATCATTTTCGGTTAATAGATCAATATTGATATCACCAACAAAAAGTTTAAAATCACTGTTTTCAGTTTGTATATCTAAAATGTCATTTAACTCCTCAACAAACGAGTTGACTTTGTTTTCAGAAGCTGGTGATCTGTAGAAAGCATTTATAATAAACGTTTTATTTTCAAAATGGCCTTTTATTTTAATAAGTGAACTACCACTTAAATCAAATAAGTTATGCAACTCACACAGCTCAGATTTTATAAATACAATGACTCCATCACTCTGGTTAAATTTTCCGTAGTTATATACAGTTCGCTAACCATTAATATTATACAGTGATAAGTCTGGAATAACATGTGTTTCTGTTAGAATAATACATTCAATTTTTGTTTCTAACTCCTCTATAAAGATTTGAAATTCATCAAAATTAAGGCGATGCTCCGAATATTACTGTGGATTATTTTAAAATTAGTGTTGGTCGTTTATTTTTAGGACCTTCTTGGTTTCCTCTGATGTTTGTAAAGGTAATGTTTCTCTTTTCTACTTCAAAATTACGTACATAATCATCCATTCACATAAATATTTACAGTTTTAAAAGCTAAAATATGGGTTATTTGATGTGTTAGCGGTTTATTTAATACAATTTACTAAGACTATAATATAAAACCAGACATTCATTATCAAATCTGAAGTGTAAAATTAATTTACACAGATAAATATTAAAAACGTGGACTTTTAAAAATACTTCAGCCAAATGCCCATTTCCAACGATAAAAATAAAAAACTTGATAATAAATTTGATTGTCTTTTAAAGCAAGTACCATAGAAATGGTAATAAAAAACTTGACCAAATTTTGTATTATTAAAGACAGGTTTTAGTTAATTTAAATTTAATCCTTTTAGATTTTAGGAATTAGTACGTGTGGTTAGCTTATAAAATTTAAATTAAATTTAGTTATAAATATTGTAATGAATATAAGTGAACTTTTATTTTCTTAAAATTTGTATGCACTATGTTTAGTCTTGGTGATTGTCTGAGCGAATTTTGGCTCTATCAGTGTTTTCTTGCTTGCTGGTAATTGTTCTTCTTTCTCTTCGTTATCGGGTGTTTTCTTTTCTGCACCTTTGAAAGAATTTCTGTCTTGTCTTCCTCTCGGGCTTTTAGAAGATTGCTGTTTGAAGATGCTGCGCCTGCACAATTCTATCTTTAGTAGAGTTTGTTTCTAAATCCTTATAAGAGAATGCTTTTCCTTCCACAGACAAAGTGCTTTTGTATATATGTGCTTTTTTATTTTCGTTTTTAGCTTGTTTTAAGTGTTGTACCAGTAATTTATTCTCTTTTCATTATTCCTGGGATAAGTCTTCCGCAATTACAATGCCTGATCCTTTCAGTTTCTTGCAGTTTTTTAAAATATCTTTTTTGGTCAATGCTCTCAGAAACTTTACAACTATTGGTTTATTCGACTGTGATTTTCCAATTGTATAGATATCGTTTATTTCAGTGTTTTTGAGGCTCAATTGAAGTTTCGAATTCTACAAATTTATTGTAAAGTCTATTAGATCACCTTCCTGGTAATAGCTGTTAAAAATATTAATGTTATTTGAACAAATTTTCTTTCCCAGATATTTGATTTTGTTTTTCAGTTCTTTTACTTCCTCTTCTACTTTAGTAGTTCTGATTTGTTCAGAAGCTATTACTTTATTTCTATTTTGAATTTCTTCGTTTAATTTGTCTGTTATTATTTCAGTTTGTTTTTGATTCTGCCGTTCAATTATACTGGTTAAATGTTGAATGGCTTCTTCTGATAAAGACATTATGAATGTAAATTTCTGACCATCACCTGGACTATAATGGTTTTTTCATTCAATTTGATTCAAAGTTGTCTTTTCAAAAATTATGTAGCTTTTATATAAAAATTTAATAACTTATTGTGTAATAAGTACACTGTCCAATTTTCAAAATTTTTCAGCAACTTCATACCACTTCTTCAATAACTTTTATATAGATCGTTTTGAAAACGTGCTGCCTTGTCAACACACAACATATATCTATATATTTTCCAAAAAGTTGCCACTTTTTGTATGACTATTCTGAAGTCCACTCATTTATATTTCTCCATCTTCTGCATTCATAATAAATAAAAACAAAATAAATTAACGGGATGTTAAAGGTGAAGCTGAATAAGAGATGTTAATAATTTTAGTCGGTTCAAATCGTTAAGTAATGCTATGATCGTAATGGTGAATACATAATTAGTTTAATTCGTATTCGTGTTTCAGCAAATGTATGCAGAGTAAATGATTAATTGGCATTTGGCCTGGTTCACGATAGGTCGTTGTCAGTAATATAAACATGCTTACTTCCAATAATTTATTTATGCCTTGGTTAATAACTCTACGTTATTATTTATTAGTTTATTTGAGTCGAGTATCGTAATCATCGCTTGTTTATTAACGATTTAAAGTTAAACAAACATGTTCTGTTCTCTCGAACAAAAAACCACATTTTTAATTTCCATTTTAAAACGGCATAAAAATTGTTATATTGTGTTGATTTATTTTGTTGTTTCAATTCAAAGATTTAACATAACATGTATTTAAAAAGACCTACATTATGGGACAACTCTTGAAAAAATTTAAAAACTATACCAATCTACATAGTTTTTATAACGGAGTTGGGTATACTGGTTATTTAGGCCAGAATTATCAAGTAAAAATAATAAAAAATTCTAGTTTTAGATATATTTAAATGAAAAAGACTATCCATCTCGAATGTAGTCTGTAGGTAAATAGCAGTAAGTAAAACCCAAAATCCGTACTACATCATATTTTAATAAAAGATGAAGGGGGTAACTAGTTTCGGCGCACTGAGCCATTATCAGGAAAATCATAAATAAAAATAATAATGAAAACATTTTTCATAACTATGTAAAACGTCAAGCAATATAAAATTAAACAAAACAGGACAACATTCAGAAAAGTCATAAAATAAGGTCAATGTATAAAAGAAAAAGAAGGAAAGGAAAGAAAACACAAAACTACATCGTCGTACGACAAAATATATCCGAAGCTGAAAGTCTATTATTGTAAGTTTGTAAACGCAGTGACTCAGTAAATCCCAAATAAGACAAGATGGTCGGAGAACTGACAACTGACAAGGGCCAATGACAGTCTTAAATAACAAAATGAAAATCTTTCAAAACAGAGATGAATGAGACATGTTAACAATCATGTAAAGAAATTATTTAAAAGACAGTATAATGTAAGGGCACAAAGTCTTTTAACAATATCCAATAAGTAATCGTCAAACCTAGAAATTAAGCCATGACAATTAAGAAAAAGAAGAATAACCATGAAAAGCCAAAGAATTCAAATAAGGCGTGACATACCTAAGTTAAAATTTATGAAATGAAAAAATAACAGTTCAAGCATAGCATTATAAAAATCAATAACAAAAATACATCATAAGTACAAAATAATTGTGACTGTAAAAAAAAGGAAGAATCAGTAGAATGATGTATATTATGCTAGCGTAGCCATTTTACAGGGCACCCTTCGGACCAGGCTAATAATTTGTTGCTAAATGGTAATGCTGAGCTTGATTTTGTTGCAAATGCCGTTCCCAAGAAAACGCAAACTATGCTAGCGTAATATTAAGCTAGCGTAGCCACACGCTCTAACTATATAAAAAATATTGAAAAAAACTGAGAGCACATGAATTTATTGCTAATTTGTTGCTAAAAGATGACACTAACCGATACTTCAAAATATCATCCCTTACCCCGATTTTCCCACTCCTCACTATTATTTGATATTAAGCTAGCGTAGCCACACGCTATAACTATAAAAATAAATAATATTGAAAAAAACTAAATGCCCAGAAATTTGTTGCTAAAAGATGACAGTAACCGATACTGGAAAAAATCATCCCTTACTCCGATTTCCCCCCCCTCACTATTATTTGATATTAAGCTAGCGTAGCCACACGCTCTAACTATATAAAAAATATTGAAAAAAACTGAGAGCACATGAATTTATTGCTAATTTGTTGCTAAAAGATGACACTAACCGATACTTCAAAATATCATCCCTTACCCCGATTTTCCCACTCCTCACTATTATTTGATATTAAGCTAGCGTAGCCACACGCTATAACTATAAAAATAAATAATATTGAAAAAAACTAAATGCCCAGAAATTTGTTGCTAAAAGATGACAGTAACCGATACTGGAAAAAATCATCCCTTACTCCGATTTCCCACCCCTCACTATTATTTGATATTAAGCTAGCGTAGCCACACGCTATAACTATAAAAATAAGTAATATTGAAAAAAACTAAATGCACAGGAATTTGTTGCTGAAAGATGACACTAACCGATACTGGAAAAAATCATCCCTTACTCCGATTTTCCCACCCCTCACTATTATTAGATATTAAGCTAGCGTAGCCACACGCTATAACTATAAAAATAAGTAATATTGAAAAAAACTAAAAGCACATGAATTTGTTGTTAATTTGTTGCTAAAAGATGACACTAACCGATACTGGAAAAAATCATCCCTTACTCCGATTTCCCACCCCTCACTATTATTTGATATTAAGCTAGCGTAGCCACACGCTCTAACTATAAAAATAAATAATATTGAAAAAAACTAAAGGCACATGAATTTGTTGTTAATTTGTTGCTAAAAGATGACACTAACCGATACTGGAAAAAATCATCCCTTATTCCGATTTCCCACCCCTCACTATTATTTGATATTAAGCTAGCGTAGCCACACGCCATAACAATAAAAATAAGTAATATTAAAAAAAAAACTAAATGCACATGAATTTGTTGTTAAAAGATGACACTAACCGATACTGGAAAAAATCATCCCTTACCCCGATTTTCCCACCTTACTGTTATTTGATATTAAGCTAGCGTAGCCACACGCTATAACTATAAAAATAAGTAATATTGAAAAAAACTAAATGCACAGAAAGTTGTTGCTAAAAGATGACACTAACCGATACTGGAAAAAATCATCCCTTACCTCGATTTTCCTACCACTCACTATTATTTGGTATTAAGCTAGCGTAGCCACACGCTATAACTATAAAAATAAGTAATGTTGAATAAAAATAAAATCACAGGAATTTGTTGCTAAAAGATGACACTAACCGATACTGCGTTAAAATCATCCCTTATCTCATATTAATTGAAATTCATCGTGTTTTAGTAGCCATAGCCTAGCAACAAATTGCCCTACTGATTTTAAAGCGATATAGTCGATATTTGGTCAGTAATACACCAACAACAAATTCCTCGAGTATTTTGTATCGAAATTCATCGTGTTTTAGTAGCCATAGCCCAGCAACCACGTTGCCCTACTGATTTTAAAGCGATATAGTCGATATTTGGAGAGTAATACACCAGCAACAAATTCCTCGAGTAATTTTTGATCGAAATTCATCGTGTTTTAGTAGCCATGGCCTAGCAACAAATTGCCCTACTGATTTTAAAGGGGCTAAAGCAACGAATTTCAAATTAAAAATCAGTCAGGGAATTTGTTGATGGGCTACTACTATGCAAATATGGACTATATCTCTTTAAAATCAGTAGGGCAATTTGTTGCTAGGCTATGGCTACTAAAACACGATGAATTTCAATGAATATGAGATAAGGGATGATTTTTTCGCAGTATCGGTTAGTGTCATCTTTTAGCAACAAATTCCTGTGCATTTATTTTTATTCAACATTACTAATTTCTATAGTTATAGCGTGTGGCTACGCTAGCTTAATATCAAATAATAGTGAGGGGTGGGAAAACCAGGGTAAGGGATGATTTAGCAACAAATTTCTGTGCATTTAGTTATTTTCAATATTACTTATTTTTATAATTATAGCGTGTGGCTACGCTAGCTTAATATCAAATAATAGTGAGGGGTGGGAAAACCAGGGTAAGGGTTGATTTTTTCCAGTATCGGTTAGTGTCATCTTTTAGCAACAATTTCATGTGCATTTAGTTTTTTTCAATATTACTTATTTTTATAGTTATAGCGTGTGGCTACGCTAGCTTAATATCAAATAATAGTGAGGGGTGGGGAAATCGGGGTAAGGGATGATTTATTCCAGTATCGGTTAGTGTCATCTTTTAGCAACAAATTAGTAACAAATTTTTGTACTATTAGATTTTTTCAATATTACTTATTTTTACAGTTATAGCGTGTGGCTACGCTAGCTTAATATCAAATAATAGTGAGGGGTGGGGAAATCGGGGTAAGGGATGATTTATTCCAGTATCGGTTAGTGTCATCTTTTAGCAACAAATTAGTAACAAATTTTTGTACTATTAGATTTTTTCAATATTACTTATTTTTACAGTTATAGCGTGTGGTTACGCTAGCTTAATATCAAATAATAGTGAGGGGTGGGGAAATCGGGGTAAGGGATATTTTTTTCAAGTATCGGTTAGTGTCATCTTTTAGCAACAAATTAGCAGCAAATTCATGTGCATTTAGTTTTTTTCAATATTACTTATTTTTATAGTTATAGCGTGTGGCTACGCTAGCTTAATATCAAAGAATAGTGAGGGGTGGGAAAATCGGGGTAAGGGATGATTTTTTCCAGTATCGGTTAGTGTCATCTTTTAGCAACAAATTAGCAACATATTCATGTGCATTTAGTTTTTTTCAATATAACTTATTTTTGGATTTTTGGAAACGGCATTAGCAACAAAATCAAGCTCAGCGTTACAAATTAGCAACAAATTATTAGCCTGGTCCGAAGGGTGCCCTGTAAAATGGCTACGCTAGCATAATATACATGGTAAAATGACAGTAATTGTAAAAGAAGAAAGAACGTAACTGAAGTTGTTTGATAAACAAGTAAATTTTGTGTTATCGAAGGTTGTAATTGTTCGTTCAAACATAAGATCGAAGGATCGTTATATACGCGACGTATTTCAGACATCTCTAAAAGGTTTAGTTGAACACCCTTCACACACTGATGTAAAAGTCTGACATCCTGAAAATTAAAATCATGTAGTTCCGATAAAATATGGTTAGCAAATGATGATTATATATGTCTGTGTTCCTACATTTTTTTATATAATATTGATGTTTCTTCAAACGAGACTCTAATCTGCGTCCAGACTGGCCCACATATACCGCATTGCAAGAACTACAAGGTAGATAATAATCACTTGACATCTGGAATAAAGGCACACTAAGGATGAGTTGCCTTTATTCCATAGGTCATGGGTTTATCATCTACCTTGTAGTTCTTGCAATGCGGTACAATATGGTACGAGGTTTCCCCGTGGCAACATGCATTTATATCATCAGTAGGACAATTTAAAGAGGATCGCATAAAAAAATTGAGGTGGAATAGTTTTCGGTACTGATGCGCCGATTCCTCCTAGACTAACAAGAAATTTACAATAACAGAAGTTAAACATGTGATAAAAGAAATCAACACAAAAAAGCGCCCGCATTGCATGTGGATTTCGTTTAACTAAAAATATATTTTTGGTAAAATTTTGATTGTTATTTGGAAATGTATAAAGGTAGTTTTGACTTAAGAAAACTTTATACAACTTATACGGCTGGAGAAATTTGATAGCTGATTATTTTATTATGGAATTTAATTTATGCAGAGGTTTTTATGAAGAATAAGAAAGTATTTTTCTTCCTAAATAAAATAAAATTAATAATAAAAAAGTTTTCCATATGACTCCAACTTAAATTGTGTATATTCCACCAAACACACAGTAATCTGTATACAGCAATTAGGTAAGTGAATTTAATTGAAGCGTTAGATTATATTATGATGATGTAAAAACAAATTTTTATTAGCTGTTGATTTCAGTCTACCATCTAATATAAACGATAAAACATATTGATTTGGTGTATACAAAAATAATTTACGTCAAGTATTTGTTATTATATTAATATTTTAATCAATAGAAAAAGTGAAGACAAAAACATTAGACTTGTTATTAGTGTGATATAAATGTTAAAGAATGGAATATTAAGGGCCAGTTTCACCACCTTCTGATAAGTGTCTGACAGCTTAAGCGAAAGTTTTGTCCTTTCTTACTTTAGGTCAAGTGACAAAAAGATCTTTGTGAATAAGCTATGCGACAATTATCAGAATGTGGTGAAACTGTCGTAAAAGTTATAAGCTACATATAAACAAAATTGTAACTGTATCTACAGAAGGGAAAACTATTATTTAACAAACACGGTTCTAACTATGTATGGTCTTTACTAGATGTTCATGTCAAAAAATAAGACACTTTTGTTAATGACACTACCCGATATTTGAAATAGTATATTGTATAACAAGTGTTGAAAATGAAGGATTTCACACGAGTTTGCAAAATCGAGCCACGAGCCGTACGCGAGTGGCTTAAGCAAACGATTGTGAAATCGAATTTTCAACACATGTTGAACACGATATTTTTCCGAGGACCACAAAAAGAGCAGAGATAGTACTTATTTTATTAATTAAAGTTTACGGTAAGGTTACTACAATTTTAAAAATAAATTGGTGCTTCAAGATCGTTGTCCATCATTTTATGTTCTTTAGTTGATACAAAGTTTTGAATTTTATGCATATCAGACTCAATTACAGAAAATTCAATAATTCTCTCCAATCCGCTCTTTCACTTGCTAACAGTTCAAAAGTCAAACTAAAAATGTCAAGTAGACATCGATAATCATCGATTCGTGTGCAAAATAATTACACACAGCTGTCGGCCAATCAGATTTCTCAATTTTTTCATTTCACGCGGGTACATCCTTCGTTTGCAATTTTAAATTTTCATTAAAAGAAAACTGTATGAAATGTGCCATATTTCAACCCCTGTTAACCTGCCCCCCCCCCCCCTTATAGAAACAAAAAACAAGTAGCGCATATTTATGACCTTTTTGAAGTGAAACTTTTTATGGGACACTAGCGTTTTGTCATGAGAGTTAACTCGTCGAGCTAACAAAACTGTTAAACTCCTTGTGAGAGAGGCGGAAAAAATTAACGAAGATCCGCACAAAGAGGAGACGCCGAGAATAGTCGCAGGGCATTGTTTATTGATGGCGATCATGTTATTCCGTTTATCAATCCCCACTTCGCTGCGCGAACGATAAAGTGAGAACGCATTCGGGGGGAAAAGGATACAAAAAGCGCTTAATAATTTCTGCCGATATTGGTATAATCCAGTGCGAAATTAATATAGAAATTGTTTACCTTTAAAATTAAGGCGATAAAAACTAGGAAATTTCTTTGCATTGTGTATTTATTTGTATTATTTTGAAAAAAATATGTAATAAAACGTAACAAGAGTATTGAAATATATTGAAAAAGGAAATAAACAGGTATACTTGTCCGTACAGATAAGTTCTGTACTCATTAAAGTTTAAGCATAAACTGTGTTATCTCCTACTTTCCGCATTGAGACCAACGCGCATCGTGGGCGTGTTCACTTTCAAACTTTCAGTTATATTTGCTAACCTGTACGTAGAAGAGCAAGTAAGTCTCAGTTCATCAGAGAAAGTCGTTGTAACTAGTGTTGCTTTATTTATGGAAATATTTTTGAAGTGAAACTTTTTATGGGACACTACAGAGGTTTTGGTTACGAGGTAATCTCGTAAAGGCTAACAAGTTTTGTGAAGCTCTAATTATCATTTGTACTTAAACGCAGCGCTGTTCTCCCCTTCTGTCATCACTCGAGTCGATTTAAAATCAAACGAAAAACGCGGATTCGATACCCCCATGGGCGGCCAGAACTTTTCTTAGGTATTAAAAAGGAAGGATACGTAATATACATTCAAATTTCTTAAAAAGAATATTTACTTTTGTTTGTCTTTTATTGTAAATAGTTTTTTATAGTCTATCCGAAAAATTATTGTTTTTATTTTGGAAATAATTTTTGTTTTAATTTTTTTAAATTATAGTTTTTTATGTTGTTGATATTTATTAATTCTCTTTGTACACTCATTGGCGGTTATTGCGTCATAAAACATAAAAAGTTTCACTTCTGACGCTGTTAGTTTTCGACTGACGCATAAATCTTGTTCTATATCCCGCAAATTATAATTTTTGAGCTTGTCATAATACGCAGGAATTCAATATTGTTTGTGGCTGGGCTGACTCGACGTTGACTCAACCTCCCCACCACTTAAAAATAATAAAATTGAATAAGTAATTAGGATAGAATTAGAAGCTAATTATGAGCTTTCAAATTGATATCATTTTTTAGCTCGCTCTATTAACCCCTAAAACACCCTTAATTGATGCATGAGCAAAACCGACAAGAGTAAAGTAGTTTAAAAAATTGTGGTAAAAAATCATATTAAAATATTAATAAAGGATAAATGAATTTGTACCGACGTGTATAATATTTTTTATTAAATTCAGCCAAGCGCTTTCGACATTACGTCATCTTCAGGGCTCTACTATAAATTACATACACTACAATCTAACATAACAGTAAATGTAACTTACTTCGTCAATCGGTCCAGAGACGTATTAAAATTGTAAACAAACAACAAATTACAAACATTTACACATATATCAAATTAAAAACGATACTAAACAAACCATGTTGATCAACTAATGGAATTTTTAATCAAGTTGTTGAAATATATAAAAGAAAAAGTAACATTTTTGTTGACTCAAAAACCCGATCCTAAAACGAGGATTATTATGATGAAAAATGGT
Source organism: Galeruca laticollis (assembly GCA_963921935.1). Lineage (NCBI taxonomy): Eukaryota > Metazoa > Arthropoda > Insecta > Coleoptera > Chrysomelidae > Galeruca > Galeruca laticollis. The sequence goes on from OY998177.1 coordinate 62,503,248, forward strand.
AGTGTCTAAAGTTACACAGTTCACAAATATATTGGAAAATACTGAGTGAAAGTTAATAAAATTAAAATAAAACAAAATAAAATTAAATTAAAATTAAATTGACTGATACAATTTAAAATTGAGCCATTACAAAAACACGGATACAAATTATACGAAACAAATCGCACGGACTAATCCAGAAGGCACGCCCCGAACAACTTGAAAAGAGGTGTGAAAGTTGAATTCATATTAATCTGAGTGTTGATACAATAATCGTTCTTTCTGCACTCTCTGTATATCTCTAGATCTTCCATAGATCTTCTAGATCTTTAGATTATTACAATATTCCCTGTTTTAGGTGTTCTTAAATTACGTAAGGTCTGATTTTGGTGCTCAACGTTTATTGCGAGAAATTCACCCTAATGGCAAAACAGACAAGAGTAAAGTACCCTAAAAAATTGATATAAAAAATCAAAATTGGTCTAGATATATTTCTTGATTTAGGAGCTCTTAAAATACGTAAGGTCTGCATTTATCGCGAGAAATTCACCCTTAACTTTCTAATTAGCAAAACCGACAAGAGTTGAGTACCCTAAATAATTGAAATAGAAAATGAAAATTGGTCCTAAGTCAAGGAATATTTCAAGACCAATTTGATTTTTTCTAGGGTACTTTACTTTCGTCCGTTTTGCCATTAGGGTGAATTTTTCGCGATAAACGTTGAGCACCAAAATCAGACCTTATGTAATTTAAGAGCACCTAAAACAGGGAATATTTTAATACGAATTTTGATTTTTTAAGCTACTTTACCCTTGTCGGTTTTGCTCATGCATCAATTAAGGGTGGTTTAAGGGTTTAGAGAGCGATCTCAAAAATTAAAATTATTTCAATTTGAAAGCTCATAATGAGCTTCTAATTCTACCCTAAATACTTAGACAATTTTTATTTTTAAGTAATGGGGGGGGGGCTGAGTCAACGTCGGCTCAGCCCAACCACAAATAATATTGAATTCCTGCGTAGTATGACGAGCTAAAAAAATATAATTTGCGGGATATGAAAGCTCATAAATATGCGCTACTTGTTTTCTGTTTTTACAAAGTGGGGGGGGGGGCAGGTCAACAGGGGTCATATTTCATAGTGGTCGTCGGAAAAAAAATTATAACTGCAGTGAAATCACTTAAACTGGGGTAATCAGGGTCGGCTGAATCTATAAACGTCAACAGATCTATTCTAGCACGTATAGATTTGGAGTTATTAGGAACAATACGTGACAGCTAGTGATGATCTTAGTAGCGATATTTGCATAGCGCCGTTATCGGCGATCGCGATTTCTAAATAACGGCGATTTAAAAGCGTTATCGCGATCGCGACTTTTCGCACTAAGCCAAACGTTTTCATCATTTCGCGGCTATGCTCTCGCGTGATTCATTTTGCTGATGCATATGAAAAAATAAAGTAAAATACTTATTTCTTTAAATACACTTTCTCTTTGTTAACTATATGGATTGGAGTTAATAACAAGTATTTCAATCGATTGTTTTTTTAACAAAATATAAAATGAAATAAAATCAAAATATTAATAATACATTTTATAAAAACAAAAAAAATATAATATATTAATAGACTTTTTGGTATTTAAAAACAGTTGTCACTTATAAAAGACATTTATTCGCTATATTTGTAATTTGCTTTTAAAAATAATTACATTTGAGTTTTTCTGTCACTTAATCGTGTTCTATGTTCATTCAGGACCTGACCAGCTTTAGAAAACAATATTTCGCACGGAACTGAAGAAACTAGAGCACATAGTTTTTCTTGTACAACTGCAGATAGATTTGGAAAATGAAATTTATTTTCCTGCCACCACTTAAGAGGATCAGAATTTCGCGGCTTCCTTGGGTGAGGGGCATGAATATAGAGTCGAGAACACTTAGAATAAAATACGTTGCAATTCGCTCTATTTCACTGAACGCGATGGAAAACGAGTAGCTGTGTTGCATTTTAGTTGACGAGATTTCGCATATTCTAAAAAATCGCTGTTTCTGTCAATCGCCGTTATTTGTGATTTTAGTCAACTGTTGCTATCAGCGATTTTTTAATAACGGCGATTAAATCACCGGTAGCTATATATCGCTCATCACTAGTGACAACCAATATGCTTCAAGGGTATTTTTACTAACACAGTAAAAAACGAATAATAATCAGGTTTTCATGTCGTCTTTTATATATCGATATTCGAATGTTTTTATCAAAAAGTTTCCACTCTTGTAAGCGTGTCCCTAACAGTTGGCAGTGTTCTTTGCCTAGTTTTAGCCCACGAACCAAATCGTTTAGTTCAATTTGTGTTATAAGATGTGGTTATTTAGAAGGCTTCTGGGTCATAATTTGGATCGTTTTCACGTTTTCTAAATTTGAGAAGTTATCTGACTCTACTGCACGATCATACTGAAGTTTAGTAAGTAAAGACACAGGTTTTGGAATAGGTAGTGCTGTACAATGTGGACATGGTTTACTGACGGAAGGCACATCAGGGTATTACTCAGTGTTTATTCTTTTTTGAAAAACCGTAGACTTTCACCAACCGAAATTAACAATCAATCGCATGATTGGTTGGTTCATGCCATGTCATAGGAATTCCAAATTGCCTACAAATGTTTTTGCCGTTTGACCACTATGTCAGGTTGATAAAACATGACGTGTAGCAAATTGTTGGAACCCAGTGTTTTTCTTAATATTTTATGATGTAACCAAAATATTCTAAATACCACTTTTTTATTAAATTGTTCAGAGATATTTTTTGGAGATTTCGTCACGTAGTCCACAAAAATAACAAAAATTGTTGGGAGATTTCACACATCCACGAATAACTGTCTGTTGTATTTTAAGCACTTTTAAGAACGTTCCCAATATTCATTCATTACTTCTACAAGCGCAGAAATACAAAAATAATTTCACTGCGCTGTTTTCCAGATCTGGCAACATTCCATAATAGAATAACAAACATTCCATTCGCACTCTGCTGGAAACAGGTATTTAGACTATCAAACTTATCATTCGTAAATTGTTTTTATGTTATGAGAATTTATTGAGTGTGTTAAAAGAAATTAGTGAAAGAATAAATAAAGCCATAATTAACATGTCTAATGAAAAAAAGGTCAAGAAGTTCTTCACAAAACAACCAATTGTGAAATCCCTGACGAAAATAGTATAGTTATTCTAATGTACTAGCTAAAAATTTGAAATGCACCAGTTAAAAAAGTATTTTAAATTTGCAAAAATCAACGAACTTTAAGCACATAAAATAAATTGTGATAAAAATTGAATAGATGAGGCTTTTACTTGATGAAGATCCATACTGAACGATGAAATAAAACAATATAATTTGTTTAAATCTTCATTTATTTGAACTAATGTTCGATTTAAACTTGTTGGCGCGTTTCACTAACACAGTAGCTTTGTCAAAACGAATGAAGGTATATTATAGAAATGTTTTAATATATACAGTGCATAAATACAGAATTATATTTACTAATGTTAACAAAGGTAGTGAAAGATTACCTGGAAATTCATTCACTACAAATATTCCTAAGCTATCTTCTAGGTAAAAAGGTTTAATAAAGGAGAGTGATTGAAAACTATTTGGTCGTTAAGAAGATTACCTGAATATTTATTTTTGTTAATCTCAAAGGCCTTTAATAAATTTAAACTAAAGGATTTACCGACTACATGGAGAATTTCAAAATTTAGGTCGACCTTAATTTGTTTTGACAAAGCTACTGTATTAGTGAAACGCGTCAACCAGTTTAAATTGAACATTAGTTCAAATAAATGAAGTTACAAATTATATTGTTTTATTTCATCGTTTAAATTGTGATACATATAACAAATGTAATTCAGTTGAGACTGGACAAAGTACAAATAATGATGTCTCTGAAATCAATACATCCATAAAATTCCCAACGCATTAGAACCTTTAATGAAATTTTTGTTTAATTTATCGAAAGGAGAAATAGTATATTAAGTACCAAGTGTGAAAAACGTTATTTTAGTCACGAGTTTTATTGGGAACGAATGGAGCGCGGTGGAACGAGTGCCTTATGAAACGAGTGACTAAAGATGTTTTAACACGAGATGCTTACTATACTTTCTCTACGCCTGCAAGAATAAAAAACTAGATTTTAATTGCATTCATAACATCTTCTACATTCCATCATGTAAGGCCTCAGCGGCCAAGGCTAGCCGGCCAATATATTCATAACATTGCAGACAATGGCTGACAGCTGACTGACAAATCAAATGACACAAAAACAAAATTATCCCGGAATATGAAATTTAAAATTCAAAAGATACACGTGATGTGACGTTAAAAAGAAAAAAGATAAACGAGAGGTGACAATTCGCATTTTAAACACTAGTGTTTAAAGAGTCGTTTGGCGCATGTCAAACCCGTGTTTATAATGCGGGTTTAGTAACGCAAGTAGAAAAGAAGAATTTACAATGAATATTATTATATACATAAAAAATGCTACTTCGCAAATGTGTCGTGATGGAATGTGGGTTGTAGTTGGGTCAGTTAGAATATTCATGTCGAGTACTGTAATTGATTACTTTTTATTCAATCACCCTTCAACTAATACGAGTTATTATCTACCAATACATTTCACAATTTCGGTACAAGAGGTGACATTTAAGAATTAAGGATAGGTAACAACGGACCGTATCTGAAAAATCGTGTGTAATATAAATTTGGAAAAAAAATTTTTATAACAAACAAAAAGTGATTTAAAAATATTTTTGGTATGCAAGATTATGAGAAACTGGCAATATTTAACCTGTTGCAGTTAGAAATGGGATAGGGATAGATGTGACATAACAGAAAATGTTATTAACGTATGTTAAAACTGAATCATTAAGTATTCGGAGAATTTCAGGAGATCTAGAATTGATTAATTCGTAGGCAGTGCCATATTATCCAATAGGCTGACTAGGCTATAGCATAGGGCGCCGTGAAAGAAATAGGTGCCGACTGACCGTACTAACGATAGTCACAATTCGTGCAAATCATTTTTGCTGTATACGTATTTTTTTCGTGGAGATCGAATGTGTTGTAAGGCACCAATATTAAACAAAATTTTATTGACAACATTAGTGAATAGAGACATCATTATTTCAGTCGGTCGGGTTTGAATACTTGGATAGATTGAAAAGCACCGCTTTACATCCATATATTTTGATTATCAATGCGGTATTGTGGTAACTATAGACAAATCTCTTTTTGTTGATTTGCGGTAGTGACAGGATGCAGCCAGAGATAAATATGCTAATATGCGAAGTACCGCCACGTGCGCCTTGCGCTCGCCAAAACAAAAAAAACGACAAAGTGTGATTGGAAAAGCAACAGCAAAGTTTACAAAAAAAATTGGTAAACTTGTAACGATGTTCCGGTAAACACCGCTGATGATACGCCTATGGTTCGAACCAATCCAGTTTTTATCGACAGCTGATGGATATATAAACCGACCAACAATTTCAATGAGACAGTCCGGTCGAGGCATTGACTCGAAAGGACTCCTCCTCCAGTCTGGCGAGGTATTGACTCGTTAGACTCTACCCTTCCGCCGGCAAGGTATTGACTTGCCGAGCATCATTCTTTCCATTTGGTAGGGTATTGACCTACCAAACTACGGCCACCCGTGTGAGAGGTATTGACTGTCACATATTTCTGTACTTCCCGCCTCTAAGGTACTGACTTAGAGGTGCTTCGTCTCGCCCGAGGTATTGACTATGACGAGCATCCAGAACCCGTATCACCGCTTACACCCGTGTATCGAAGTCTCAGCGTTCGCATCGTCCAAACCACTATTCCGTAGGTATATCTCCCCGGTCAATGAGAAATAATTAGATACGCAACCTTATACGGACCGATATAATAAATATTTAATTTTAGGTCAGGTTTTGATCTTGTTGTACATATGTAAATAGCGTCTGTAAATATTTTTATAAGAATAAACTTATTTTATTTTGGGATCCTGTCTCTGACTGTACAACCCTACCCGGCAATCCGTAACCACCCCCTTATAGAGGGTTACAAACTTTGGAAACATTTATTTTAAAAATTGAAGGTAGTCAGTTGAGTTAGTTCAGTCGCTGGCAGTAATCGAGTAATCGTCAATTAAAATAATATCTATCAGTTGCGGTATTTTTATCTTGTTTATAATTTTATCGAAAACAATGAGTGGAAGTGGAGGAAGTAGAAAACTTAGTGGGTGGGAATGAAAGAAGGCTGAAAAAGAAAAGCAAGAAAAAATGGAGAAGTTATTGAAAGAAATACCCAAATTAAATTCTTTTTTTTGTCAACCTGTTCGAAGTACGGAAGCCAATGCAGATAATGAACAACAATCAACTCTCAGTAATTACGATATTATGGATAGAGGTAAGCAGATAATTGAATAACGTAGGAATGTAATTTTTATTTTTGTATCCTCTAGAAACCGCAATAAACTCATGCAATTCTGATACTGATGAAGTTCAGGACTGTGCATATTCATCAAGCAATCCTCAAGAAACGTCAGAATTATTTTCAAAAGTCGATTTCACAGACCCAGCTGGATGAGCTATAACCGAAAGTTTCATAAATTACATTGTAATGAACCCATCTGTAATTGTACAAGAAATTTCTAAAATGGATTTCCAAAAATCGGAACGAATTTATGATATTCATAGTAGATTTGCTTCAAAAAATATGTTTTTCAAAACTTTGCACAACGAGGAAACTGTACGTCGTTAATGGCTATTATATTCAGCACTAACAGAAAATGTTTATTGTTTGTATTGTAAATTATTTAACCGGACAATAACGAATTATTTCATGACTGGATTCAACGACAGGAAAAATACCCATCGGATTTCTGAACATGAAAACTCTTCTGAACACTGTGAAAATGCGAAGGCGTATATTGCGCGACCAAATGTCTTAGGGAAAATAGATACCGAAGTTCATAAGCAGTACCTTGCAGGAAGATATTACTGGGTTAACATACTTAAACGAGTAGTTGCAATTATAAAATTTTTGACATCGCGTGGCTTAGCATTTAGGGGTTCTAGTGAAATGTTTGGAGCTATTGATAACAGCAACTACCTAGGTTCGTTAGAGCTTTTAGAAGAATTCGATCCGTTTCTGAAAACTCACATTGAAACAAAAGGCAATCCAGGAAAAGGAAATGTTTCTTATTTGTCATCAACTATATAATTTTTCGTTAAGTGTCCTTTGGAATAGTTAAAGAAAATTTGAGTTCAAAACGAACAATGCGCGTCGGCGCACAATCGTAATCTTCATGAATTTTTTTTGACATTATAAAAAAATACATCACAATTTTCTGTTGGTAGGTTCCTAATTATGTATCCTATTAAAATGTCATTATATGTTTAGTATGTCAACATTTTTTTTTGCAAAAGTACAGTTTATTTTGTAAAAAAATATTCATGGATGGTTAAAAAAAATCCGTGGATAACTTCACACGGGTAAGTGTACACGTCACTACCTAAACTCCTCAGATCTGAAGAATTTAGATCTATTATATCTATAACATTTGTAGTCAAATGCGAATAGATATTACCCTATCTACTATTAATACTTCGAATATAATCTCCGGCTGGCATGTATCCGACGATACTTCAATGTCGGACCACCGCTGGATAAAATTCGAAATAAAATTGGCGCTCACAACCTCCACAATGACTCGCGACCCCAGGAAAACGGATAGGACAAAATATGTCCACTGTTTGAAAGGGGATCTGCGAGGAGTCGAGGATGTGTTGCCTAACAATAAAGGAGATTTGGAAACTTATTATGAAACAATTCAAAACTCCATCATTAATGCCTACAAGATGTCTTGCCCACTCAGACGGATCGATCTCGATGGAGCCTCCACTCCGTGGTGGTGCTATGAGATTGGCCAGCTCAGTGGGATGACGAGTAAATCTTTTAATAAGGCTAAAAGAACCAGACTCAAAGATGATTGGAAATCATACAAGTCTCACCTCAAGGAGTATAAAAAAGTCATTAGGCAAAAACAAAGAGAAGCATAGATAATCTATTGCGAGGAAATCGAGGATTTCCTCCAAGCAGCTAGACTCCAAAAAGCCCTCTCAAAAGATCCCCATCGTCATATCGGTATACTAACCAGAGGGGATGACACAAAAACTGCCAACCTAAAGGAAAGCCTTCTATGATTGATGTCAACTCACTTCCCTGACTCCAGAAATACAAATACGGCGGCCTGGGAGGATGAGGAGAATCACTACCCGAAGGACGACGACTGGCGTATACCACGACAGATCGTCGACGCGGACAGACTGAGGTGGGCCATCTCAGGCTTCTCCCCCTTTAAATCCCCGGAAACGGACTGCATTTATCCAGCCCTACTTCAGTGGGGCCTGGATGATATAATGCCGCACCTGGTAGGAATCCTCAGATCCTTACTGGCACTGAGGTATATTCCAAAAGGTTGGAGAGAATCCAAAGTCGTGTTCATACCAAAATCAGGAAGAATGGACCATTCCATCCCAAAAGCATATCGACCCATTAGCCTCACATTGTTTTCAATGAAGACTTTAGAGAGGCTGTGCGAACGATAAATAAGAGATGTGGTGATAACACAAAATCCACTGCATCCAAATCAACATGCATACACTCCAGGGAAATCCACCGATTCGGCTCTATATCTCGTAGCGGGCCGCATCGAAAGATCGTTGGAAAATAAGAAGTCCACCCTGGGTGTATTCATAGACATAGAAGGAGCATTTGATAGAACCACTTTTCCTAAAATAACAAATGCACTTTCCAAAAAGAATATCCCCCAAATCATATATTGCTGGATATATAACATGCTCTCAAAAAGAGCAATAAAAATCAGTGTTGATGATGTAACCATCAGAGGCTTGGTTGTAAAAGGTTGTCCACAGGGAGGGGAGCTCTCGCCACTACTGTGGAACATGGTCTTAGACTCCTTGGTCAGCCACCTCAACGATAGCAACTTCTACACAATAGCATATGCAGATGACCTAGTGATTCTGCTAACAGGAAGATTCGAGGAGACACTCTGCGCTTTAATGCAGGAGGCCCTCAATATCATAGAACAATGGTGCTGAGACCATTCGCTGTCAATAAAACCAAAAAAGACGGAGATAATTCTTTTCACGAAAAAAAGGCAGGGGTCACCTTTGACAGTAAGTTAACGTGGAACTCTCACTTAGAAAACAAAGTTAAAAAAGCATATATTTCTTATGAGCAGTGTCGTAGAACCATCGGCCGCACCTGAGGAATGTCACCTAAGGTTGCTGCCTGGATCTACACTGCCATCATCAGACCTATGCTAACGTACAGCGCGATTGCCTGGGGAGCTAAAGCAAACCAGCTGACAGTCGTCCGTAAATTGGACCAAATCCAAAGAACAGCATGCCTCAACACAACAGGAAGCATGAGAACCACACCAACAAGAGCTATGGAGGTAATCCTGGGTCTCACTTCCCTTGACATATACATCAAGGAGGTTGTTTTGATGACCATGACACGTCTACGCTCTACCGGTATCCAACCTGATGTAGGATCCGGTAACTTGTGGCATGAGGCCCTCATGGAGGTCCCACTGCTGCAGGCCTCGACTGCGGACTCGATTTCACCGCGATATGCCTTCAACAGGCCCTACAAGGTAATTTTTAAAAACAATGCACAAGTCCCATTGGAAGAAGGCGCAATCCGCATCTTCACAGATGGGTCTAAATCCAATGTGGGCTCAGGATGTGGAATTTTTTCCAGATCCTTGAATCTAAACATAAAATGGGCAATGGGCTGCAATGCAAGTATTGCTCAAACAGAGCTCACTGCTATCTGCATCGCTGCAAAAGAGATTACCAAAAGGAAAACCGCAGGTAATAATATTTACATCCTTACGGACAGTAGACAAACACTAATGCCCTGAACAGACCACGTATTACATCAGGCCTAGTACTAGAATGTCACATGGCCTTAATCGAAGCCTGTAATAACAAGGGCCATGAGAAATCGAAAGGAAACCGTATTGCATACTCGCTAGCCAGGAAGGCAGCCTCCCAAAAGCTTTTGGGACCTGGCACTTTCATTGGTCTATCGGCGTCAGCGACGGCCGACCTATTAAAGGAACAATCCCTTAATAAGTTTAAGGGTAGATGGGGCGACGCAGAAGGCTGCAGGCTTGCCAAGGAACTGCTACAGTATCCGGATAGCAAAGTAGCCAAAAAATACGTTACTATGAACAGGCAGAATCTACGAACGGCAACGGGTATTCTGACTGGTCACTGCCACCTACGAAAACACCTCCACAGACTGGGTCTGTCGAACACCCCACTTAGTAGAGGATGTGAACAAGATGAGACTGTCGAACACATTCTTTGCGAATGTCAGACACTCTCTCATTTTAGGTTTCAAGTATTCGGCGAGGACAGGCTAACATATGCCAATATGAGGGAACTTAATTCAGGCGACGTTATCGCCTACTTCAAACAAGTAGGCTGGATGACGAGCTAGAAGGAAGTTTTGAACCTCAGAAGGATGCACAATGGGCCAATTGTGGCCTAAGTGCTGTGGGGTCACCCACCCTTCAAACTTTTACAGATCTATAACATTTCGACCATTCCATCTAGCTTCGACATCTTATCTTTAAAACTAATATTCCCACGCAAATTAGCCCCGTAAAACATATACTTCAAATGTATCATCATCAAGGAAAAAGATAAAATATGAGCATTGAACGGGATGATAAAAAGTGTTGTCGAAAGGATTGTGGTAGAGATTTCGAAAGACTTTTTTAAATGAACCAAACTGTTTCAAAATAATGCCACAAAATAATGACAAAATTATAGAAATTGTAAAAAATTGACAATAATTGTTTCGATATTACTAAATATCTTCTTGAGAATGACAGAAGTTACATTTCATGTGATGCGTACCTTGTGATTGACATAATATATGAATAGAAAAAAGAAGATATGGTATTACAAATATTAAAACTTAGAGATTATTAATCCTATGGGGATATCTTTTTCCCAATTAAGATCAGTATAACTGTGCAATTATATAGGGCTAATAATATCTAAGCTTTAATATTTGTAAAAACTTTTTTCTATTCGATATATATATATATATATATATATTAAGTCACTCACAAGGAAGGTCACTTCTTGGTCTAGCCAAAAATAATTATTAAACATCAGATATGCATCACATGAAATGTAACTTCTGTCATTTGATGATGATATTTAGTAATATCGAAACAAATGTCAATATTTTAGAATTCCTATAATTATATTGTGGAATTAGTTAGAAAAAAATTCATTTGAAAAAGTAATAACAGCAGATTCCACACATCAAGGGTCCGAACAGTAAATTTAATTTCGAAATATTCCAGATCGGAGAAATCAGTGGATCCGATACTTCACAAGTAAATGTTCGTTTATAAGATCAATTAATTATTGTTTTTCACTACCATTTACGTCAAGTATCTATATTACGCATTCTACAGAATGTGTAACTTTTGTTTTCCCGCTGTAGTGCGCACAATAAAATGTCAAAAAAATGTACATAGCAGCAATATAAAACGTTATATTGTACATAACTATTTTTATGCTATAATTTTGTAATACATTGTTTGTATATTACGGGCATAAGGTATCTACTTTACAGAGTGTGTAGTTTATACTTTACGCACTAATCCATACCCGTTTAATACAAACTAACTTTTGTTGAATTTGTAGAAAGATTAAAAAAACTTGGTGTTATCCCATACCAATACAATTCGTAACGTTGTCGATAAATCGTGTTAAATGCTAAATATTTACATATATCACGATTTATATTGTGAAGCCGCTGTAAAAGTTGCTCCCTCACAAATGGCAGTGTTTCCGGTTGAGGGATACATATTGCATTAATCACCAACAAATGAAAATTATTGTATTATAGAATAAAATACTCACACTCGGTCAGCCGAATTCTTTCTGAAACAAACACCAGTATTAGTAAAACAGTATCATAGAAATTTAGTAAACTTAGATAAGAAATAACAGTTTTCTACTCCCTTTTTATAATAGGATATTATTAAACAGGTTTTTAATATAAAGGAATACATTTTTAGTCAACAAATACATTATTTTTTAAAAGGTAGTTTTCATATTTCTGACCTAATAATGGAAAACTAAAGATTTATTGACGAAATTGCTTCTATGATTTTTGAAAATATTCTCCATGAAAGTTAATACATTTTTGCATGCGTTTAAAACAATTATCGTAGCGCGTTTTATACTCCCATTGAGGTAACTCCAAAACAAGCAATCTGAATGCGTCAACACAGCTTGCGGGTATCCAAAATTATTGACCACGTAAATTCTTTTTAATATACAGGAACAAAAAAGTTTGAGTGCCAAATCAGATCTGCATTCGCATTGTGATATGCATTTTTTTTAATTTCTCCGGTGACGACCTGTCTTGCACTAACTCCACAAGTGACCAGTGATTCTAAAAACAGCAATCGTTTGCTTCGTTTTCGCATACAAACGATTGCTGGCACATTGCATAGATACGTAATTTGTTATCTTTGTATACATTACACTGGCGAGTAAAAAATTGAGGTCGCCTTAAAATTTTCATCTTATTTGAAATTTTACGTTTTCAGATCGTATTCAAAACTGTACATCATTGCATGTCTTTTGTAAGCTGAATGTGATACTCTATACTAAAGAAAAATGTATTTTTTTCTTGGATTTCATGATTTATTCTGAAAAAGCAACAAATTAACATTTTGGGCGAAATTCAACATTTTGTTGTTAGGGAAAATATGGAACGAAAAAAATGAAAAAACTAACACTAATAACGCGTATTCCCTCCTCTTGCATTGATGACTGCTTGAAGTCGGCGCGGCATACTTTGAATTAAGTTGCGGATCACATTCTGGTCGATGTTATCCCATTCCTGCAACAGCAAACTTCTCAGCTCCTAGGCAGGTCTTGGTGCTGGTGTGTGTCTGCGGATCAGTCGTCCCAGGCATGTTCTATGGGATTCATGTCTGGGCTGCGGACTGGCCAGTCAAACCGCCTAATTTCTACCTCATCCAGCTACTCCCTGGCTGTATGTGGTCTCGCATTATCTTGCATAAAATGCCACGTTCCCCCATAGTCACCATGAAAGGCATAACATGGTCTTCTAGTACCTCCGTAATGTACCTATGAGAGGTTAGGGAGCCATGTTCTATGACGACCAACTATGTACGAGCTTGTGCAGTGATTCCCGCCCAAACCATAACTAACCCATCGCCAAATGGAAGACGCTCGTCAATGCAAACTTCAGCATACCTTTCCCCAGGTCTTCTCCACACTCGTGGACGTCCATCTGACTCAGTGAGGTAAAAACGCGACTCACCTGAGAACAATACCCAGCTCCAGTCATCATCATTCCAACGAACGTGATCTCTGGCAAATGTCAATCTTGCAGTCCGATGCTGGCGTTGCAACGGGAGACCTGTAGCCATTCTTCTGCATGACAGTCCAGCAGCATGAAGTCTTCTTCTAATGGTCCATTCACTAACGTTGACATTTCTCACTTCTTCCAACTGATTTCGCAGTGAAACCGCAGTAGCTGTCCTATTCCGCAAACTTGTGGACACCAAAAAACGGTCATTTCGTTGAGTGGTAACTCTTTTTCACCCAGACCCTGGTCTTATAGTCTCCAGAAAGCGCTGGTACACCCTTTGCAGACCACAAAGACTAGCACCAACAATTCTTGCAGTTTCACGTTGCCCCCGACCATCTTGAAACAACGCAGCAATTCTTGCCACAACAATCGGATCTAAAGGCATTATGGGCCTGTTAAATCAATACACTTTGCAATCGTTAGGTTTTACACAAAGAATCAATAGTAAAATGGAAAACAGGCAAGGGAAATGTGAATGTTCAATTAGCGCAAAGGCACATTTTTCATAAAAGTCGTACTCTAATAAATCGAATGACAGCTGATGATAGCTGTCAAGTCTGGGAAAAAAATTGCTTCAACGCCTACTAATACTATTATGCCCTTATCAATATTGACGCGAAAATTATTCGCATTTTCTGAAGTGACCTCAATTTATTGCTCGCCAGGGTATACATAGTCTTTGAAAACCTCTCTTAAGCTGGCAGGACCAACTGGGCAGAATTAATTCAGATCTATTGCATTATTTAGTACTTATTTGTACTATCGATTAATGTTAAGCTAGCAGGACCATATTAAAAAAATAAAACAAAGGTAGCAATTAAAAAGACTGAATCTGTACTAATTTGTACCATCAAAGAAAACTTGATACATTCAACTAAACTACTTGAAACAATCTCTAATTGAATTTAAATATGTTATGCTTAAAGAGCAAAGTGCCTCTTTGCATGAACAGAATCAATCGTTATTTTTACTTAAGAAGGAACATAATTCATACTGTTAAATTATTAAGTTACAAATTTTGTACTTTCCTTTGTCATTCGGAAACTAACCTGAACTACTTACTAGCCTCAAAATTAAAGTACCATTTTGCATCAGCAAAATCAATTGTTACTCCTGCATTAGAAGCTACATAATTTGTACCATTAAATTATAAAGTTTCAGATTTTGTACCCTCGCTGACGCCAGTTAAGCTAGCACATTCACCTTTTCCAATTAAAAAAAAAGAATGTATAATTTAGGACTAATTTGTACCCAAAAAATTAGAATTTGCCCACACAATTTTTCTGAAAAAACGCTATTAAAGTGGGCGTCCTAGCTAGAGCTGTAAAATGCTTTTTGAAGTGGGGGTGCTGGTTTGAACTCATGCTAGCACCCCCACCTTTACAAAATCAAATTCCAAACAGCATAACTTTGAAATTAGGACTAATTTGAAGCCAAAAGCGTTTCTTCATTATTATATTATTTTATTTATAAACGTTGATAATAAAAAATAATATATTATACCACGCGTTTTATTAATTTCCAAGTAAATCGTTAAAACTTGAAATTATCAAAAGTAACTAAAGATTATTAATTTTCAAATAAAGGACTAATTTGTACCCTCACAGTTTTCCCTGATAAAGGATTTTTAATGTGAGGATGCTGGGGCATGAGCTCAAGACTCTTCTAAACACCGACTTAGACCAAACTACCAAAAATGGTGTATTGTGCACTGTTTATTACTTCTAAGAATCCATGCTAAACTTTTTCTAACCAATAAAAAAATTATTATGAAATAGGAGCAGTGGATCAAAGACGCGTATCATCTGAAAAATTAAAAATATTGGTTTTCGGATTTTGCTACAGTTAAACAAAAAATGTTCTTCAATTTTTTATCCAATGAGAAATGAAAGCCCTCCGTAATACTATATAAGGCACACCAAACAGTTCAAAAAAGTAATAACAGAGTATGATGGCAGATGCCACTCTTAAATCTAACCGCTTTGCACTATTTGCGCCTTATTGTGTACGTGCACTAGGGAAAGAAAACTCGATTTTTTTGTCTCATTATAGCATTACCGCCAGAGACCTCACTGAAAATAAGAGTATGTATTATATATCTATGACAAATATGAATTTCTAATTGTAATTATATAATAGTATATTATGCAACGATCATGTAATGATGGTTATTAATACACGAGCATTAACCGGGATACGAAACGAGCCGAATGCGAGTTTCGTATGGTTTATGCGAGTCTATTAATAACCATTACATGAGAGTTGCATACGCTATTTTTTCTACACCCGATAAATAATCAATAACCATAAATTTTATATTTTTATTGAACACAATAGGTAACAGTAACTAATCGTATTTCTATAAAAAATCTAGAAAATTGTAATTAATACCTCGGGTATTGGTATTGCCATAGATACAGGAAAACTATAAACATTTTATTTGTATTTATATTCAACATATAATAATTGTAATTAATCCGATTTCTTAATAATATTAAGATTATTTATTGTGCAGTTTGAAAAGTTTATTCCATGTTCTACTGATCTGGAAGGGGAAGGAATATTTATATTTATTTCATTATTGCTAGTCTCAATAGAATTCAATATTGTATTGGAAATGCTGATGTTATTCTGAACCGAATTTTCAATGTAGCCTTATGCCACTGAATTGGATTTCCAGCCACCATGGCGTTTTAATGTAGTAATATCACCACCGGCATCTACTAATACAGTTGCAGATGTCCTACGAAAACAATGCCCTGTATATAAATTCGGATCAGGCAGACTTAAATGTTGCTATTTTCTTCCATATATCACCAAATTTATTAATACCAATGTTTTGAATTGTGCATTTTCCATTTAAATAATTAACGAAAAAAGATGGGGTCGGGCAAATTTTAGGCCGTAGATTCATATATTTTTTACTAATTTCGTAGTATTCGTCGGTAATTGTAAATGTTCCTTGTACTTTTGTTTTAGTTTCTATCACATTAACAATTAAGATTCCATTCATATCTTTGACATTTTCATATTTTAGGTCATGTAGTTCATGCCTTTGACATGCTCCGATTATTCCAAAAATCATTGCTACCTAAAAACAAACAACAACAATAAATAAAGAGAAGAAAACAAAGGAAAAAAAGAACAAAAAAGAAAAAAAAGATAAAAAAAAGCAGGCTGGTTTCGAACCCGGAGCTCATACTGTAGTCTAGTCCAAATTGAGTGCATTAACCCGCTCGGCCACGAGTTCGGTTTATGAGTTTGCTCGAAATTAATGATGCATGAGTTGAATAGAAAATGTAATCATGAAATTTTTAAAAAAATGCAATGTTAGATAGATACTTACTTTTAAAAATAAAAACCGTTCATCGGGTGCTTCGTAGACAAACTTTTTTATTTGTTCAGGTGAAAATATTTTTGCTTTTTTTCCAACATATCCTTCGGACTTTCGCTTTAATAAAGCTTGTAGTTTCTTATATTTAGAAATGTCTATATTATGGTTTATATTTACCAACGTTTTTATTATAGAATAACGTGTCCATGTACTAGATGATTTCATAGTTTCCATCAATGCTTGAAAATAAGCAATTAAAACATTTTCGGAGAATGTCGAAATCTTATTTGTACTTCTCCAGTCCATAAACAAACCGTTGATAAAGTTTTTCGTACACTTTCTTAGATTTTTGGGGCAAAATATTTTGAACTGCATTTTCTGCTTTCTCCGATATGTGTGGAGGAGTCGATGGTAATTCTTCTATATCGCTGATATCAGACATTTTGATAAATTATCGAAGTTTAGTTAGGTATCTACGAAAATTTAATACCCACGTACTGATTTTGACATCTAAAATAATTACATAGGAACCTAGGATAAACGTCAAATGCACAGCATGTTTGATTGAAAAATTATGGGGTTCTATTGATTAAAAATCTGTATCGTAATGGGTATCATTATGAAACGGATTATGGGCATATAAGTGCATTGTTATAACACGGGTGTAGAAAAATATATTTATTATTAGAGGCAAAACAATACAGAATATCAAAAGAAAAGTTTCGGAAGTAGGTAGGTGGCCATTTTTCATGAAACACTTTATTTAAGAGTTTATCTAGATTTGCGTCCATTTTGAATTATCATTATCAGGATGACTGCTGTGAGGTGAATCATACACTCCACATTAAAAAGCCTTTTTCTGGGAAAACTGCGTGGGTACAATTTAGTCCATAATCTTGCGAGCATCAAATTCTTTAACGATCGTCTAACGAGTTTTAGAGCGCGGCGCTCTCCCTTTCCCGTATAAACTATTTAATTCCACGTGATGCAGGTAGCACTAAATTCTGTAAATGTATTTTTTCGAAAGTACGATGCTTAAGGAATATTTTAGTATACTTGCGAATTTGACATGCCGTGTTTACGACAGGGAGCATTGTGTAAATATTAAATACAACAAGAATGCATAAAGAACACAGATACTGCCTCCTCATAAATTAGAAATTATCCTTTATACCTGCGTCCTAACAGGATCGGAGTAATCACCAACCCGGTAAAGCAAGGGTGCAGTCTATCAGTCTGTGACTTTTCATCGTTGTGCATTGTGCAAATTAAAATGGCAGTGTTTCGTCCATGGGAAAACATTGTGTCGAATGAAATGGAAATAGAGAATGAAGTGATTGAAAGACAGGAAGATTAAAAGAAAACATTTGTCAAGTGACGCAAAAACGATAATAAAAAATGTTTACCAAACTCTAATTGAAAAAGGGTGTTCAACTTCTTTCACCGTGACAAGTGAATTAACAAAAGTCCCTGTATCTACGGTAAGGGACATTATAAACAAGGCAGAGACAGAAACGAGAAATGAAAAATTTTTCTAGAATCGATGAAGCGGCGGGAACTGAAATAAAACAACAAATTTACTCTTTTTACCAAGAAAATAGGGTGCCAACAACGTCTATGATTTTGGCAAGACTGAAAGTTTCGGGAATTGAAGTAACCTATTCGGAACAATGGTATCGGAAATATTTGAAAACCATAGGTTTTGAGTGTAAAACCCTCAACGAAAGGATGAGCATCATCATGGAAGGTGGACGATTAAAAAGATTGCGTTGGGAGTACGTTACAGAAATAAGAAGATTTCGCCAAGAAGGTCGATACATAGTTTGGTTGGATGAAACATGGTACGGTAGCCATGACGTTATAAAGAAAGGATGGACTGATGGCACAAAAAGTTGTTGTCTAAAGGCCCCTCCGTCTAGGGGAAAAAGAATAATAATTTTACATGCCGGTGGCAGCGATGGATGAGTGTCCAATGCGTTGCTGTTGTCCGCAAAAAATATAAAAAATTGTTCAGCCGACTATCACGAAGACATGAATTCACCACTTTTTCAGACTTGGTTTCAAGAACAACTGTTGCCTAATTTTCCCGATAATTCTGTCATTGTGATGGACAACGCCAGTTATCATTCAAAACAAATTAACAAGAAACCCACCACAAGCACGAAAAAAGCAGAAATCCTACAATATATGGCGGAAAATGATATAGAAATACCTAAATCAAAATGCACCAAAAAAGATCTTCTAACCATTATAAAAGACCTACAAAATATCGGATTGACACAATGGCCCAAGCAAAAGGACATACGGTACTGCGTTTTCCGCCCTACTACTGTGTATTAAATCCCATTGAACTTATCTGGAGTAATCTAAAACGGGGAATTCGGCGTAAAAATACAGCTCCAAGGCTAAGTTCTGCTGTAGTAGATTTAATTAGAAGTGAGGTGGAAAATATAGATTGTATTTTATGGAAAAATTGCATCGCACACGTAGTTGAAGTGGAAGATTCATATGTGCCTCCGAATGTACAACAATAATTAATTTGGATGAAGACAGATTCCAGGTATCAAGAACAACTGTTGCCTAATTTGCCCGATAATTCTGTCATTGTGATGATTTATAACGCAAATATTTGTTATTATTTCTGATTGAGAAGGTTGTTTATGATGTAGATGACTTTTTATTTTACTGACTATTCTCGTAAACTGTGTCTTTTTTTGTGTATACGTAGATATATATTTATAGTAAAAACCAAATAAAGTTTTACGACATCATTGTGAACATTTGTAGCGTTGTCAGAGTGTTCACGAAATATGGAAATTAACAGAAAATAACTAGTCAACAAAAAACGTAAATGTAGAAAATTACACAATATTATAAATGAAAACTACAAAATTATTGATAGTTTTCGTTTAATATAGTGTGGAGTTTTTTCATTTACGTTTTTTGTTAATTAAATTTATGAATAGATTTCACAAAGTAAGGAATTCTAGAATAAAAGTGGTAAGGTTATTACTGACTTACCAAATCTTTTAATAAATAAATATAATAAAAATACAAGCAATAAAATAAAATATGTTTAATAATGAACGTATTATCAAAGACAAAAACTAACATTAAACAAATCAACATATTGTGAAATGAAACTAGGCAGATTCAAACTCTTGTTCATTTTCTTCATCTGATTCAACATCAGTGTCACTCTCTTCACTATTAAAATTTATAACTATCGGACTAATTTCTGGACGATCAAATATTCTTTCCCTCTCAAACCATTTAAATATCTCTCTTTCAGTATGTTGTATAGAATTTTTCCACATATCAGGAGTTATCATGTGCAGTGCCTCGTGCCACATGTTCAGACAGTTATTCGCTTTATTACCATCCCTACCAGTATGCCTATTGGAGTAATTTTTTGCTATGCCCCAAATTATTTCGATAGAGTTGAATATGCAATGGTAAGGAGGAAGACGTAAAACTTTGTGTCCATACTGTTCTGCCATATCGTCCACTATATACTTGATTGCTGGCTTATTTCTAAAAAAAAAACAAAAAAAATGGCAATAAGTAAGAATATATCTGTATATTTACTGAGAAACGATTTGCAACAGTTCTGTTTTAAACATCACGTGAGAATAGGGAATGTTTTTTTCTGTCAACCATTCCTGAATAGCACATTTGACCATCCTGTATTTAGAGTTTTATGCAATAAGATGCTGTGATAAGGTGCATTATCAAGTATAATTAGAGAAGGAATCTCTAAATTTTGCAGCAACTGATATTCAAACCATTTCAAGAAATTTGCCTGGTTTATTTCCCCATGATAATCATTAAGTTGGGTTTTTGAACAAAATATTGCTTCAGCACCTTCAATAAATCCGTTTTCATTTCCAGCATGGAGTATAATATATCTGTAATAATATTATTTAAATAATGTTTAAGTAACCACTTATGTTTTGCAATACAACAAACCTTTTGCCATCCGTTTTAGTGGTTTTAACACTCTTGATATTTTCATTTTGCCATGAATGACCTATGACGCCATTATGAAATATCCAGGTTTCATTGATGAACACAAATTGGTATATACCTTCGTCCTTTGCTTCTTTATAATATCTTAAGAATTCTACTCTTTTCAAAACAACATTAGGTAATTCCATAAGTCCTCATCGTGGATTATCCTTCATCCACTTAAACCCAAGTTCTTTGAGCAATCTATTTAAAGAAGTGGTACTACCATTAAATAATTCTTTTTCTCTTAGTTGGGACCACAATGATTGAATCGTTATGTGCTGTTGTAAAAGCATACAGAAATAAAAATATGTTAAATATACAATTGTAGTAATTATACTTACTTCTCTGGTACATGTTGTAAATGGTATCACGAATATAGCTTGTATTTAAAGTTTCTGTATTTGTTACTCGTTTATGAGCGCAACGTTTTTTCTTTGGTGACTCAAACTCTTCATCTTTTTTCTTTGTTTGACAAATTTTGCTTACTGTTCTTACACTGATTTTTAAAACAGCAGCTACACGCTAAAATAATAGAAATTTTCGTAAAGTAAAGTAAGGATATTTTATTCACGTATTACCTACGTCTTGTACAGCATTTAAGGGCAACAAAGGACCATTATTATTCCTTTCTTGTTCTAAATAATTTACTAATGAAGTCACTAGTTCTTTGCATCGACTATTCAGCTGTTTGGGCATTTTAACAATCACAGAAGAAAATGCTTTGTTGTTTTGAAAACAAAAACAGTTTTGATTATAAATATTTCTCACAAGAAAATTTTATAAAGCACGTAACTATAACCTCAGAAATCGATGACAATACACGAGTAGAAAAGTCACAAACAAAGCGGCAACATGACATTATTTCTGGCAGTGACTATTTTACCGTCAATAATTGGAGGCTTCTTTATGAAAATTTTAACACAAATGTTTACATCGAGGGACGTCTAAACCCAATAAAGCTATATTGCTTATACATTATTTTGGTACAAAAGTTTTTTTATTGATTGGGTTATCTTTAGAACCGATTAATTAACAAATTTAAGTATATGCACTTTTCGATAGAAATGTAGCCACACATGCGATAGAAATACGCCCTTGGTGACGTAAACGCAACTTTATTTGGTTTTTACTATATGTATAATATGTACTTTTGTTTTGTTGACATGCCCAGTGTAAATCTAATATTTTTCTATGTATGTTTAACTGAATGAATAAATGTATTATTATAAAAAAAATTATTACATCATATTATAATAATGAAATGATTTTTCTTTTACCCTAATACAGTTGTGTTTAATTATAATGTAATAATTATATGACTCGTTTTTGTTTGTAAATCCATGAAATCCTTGTCAAGAAGCAATTATTTTCTACTTTGCTCAAATTTTTAAAGACGTCCCCGCGTAGGGTCGGACTGTGTACTTGGTCTTGATTTACAACTATGCTATTTACGGTCTATAAATTGTTCTTCGCTCAGTAAAGTTAACAACGGTCGAAGATAGTAAACACGGTATTTCAAATACGCAACTATACCACATTCTTGCGAGCACCAAATTCTTTAACGATCGTCTAACGAATTTTAGAACGCGGCGCTCTCTCTTTGCCGAAAAAACTATTTAATTCCACGTGATGCAGGTAGCACTAAATTCTGTCATTGTATTTTTTCGAAAGTACGAGGCTTAAAGAATATTTTAGTATCATAATCTTACGAGCACCAAATTCTTTAACGATTGTCTAACGAATTTGAGAGTGCGGCGCTCTCTCTTTCCCTTCATAAACTATTTAATTCCACGTGATGCAGGTAAAACTATATTCTGTCATTGTGTTTTTTTTTGAAAGTATGGTGTCTAAGGAATATTTTAGTAGTTATTGAATTATCTCGTGAACAGTGACCTTGACCATTCCTGCGCGAAGCGATAGTGGAAAGTCTGCTAACACTCTATAAATTGTATTTTTTTGGAAGTACGATACCTAAGGGATATTTTATTACCATAATCTTGCGAGCACCAAATTCTTTAGAGTTCGTTTAACGAATTTTAGAGCGCGGCGCTCACGTTCTCCAGATAAATTAAAGAATGTTATATTTTGTCCATTTGTTAAAGTTTTCTTAGAGCACTTAATTAGCACTAAATTATAGTGAACTTGTTGTTTATACTGGATAACCATATATTTTTTTCTGGTATGGGGGGTCCAGCTTAATGGCCCCATTTTCACGCGTTTTCCTGCAAAACGGTTTCAGCACTAAAACTCGGACTAGGGTACTAAGTTAGCACCTAAATAGCACTAAATTTTTGACTGATTTCGAACTTGAATTGCGATGGTGGGAGTCCAGCTTAATAGAGGTAAATAAAACAGTTTAAGAATGACGTAGTCCAGAAAAGCTTGTTTCGTTTCCAAACTATCTAATAAACAGAGTTGATTATTAACAATATAGCCAAGATTAGATTAAATTATAAGTAATAAGTAGCGATATAAAAGTAGATATTATACCACCGATATCATCTAATCTTTATATATTTATCTAAACCTACTATAATAACCATTATTATATCTACGCCGTCTCCAGACGAACGTTTTTTTTTCAAAAACCAGGTAGAAAAATTTCCAAGTTATACCAATACTAAAGATTGGAGCAGATTGATCACAGCATCATTTTCTAAATACATCAACTGTAATAAACGCTGATGATCTTCTTTCCTGATAATTTCTAGTTAGCATTCGCAACACGAGAAAAAACACGTAATTCAGATAATTATGTCTGCCATAAATTATGTTAAGTGGACAATTAAAAAAAATTGTAGAAGTCAAATAGTTATCATTTAATTTACTTTGCCAGTGGGTACTAACCGATGTTTCGGCGTTTAATTAAAGAGTGTTTTAAACTATTAATATTTAAACTCAACTTGTCCCAGGACTGTAGAATCTGGACTAGTGGCCTAACTACGGTGGGGCTGAGAGGGATAGAATCCCGCAGAACCCTAAAAATGAAAAAAAAATCTAAAACATAATCATATCAAACCTACTTGATTGAAATGTACTAAATGTTAGGAACTGTAGGCTACAATTTTATAAGAAAAAAGCTAAAATGCAGTTTTAGAGACTTGAATTTGAATTTGAAAATTTTTCCGGTACCCAGATCTACCGAACGTCATCCTAGTTATGCCACTGCGACTGAAGATTAAAACTGTTTCGGCCACACACCATTCAGTTGACTATAACGATGGGCCCTTGTTTTCATACTAGTCCGGGAAAGTAAGGAAATTAAAGGGAAAAGTTATCCGTAAATTATTTCTCATTTTTTAATAAAAGTACATCTCCCAACCAACATTTTCCTAATTCGTCTAATAAATTCCACTGACGCTTGCGACGGAGCTCCCTCCAGCGCCAATCCATCGCTTGAGGAAGGTGATACAGCAAGAACGGGTCACTGATACAAACCTGTTCACCGCAATTTGGCTGGCACCGTGGACGCCTCCATCAGAAGACAACCAACCCCATGTTCTGCCGAACTTTTCAGTTCGACAGTTCATTCAATACACTTGGGAGTGTAAATTGTTTCTCTCGAAACACCTTCTATTTATGAAAATTAATAAACAGTGTTAATCTTGTTTTTATTTCAGTCAACATATAAGTAAGCCACACCATCCGAAGAGGGAAGGACATTTAGCATCTAGGTAAATATAAAACTCCTGGAAGCTAATAAGTCAGGAAACTTTTAACTGGGGAGGCATCTCCCTCCAGCAGTGAGTCCGCTGTCGGCGTTAGCTTTCGACACCAATCCTACCACACTCAATCCATAAAATGTCCTCCAGACAATGCCGCAGCAGCAGAGCTGCAAAAACACCCTCCAGACAAACCGACCTCAAAGCCGAACAATTCCTACGCGACAACCGACAACTCATACTCGAAACCAGACAACTCCTTGAACGCTCTCAGGGAGTCCTTGATGTCCTCAACACACACTGTCTCCCCGAGATATACACACCAGTTCCGACGCTACTACTCCCCCAAAACCAATAACATCAAACCTCTGTGAGAAAGAATTCCTTCTTCTCTCACCCGTCACATCCAGCACAAACTCCACACACTTTTCCAAAAAAACCCACCACTCCTCAACACCTTCCCAGAATCCATCAAAAGGATCAACTCCTAAATACACAGCTGAACGACAACACACACACACAACTCATACACATCCCCAACTAGATCTTACGCTTCCTCTGTAAGATCTCTATCCCCTACGTCGGAAAAACCAAACTTCGACCCACAACACCGACACCCATCAACATTCCTACAGCAACACACACCAACTACAACACACCAATACAAACATTCAACCTCCGAAACCTCCCAATCCAATACTCGACATCAAAATCCCTCTTCACTCTTCTAAACACTTTCGAACTCCTACACGGCCACATCCTCAAATCGTCCTCCCCAAAGTCAATGTCAACTATTCTGAGACAAATCCAAAACTCCACTGGTGATAACAACATCATCCTCAACGTTATCAACTCCACCGAACGTCCACCCCGCCCGGCCAACAAAACCCTCATTCCCACCTACACTCTCGTTTGCAGAAACGTAGACGCCTCGGTCAGCCTCGAAGAAATTCTTCACGACCAAAAAATTCCATTCCTCAAAACTTGGCGAATCATCGCCAAGGCCACCAACAAACCAACATCGATGTTTCGCATCGTCACCACATCCGAAAGCCACTATCACCAGGTCCTCACCTCCGGCCTCATATTTCATGGTCTCCCACATCGGTGCGAGGCATCCAACACCAACCCTCTACCCCCTGTCCCCAAATATTGCAGTCGTTGCACGCAAACCGGACATTCCGCTGATTCTTGTCTGTCTAAACTGATATGCCCTTCTTGCGGCCAAACGGGCCACCGAACCGAAAATTGGCCCAAGTCCGGCACTCCCAAATGTACCAATTGCGGTGGTCCACACCCCGCCTTTCACCCTCGCTGTCCCCACAGGCTATCGACTCCCAAAACCCCTCAAGAGACCGCTCCAGTCACTCTTGAAAAGCCACCAGCTCCCTACGATCTTTCAACCGACACCAAAATCCTCATCGAAATCTTCACCGTCGCGCTCATGAACGCCATCCCAAACTCAAGGGACGTCATAGCCGATATACTTCGCCATTTAATACCTTCCTTCTATCGACACAACTGCTCTATAACAAATATAGGCAGGCGTGCTCACTTTGCTTTCACTCCCATCAGGAGCGAAAGCGATTCAATTTGATCCGCGAGCCCCATCCACCCCGTCGGTGCTGCAGGTTTTTCACGTTTTTTCCTGTAGCATAGTGAATTCATTCGCTAGCCACAAACACACCCCCAACCAGCCCTGAAGAGGAAATAAATCCTATAACAGGGCCAATCTCCAAACAAAAACAAACCCAATAAAACACTACAAGCCCCAACTTCAAAGAATCCACGAACTTTTCTCTTTCTTTCTCTCTCTCTCTCTCTCTCTCTCTCTCTCTCTGCGACGGAGCTTGCAATCACAGCTTGGAACACGTAAAATTCGGGTGTTTTATGCTCCTGGCATTCCTGGATGTGCTTGTACAAAAAAATTGTAAAGGTAAAAAATGTAGAAAATCTTTTGCTCTAAAAGGTGAAGTAATTCGATTTTCCAAAAAAAAAATTTTTCCGTCCTTAAATTGTCCAACTTTTAGATATTTTAGGTCAAAACATGGATAAACATAGAGGGCAAACGTCTCAAAATTTACGTTTTTTCAGATTTGGAAGATTCAAAATGGCGGCCGCTCAAAATGGCGGCCGCTCAAAATGGTATTAATTTTTTTTTTCAATCGACTCTAAAGTTATGAACATCAATGATATCGAGACGCGGTTGATTGCAATCGATAGAGTGAAAGTTATATTTTTATAAATAAAACAAACACAATTTTTCAAAAAATTTTTACATAATTTTTAACATTTACCAAAAAAAATTTTTTTATCTCGTTTTTCCAATTTTTTCCTTTGAAAAATATAATAATAATATCTTTTTACATCATTACTTGATGGAAACAATTATTTTCATACACATTTTCCTCCTTTTATATGGGCAGCTAATACAGCCGATTTAAATAGAGCGACTAATTGTTGAGAATCCTTTCATTCGAAATTTAACAATTTGTGCAATTCACCTCATCCAAATACAATGTCCCCCTAAGTTGGAATCATATGGAAAACTTTTTTATTATTAATTTAAGGAAAGAAAGTTATTCTTCATAAAAAGTTCTGCATTATCTAACACCTAAAATACAGTCATCAAATATCAAATTTTATAGTCGTATAAGAGGTTTGTCAAAAAGTATGAGTATTACTCAAGAGTAAAGTACCTTTAAATTTGACAATATCGAAAAATGTTACTAAAAAAAGTTGATCAGATTTAAAAACTACTTGCAAGTACATCCATTTAAATTAAAACTTCAGATTATTTTATTTTTTAATAATATTTAGAGATGTAAAATTCTCGGTAATAATCTTTGGAGAATTAGTGTTTTTAAATGAAACTCAAGGTCTCTAGTTAATTCCACAATATAATACAAGTTATTGAAAATTCTAAAAAATTGACAATTGTTTCGATAAATCAATATCATCGTCAGAATGACAGAAGTTACATTTCATTTTATGCCTACCTGATGTTTAGTAGTTATATTTTTGGCTAGACCAAGAAGTAACCTAACTTGTGATTGGCTTAATATATGTTTATAGAAAAAGAAGAAGATGTGATATTACAAATATTGAAGCTTAGATATTATTAGCCCTATGGTGATATCCTGGATATCATTTTCCCAATTAAGATCAGTATAACTGTGCAATGATATAGAAAACCAGGAAAACTATATCTGCTGATCTTTACAATTATCACTTAAGAAGACAGTTTATTAGTGGAGAATTCCCTAGATTTAACTGTTCATTGACAACTTCATATTGTGGGTTTCTTAAATGTCTTCTAATTTCCAGTTCTTCAAGGAAATCCAGTTCTTGTTTCTTTTCACAAATATGCAGCACTTCTAGTTCTGTGTTAGGTGTCAATGAATGATTGGTGTCAAGTAGATGTTTTGCGTAGTGGGATTTATCTGGTTGTTTTAATCTGTAAGCTCGTAAGTGCTCACTGTATCGTATTTCAAAATTCCTAAGGGTCTGACCCAAATAGACAGCATTACATTCTGGACATTTGAGTTTATATATACCTGACTTCTTTAATAGTGGTATTTTTGTTTTTACATTTAACAATTTTGTACTAACGTTACTTTCTGTTTTAAAAGAAATTGTTGCATTTGTTGCTGAAGATATTATCTTTGAAATATTATTAGAAATATTTCCTGCATATGTGATGGTTTTATAAATTTTAATTTCATCAGCTTGCTTAGGATATATTAGTTGTAATGCCACTTTTTTCTCTTTTTTACTAATTAGTTTATTTATCATATCTAATGGATAACCGTTAGATGTTGCTATTTGTCTAATTGTATTAATCTCTCTATCAAAATTACATTTGTTCATAGGAACTGAAAAAGCTCTATGTATCATTGAATTATATGCTGCTAGTCTGTGTGAGACAGGGTGGTTAGAATTGAATGGAATTGTCACATCAGTCTGTGTTGGTTTTCGGTAAATTGAATAATCAAGTACATTATTAACTCTTTGAATTTTTAAATCAAGAAAATTGATTGAGCTATTTTCTTCAATTTCTAATGTAAATTTAATTTTCGGGTGTAAATTATTGATGTGGTTGAAAAACACATCTAATTGTCGCTCACTACCCATAAAACAAGCTAATATGTCATCCACATATCTATACCAAAATAAAATATTTTTCGAAATATTACTTTCAAAGATCTTTCTTTCTAAATTGTCCATAAAAATGTTTGCTAAAATAGGTGATATAGGGCTTCCCATTGGTAAACCTTCATTTTGAATATATATCTTATTGTCAAAAGTGAAATAATTCTGATTAATGCATACATCAAATAAATTAAGTATATCTGATATTATTCCTGGATTAATATTTTTATCTTCTAGTAATTTTCTTACAAGTATTAGACATTCTTTAGGAGGAATTTTAGTAAACATATTAGTTACATCGAACGATATGAGTTTATAGTTATCTTGCAAATGGATTGATTTCAACTTTTTGATTAGTTCTATTGAATTTCTAATTGAGTACTGAGATTCATATCCGTAAGTATTGAGTATATTGTTGAGCTTTTTTGCCAATATATTATTAGGAGCATTAACATAAGAGACTACAGGTCTAATTGGTTTCGTTATTTTATGTAATTTAACTGTTCCATATAATTGTGGACAATGAGGATTCTTATGTATGATAGACCTCTTTTCGTAATCATTTAAAAGATAATTTGAATTATTAACAATATCCCTTACGTTATTAGAAAACTTCTTTGTTGGGTCTGCTTTAAGAACTTTTACATCGCTGGATTCTATAAAGTTATATACTTTGGAATTGTAATTTTCAGTCGTCAAAATGACAGTAGCATTCCCCTTATCGGATTTTGTAACTGTTAGGTTATTGTTCTCTATCTTCTCTTTTATTGCGTTTAAAACTGAAATGTCATTTTTTGTTTGACGTTTAACTTTTGAAGGTTCAAAATTTTTGATTAAATTGGCAATTTTTAATTTCTCATAAAGAAAATTATTTGAATTAGATTTTAAAGCTATTTCTGACTCTGTAGCTAAAATTTGTTTAATATTATTCGTAAATTTAGGTGGTATGCTGTACTTTAAACCTTTATTTAAAAATTCTATTTCACTATTTGTAAAATTAGTGTCTGAAAGGTTTTCAAATCGTGGTGCAAAGTGTGTTGGTATGTAGGTACTTACAGTTTCATGATGTTTTGAGTATTGAATTTTATGTTGTGTGTGTTCAAGATTCTGTAGCTTCTTTTTTTTTTTTCTATATCATTGCACAGTTATACTGATCTTAATTGGGAAAATGATATCCAGGATATCACCATAGGGCTAATAATATCTAAGCTTCAATATTTGTAATATCACATCTTCTTCTTTTTCTATAAACATATATTAAGCCAATCACAAGTTAGGTTACTTCTTGGTCTAGCCAAAAATATAACTACTAAACATCAGGTAGGCATAAAATGAAATGTAACTTCTGTCATTCTGACGATGATATTGATTTATCGAAACAATTGTCAATTTTTTAGAATTTTCAATAACTTGTATTATATTGTGGAATTAACTAGAGACCTTGAGTTTCATTTAAAAACACTAATATGAGCATATTCCACGAAGTAAGGGTCGAGACAGTCAATTTCATTTGGAGAATTATTATATACTGTAATGTTTTTCTAATTTATTTAAACAATAAACGGGTGGGATAAATTTCAAACACTCGGTATGGCTACTTACTGATTTACTTAAACACTAACTCACTAATCACTAACTAATTTATATATACAGCATATTCACTTAGACTAATTTATATAAACAGTTCACTAATTTATATTTACTAATTTATTTGTTTATCTCACGATGTCAAATTATCAACTAACTCACTCTTCCTGATCAGTCCCCTTATATACTAGTGCCTTTTGTACTAGAGAATTCCGGGCTGCGGCTTATACACACAAATATTTTTTCTGGCCTTTTCTAGATAACTCTGGTCACAAAAACCAGTTCTAGATAAGATAGTCTCAATCGTAAACAGTTTTTTATAACCGCGTATCCGCCATAATTTTAACTATTATACCTGGCTTAGACAGGGTCGGTTTTAGGGACTATACCAGTGTGCTGTTTCGTAACATTACCCCCTCCTTAAAGGGAAGTTCCTCCTGGAACTTTTGTGTAACCGAGACTGGATGTTTGAATCGGCAACTGGCCCCATTTCTACACTTTCCGATCTTATGGAAATAGCAGGGCACCGTCTTCATCGGATACTGATAACGGGGGTTGTAGCTGCAAATTAATATCTGGACACCGTTATCTTGAAAGATAATATCTACCATGTTCCTGATGATTCGCCAATCCAACTGGTTACTCGCTATTTTAGGCATAGACAGTTTCTTCACGTTGGATTCCAACACATGGTCTCGCAGGTTTCGAAGTGCTTCCCACACATCGCGGTAGGTAGATCGATCTTGGAATTCATTTTTAGTTACCACGTAGAAGATGTACCGCGAATTATGTTTCAGTTTCAGTGTCTTGCCAGGGGCTGGAATCTGGTCTTCAAGTTTTTCTAATTGCCCGAACTTCTTTCGAAAGACGGTTGTCAACCCTCGTGCGTTCTTGATACGGGCGGGGATGTTGTATGCCAGTGAATAATCTTCCGGGAGAGTGAACAAATCTTGTTGTTGTTCCGAAGTGACTCCATATCTAGCTTTCCCGGTACCTCCATACGCGCCCATAAATTCATCGAACGTGGGGTCAGACACATCTCGAATAAGGTTTACTCCTACCTCTATGTCATGGTCTCCTTCGAATGGCGCTAGTCGGTTTCGGTGAACTACTTTTGGTTTAACGTTGGGGATCTTGCTTATGCGATATAAAACATCATTGATCCTTTTCTTGATTAAGTATGGACCTTCCCAGGATTTTTGTAATTTTGGAGAAAATCCTTTTCTCCTCGCCGGGTTGTGTAACCATACTTTGTCCCCTTCTTTAAAACCGCCTTCTGTGGCCTGCGTGTCGTACCGACTTTCCATTTTGTCGCTGGCAACTTGAAGATTTGTTCGAACTAATTCATGAATATCGTCCAGCCTTTTTCTCAATTGGATCACGTAGTCTTCGCCTGCTATATCTTCTCCAGGCCGACAGCCAAATTCCAGGTCACAAGGAAGCCTCATTTCACGTCCAAACAGGATTTTCGCAGGTGTTTCACCCGTGGACTCATTGACGGCAGATCGATAAGCCAATGCGAATAGGGAGAGATACTGGTCCCAATCTCTCTGATGGCTGGATACTACTTTGGACAGGTATTTTCCAATAGTCCTGTTCATTCTCTCGACCATTCCATCTGACTGTGGATGTAAAGCTGTTGTCCTGGTCTTCTTCATTCCCAGCTTGTCGCAAATCTCCTGGAATAGATGGCTTTCAAAATTTCT
Organism: Galeruca laticollis; assembly: GCA_963921935.1. Classification (NCBI taxonomy): domain Eukaryota; kingdom Metazoa; phylum Arthropoda; class Insecta; order Coleoptera; family Chrysomelidae; genus Galeruca; species Galeruca laticollis. The sequence continues at coordinate 62,535,177 of OY998177.1, forward strand.
TCCCTGGTCACTGTGGACTTCCAAGGGTACTCCATATCGGCTGATAAATTCCTTCACCAATACATCCGCGACAGTTGTGGCCTCTTGGTTCGGGATAGCGTAAATTTCCACCCACTTTGTGAAATAATCCATTACAACCAGTATGTACTTGCTACCATTTTCTGTCGTCGGAAATGGTCCAGCGATATCTAAAGCAATCCTTTCGAAGGGGCTTCCAACATTATATTGTTTCATAGGTGCTTTTCTCTTGCGATGTGGTCCATTACTCGTAGCACAAGTCGTACATTTCTTACACCAGTCCTTCACATCGTCGGAGCTGTTCATCCAATAAAACCTTTCACGGACTCGCTGAAGGGTTTTCTTCACTCCCAGATGACCTCCCGATGGACTGTCGTGTAACTTCTTCAGTACCTAAGCTACTCTCGCTCTCGGGATAACTATCTGTCTTCTCTTCTCGGAACCATCATGGTTCTCAAGGACTCTTTTCAACAGCCCTTCTTCCAGGACAAGGGAGTCCCACTGAGCCCAATATGCCTTGAGTGTCGGTGAAAATCTTGACATTTCTTGCCAGGTAGGTCGCCGATTTTCTTCCTTCCATTGCCGGATCATCTTCAGGTGAGGATCATTCTCCTGATCTTCTCTGATCCTGGTAGGTGACCATTCTTCATTGACTACTGTAATTCTTGAAACTGCAACTTCCTTAGATTTCGACTTGTTGCATTGCGAATAGTCTACAGGGCATGGCCGTCTAGGCAAAGAGTTGGCTTTTCGGTGATTCACATCAGCAGGATGTTCACCCCTGTCTGATTTCCCCTGTAACTGGAGTTCTTGGGTTACAGGAATCTTGGGGCGCTTAGACGGACTGCGTACGTGCTCTAGCTCGCCATACTCCCGGCATTTGATCTTCTTTGGCATCTTGTCAGCCATACCTTTCAACAAGTTGACGATCTGGTCAAGTTTGATATCGTCATCTTCTTCCTGCATGGTCCTACCTTTGTTGTACCGCGAGTTTTTCTTGGCTGCTTTGCATTTAAGAGGTTCTTGGTTTGCAGGAGTCGTAGGACGCTTACACAAACTGCGTGTATGCTCTAGCTCGCCACAATTACAGCACCTGATTTTCTTCGGCTTCTTGTCTACCATACCTTTCAACAAGTTGACGATCTGGTCAAGTCTGTCATCGTCACCTTCTTCCTGTATGGTCCTATCTTTGTTGTATCCCGAAGCCATCGTGGCTGCTTCATATTCAAGAGCAGCAGTCAATGCATCGGCCAATGTTTTAGGATGGGCTAATCGAAGCGTCTTCTTCATATCGTGGTCACACAAGCCGTCAATAAAGGCCTGGATGCCTAAACATTCCATCATGTTCTCTGGTGCTGACGGATAAGCAAATCGAACGAGTCTGGCAATATCCACTTCATACTCTTGAAGGGCTTCGTCACGTTTCTGCCTTCGGCTCTTCAGCTGGGACTGGTACAAATGTTCTAGGTGTTCGTGACCGTATCGCATGTCCAACCTCTTCTTCAGCAGCTCGAAGTCATCCGTTTCTTCAAGCGGTATCGTCTGAAGTACATCTAAAGCATCTCCCCGAAGCGCTATAGTTAGGTTCACTGCTTTCTCCTTATCGGACCAATTATTCACTCTAGCGGCTGCTTCGAACTGTTTTACGTAATTGGTCCACGACATCTTTCCATCGAACGTTGGGGTCTTGACTCGTGCAAAACTGCCAATGTCCTCTATCCTGGAAGTTATTTCTGACTTGCAGGGTTTTATATGTTCAATCTTCTTTCCTTCTGCTGGCGTGTCTTCTGTTCTTAAATCTGCCATATTTCTCTCCAATTCCTTGATTTTTTCGTCTATCGTTGTTATCTTGTTTTCAATGTCTGATTTTAGAGACGTAATTTTATTCTCGACGTCAGCAGCAATGTCATTTTTTAACGATAAGATATCGGCAGAAATGTCATTCTTCATGGTGGAAATCTTCTCGTTCATATAAGTAGAAATATCCTTCTTCATAGTAGAAATATCCTTCTTCATAGTAGAAATATCCTTCTTCATAGTAGAAATATCGTTTTTCACATTCATTGAAATCTTCTCTTCCATGGCAGAAATATCGTTCTTCATTGCAGAAAAATCATTCTTCATATCAGAAATTGACGAGATTAAGGTGGAAGCCTCGTCTTTGAATAAGAATATTTCTGGATCCAAGCCTTCACTTTCTATTAATTCGCTCTTCTTACCGGACGTTTCCAACTCTCGATCTTCCAATTCTGCTCTTAATTCCGCCACTTTCAGATCACTCAGTCTCTTGGCCATTTTCATGTAGCTATTTATTTATATTATCCCACTTCTGACACCAATGTAATGTTTTTGTTATTTATTTAAACAATAAACGGGCGGGATAAATTTCAAACACTCGGTATGGCTACTTACTAATTTATTTAAACACTAACTCACTAATCACTAACACTTAATTTATATACACAGTATATTCACTTATACTAATTTATATAAACAGTTCACTAATTTATATTTACTAATTTATTTGTTTATCTCACGATGTCAAATTATCAACTAACTCACTCTTCCTGATCAGTCCCCTTATATACTAGTGCCTTTTGTACTAGAGAATTCCGGGCTGCGGCTTATACACACAAATATTTTTTCTGGCCTTTTCTAGATAACTCTGGTCACAAAAACCAGTTCTAGATAAGATAGTCTCAATCGTAAACAGTTTTTTATAACTGCGTATCCGCCATAATTTTTACTATTATACCTGGCTTAGACAGGGTCGGTTTTAGGGACTATACCAGTGTGCTGTTTCGTAACAATACTGTCTTCCCATGGATATTTTTTGTATTAAAATATTTCCAAACGTTACTTCTCGGTTTTGTGGTACTCTTCAATTTATTTTGCTACATGTTTTTATACTTATAGACAGACGGTCTAAACTGAGCCAAACGGAACGCCAAAATAAAACTAGTTTCACCACATCATTTACAATTCACAGGGGCGCTTCTAGGGGATTTCCCTGAATCACTGTTGCCAGAGTTATAGAAAAGGTTAGAGAAACTCAAAATTTTAAAAATCATTGCTCAATTTTTCAGTTTAAAATATGTAGAAAAACTTCTAAAGAATATTCTCGGGAGAATTTTCTTACATAGAATTTTTTCGTTCTCGAGAATATTCTCCTCTCACATCTCTACTAATATTTCTATTTTGAATGAACATTTATCTCTTGTGATTACAAAACACATGATAGTATTTCGATGTTTTCTAATAATTTTGCAATTAAAACGCGGAATACGTGCATATTCATTTATTTTGCAAATCATGAAATACATTCAAATACTAAGTTAGAAAACTAACATACATTCCTTAACATTTGTGAAGTGAAGAAATTTCTTGACATGTTTCTAAAATTATCTTCGCTAAGTCGTCAATATTTTGAAACGGCGCTTTCTGGTAAACTTTTTGTTTCAGGTAACCCCATAAAAAGTAATCAAGGGGGCTTAGGTCAGGGGATCTAGCAGGCCAAAAGAGATCAGAATATCTGTGAATAACTTTTGTTTGTAAAAACTGTAAATAACGTTCTGCATTCAACCCTTTCTTTTAATGTGTGTACGATTTTTGGTTTGTATGGTTTGTATTTATTTACTTTTAAAATTCTTGTCACTGTATTTTTACTTACATTATGTTGTAACAACGACTTTCTTTTGCGCAATGACAATGTTGGATTTGCTACAACAGACAGCATTACATCAAACTGCGTATTCTCATCAGCAACCAGTTTTCGACGTTTTCCCTTAAAATTATTTTTAATACTTTCAGTTCTCCTAAATTTATTTACAATTTTTGTTACAGTTGATTGGGTTATATTTTTAATGGGATGTCTATTATTGAAAATATTTGCTGCTTCTCTATGCGTTTTATAGTAATCTCCCACAATCAAAACAATTTCTATTCTCTCCTTCATCAGTTAATAACGCTTTTTATGTGTCTTATGAATTCTAACGCGGTTTGAAATTTACTGTCAACATTTCCTTCGATTAATAAATTATTTATGTGTCATATATTACATGTAACTACAGTTAAATATGCATTATTGTAGATATACGTTTTAAAAATAATTTTATTAATGAAAATAAATGTAATTACATATTTAAACGTAATTTTTAATTCTGATCAACTTTTTTTAGTAACATTTTTCGATATTGTCAAATTTAAAGGTAAAGTAAAACTCATATTTTTTGACAAACCTCATATACGATGATTGAATTATATGAAGATTTTTGTCTTCAAATTTTGAAATTTAAGTTTTAATATACGAAGAAGCAATGAGAAGTTTAAATTATTCATAGATACATACATGGAATTTATAAAATAGAATTATAAATTTTGCTTAGATCTTTTGTGACATCAGTATCTTATTTATATGTATATAAATCATTTCTAAAAATTCTCTTCTCTTTGTATTTGATCCTATTTCATGAATTTATTATAATCGAATGTATGTTTTTGCTATTTTATTTTTTTATAGTAAGATGATTTTTTAATCTATTTTCAAATATTGAGATCTTTGTCCTATGTAAACAGCATCGCAATAATTGGAAGGAACTTCATATATAATATTACTTTTTGGTGTTTTCGATTTTAGACAACTGATAATATAATATGTTATGTCGTTTGTGACTTACTCTAATTTCATATTTACTAAAATAATTTGATAATTGCTTTACGTATGGTAAACAATAATTACGAGCAAATTCATATATATTGTTACTTGCTTTTGTGTTTCGGCGTTTTTGATTTTAGACTATTGAAATATTGATAATGCCTTACTCGTGAAATAATAGGCTATTAAGAATAATATTTTTTTCGTAGATATTTGGAAGCATTTCGTGACTCACTGTAGATAAGTATATTTAACGGAACGCGTTGTCGTGATACTAATGATGCTAATTTGACTGATATGAGAAACTCCAAACAAACCGGTTTGAAATGTTCACAGTAGTTGGTACAAAATATAATTTTAGATATCCAACGACGTATTGGAACAAAAGTTTTAAAAGCAGTCTTATTCCAAAACGGATAATTTATAAACGTCGGAAACTTATTTATTTTATTTGAAAAATATAAATGAAATGTTTTCATATTAATAAATTTACTTTCCATACTTTTTTTGGCCTTTTTTGTAAACTGGTCGATATCTTTTTATCTATATACGAGGTCTGGCTATTAAATAACGAGACTGGTTACGAAAAAGGGTTTTATTATAAAAATTATTCTACATTCGAATGCTCCCCTTCAATATACTCCCCTCCCCTCGCCACACACTTTTCCATACGTTTTTCCCATTGATCGAAGCAGTGCTGGAAGTCTTCTTTGGTGAGGGCCCTTAGGAGCTCTGCCGTTTTTTGCTTTACCGCTTCCATCGACTCAAATCGGGTCTCTTTCAAAGCAGATTTTATCTTCGGAAACAACAAAAAAGTCGCACGGTGCCAAATCTGGTGAGTACGGCGAATGTTCGAGCACTGGAGTGCGATTACTGACCAAATACTGCTTCACAGATAGGACGTTATGGACAGGTGCGTTGTCCTGGTACAAAATCCACGAGTAAGTCTGACCCTCTGGAACCCATTCAGTCATCACGATACCGTTAATGTCGAAAAAAAAAAACGATCAACATTGCCTTGAATTTTGATTTGGACTACCTTGCTTTTTTTATTCTGGGCGATTCAGGCGTATTCCAATGTATCGAATGTCGCTTTGTTTCAACATCGTATCAAAAAATCCACGTTTCGTCGCAAGTGATAACGTTTTTCATCAGTCCGGGATCGTCTTCTAACCTTCTGAAGGTTGGAAATCTGAGCAGACCCGTTGACGCAAGAGCTTTTGTTATGTGTAATTCCTCGTGTAAAATTTTTCTAACCGTTTCTTTATCGCCGTTTACAGCCTCGGCAATCATCCGGATGCTCATTCGACTATCTGTACGTACAATTTGGTTGATTTTGGCCACTGTTTCCGGAGTTGAAACAGTTGCAGGGCGACTTGGGCGCTGGTCATTTTCAGTGCTCTCTCGGCACTCACTAACGCGCTTACACCACTCAAAAACACGCGCACGAGATAGAGAATTGTCCCCATAGGCCTCTTGCAACAATGTATAGCTCTCAGTCGGAGTTTTCTTCAATTTAACGAGAAATTTGAGATTGATACGTTGCTCCTGTTTTTCGTCACCATGGTTTTCGGTACGAGAAAAAAACACGTTCGTTTCAAACCGCTACTGCACAAATACTATAATAGTTACGGAAACGTGTTTTGGGACGTGCATAGACAAAATATCTAGATACCCAACGCACTACTCGTTTTTTACCCCACCCATGTAGGGCACCCTCTAGGCGCGCAGTCTCGTTATTTAATAGCCAGACCTCGTATGTTTCGTTTAATCGTTTTACTTTGACTTGAAGAATGTGCGTTTTTCCCCATTAATATTAAAATTTCATGACCAAACTTGCTCAGTAAATGTTACAAAGAGAAATTGTTGGTAATAATTTTCACATTTCTAGCTTGACTACTGTCGAAAAATTGGAGAACCAATTTCTTATCAAATATGCTCATTAATACGAGATGTTCAGAGGCGCCTTTACCTATAGTGCAGTGTGTGCGGCGCACACGGGCGCCGGGTCTAAGGAGGCGCCGAGCGTCGAGACTCCACTGCGCCCTTGCCGACGTCGGGCGCACGGTAGCAAAGCAAGGCTACTTACTCCTTTTCCTACCTACTCTATTTTAATATACACAATAACTTTTGTTTCAACGTGAAATCAGTCTTAAAACAGATTATATTGGCGTAATGTCGCATAGCTACCAAAGGCGCGAGCCGGCATCGGCACCTATTTGTTTTGATTCGTTTCACACCACACCGACAATCATTTCTAACTCGACTGTATTAGAATGCTATATATAAAGTTCAAATTGAAATTCCTGGGTACGTGCGGCGGTCATTTTCAAAGGCTTGTGTGCGCGTGCCGCACTTTTGTTTTACCGCTATACCGTAGTTTTGCGAAATAAGCCTTGATGCTATTGGATTAAGTATCATTTTTTGAGTAAACATGTAAATATGAAGTGAATCGGCTTTCCTTTTGATAGAAAACATATAAAAGGGAAGATTAGGTTTTTTGCTTCCACAATTATTGCGACATTCCTCGAGGTCGGAGGTCATCAAAAATAGCTAGTGAAATACAAAAACAAAACATCGAGTGATAGATAGTAATATCGAAGTTTACTCGTACCTATACGTACGACCTAGGATTTTTCATTTGTTTATCCTACTGTAGTGCAGAACAAACAACGGTAAGTTAAAGTGCTTTAATATGACCTACTAGTATACTTAGGTATTTGGGTATAATTAGTCAAAGTTGCAACTATTTCTCTGGGCCTATAATATTTCCATAGATACTACTTAGTTCTTTTAGGTATTAGGTGCCTAAGTATACGTAGTTTATTATTTATTTTAGATGTCTGATGGCGATGGAAAGAAGAAACTTTCTGGTGCACAGAATCGAAAAAGAAAGCTGGAGAAGGAAGTGTCTCTGAAAAAGAATACAAGTTCTATTAAAAAGTTTTTTGTTCGACCCGGTCCATCCTCAGACGAACACCTGGAGACAGAGACCTATGAAAACCAAGATAATTCTACAGCAGAACTCGTCACTTCTACGTCACCGCCGCCGCCGCTGATGTCTAAGATGTCTTTGTCGTCGGTAGTCAACGAAGACGAAGAACCTCATAGTTCCGAATCGTCTCCGGAGAATATTCTTCGAGAAGATATAATGAATGATCTCGCGTTATGGCCACAGGTGTTATCCGATAAACAGAGAATATTTTTGGCGTGTGGGCCAGTGCAGGTAAAAATGGGTTCATATCCTTTGAATAGTTCGAAAAGATCTTTTTCAGATGCTTATTATACTAAAAAGAGATGTTAAATAATGAAACCGTTTTACGAAACTGGCTGGTTTACTCTAAGTCAACTGATTCTGTTTATTGATTTTACTGTAAACTTTTTCATGCTGATGCGAGTTCGACTCCGTTTAATGGTGAAATAGGTTACAAAGATTGGCAGCATTTGTCTACTGCTTTAGAACGTCATGAAAAGAGCTTAGGGCACCTATCATGTCTTAAGAAACAAATTACATTGAAAACTGTTATTTTAAAAGAACAGTCGGTAGATTTCTTGCACCAAAATGAAATTGATCGAAAAAAAAACGTTTGGTTGCAGTACTCGAACGAATAATCAACATAATTTATTTTTTAACGAGGCAATGTCTGGCTTTTCGCGGAAGATCTCAAAAAATTTACTATTTTGATAATGGTAATTTTTTAAAGCTGGTTGAATATACCTCTAACTTTGATAATGTGCTTGCGGAACACATTGCCCTTATTCAAAAATCTGACTCAGGCGTAACTCATTATCTTTGCCATAATATTCAGAATGAAATAATATAATTATTGGGAGAAAGAATAAAAAAACTATTGTTTTGGAACTGAAACAATCTAAATATTTTTCCATTATTCTAGATTGCACTCCAGATATAGCACACGAAGAACAAGTATCGGTTGTCGTAAGTTACGTTCTTTTAAATGCAAGTAACAACAAGGCTGAAGTAAAAGAACACTTTCTGGGTTCTTTCCTATTACAGACACTACTGGTCTGGGATTAACTCAATTTTTGTTAGATTTTTTAATCTCAAACGAAACTGACATACAAGATATGCGTGGTCAAGGTTATGATATAGTGCAAACATGAAAGGGAAAAATATAGGTCTACAAAAACGAATTCTAGATTTAAACCCGCGCGCATTTTATGTACCTTGTGCTGCACACAGCCTTAATTTGGTAGTGAATGACGCTGCTAAAAGTTCATTACAAATTGTCAATTTCTTTTCAATTGTGCAGGAAATTTATATTTTTTTTCTGCGTCAACAGCACGTCGGCAGATACTTGCTAAAGAAGTGCCAACTTTAACTCTGAAATCACTCTCAAATACTCGATGGGAGAGCAGGGTTTAAGCAGTCAAAGCTCTACGTTTTGAACTGGGAAAAGTATATGATACCTTGTTTACTATATATTCCGATAGGAGCAACGATGCAGAGTCAAGAAATATGGCAAATTCATTAATGACAAAAAGTCGTTTAAATTCATCTGCTCTCTGCTTATTTGGTTTGAAATTTTAAGCAAGATAAATATAGTTAGCAAGGCCTTCAAAAGTCAGACGTTGTTTTGTCAGAAGCGGTGAAAATGATTGAGAATGCAAAAATAAGTTTGTCTGAATTCCGTAATGAGTCCGCTTTTGAGCAGCTCCTTACAGGGCGAAAACTGTAGCGGAAGAAGTCGAGGCAATAGTAGAATTTCCCACACCCGCACGCTCTCGCGCTCGTAAAAGGTTTTTCAATTATGAGGCGGATGATGAACCGATAACAGACGCGAAAACAGATTTTAAAGTAAATTTTTACTACTATTTGTTAGACACCGCAATAACTGAGATCGACGAACGGTTCGAACTTTTGAATGAAAATAATGTAATTTTTTCATTTCCTCAAAAATTGAAAAACTGGAAAGATTTGGACTCTGATACAAATAAAAACACATTGCTCTAATTTAGAAAATAAACTTAGCCATGCTGGCTCCTCAGATGTGGAACAACAGTTCGAGCTCTATAATGAAATCGAATTATTACCGATGTTTATTGATGATTCCACTACGCCGTTGGATATTTTAAATTACTTGTTTACGAATAAATTAATTTCAGTGTTCCCAAATCTGTCCACTGCGCTGAGGATATACCTGACACTTCCAGTCACGGTCGCACATAGCGAAAGGTCATTTTCTAAACTGAAAATAATTAAAAACTACCTTAGATCAACATTGTCGCAAAGTAGATTGACAAATTTATCGTTAATAAGTATTGAACACGAAATCAAAATTGAAGTTAGTGACATTATTAAAGATTTCGCTAATGCAAAAGCTAGAAAAGTAACTTTTTTGTAAATACATTTATGTCTAAGATATATACTTGTGTGACGAACGTCCTGTTATGTTACTATAAGTAGTTTTTAAAATGAATATTTTTGAAAGAACTACAAAGTAGTGATTTTTTTCATTCTTAAAACCCCTTCCTCCCCATTAAAAAATTTTGCTTCCCGACATAATTTTAAATTGCACCATTTGCATACGAATTTCCGATTGAAAATATAGTGTCTTAACAAAGGTATGCACTTTTTTTAAACTGTGGCTTCTACTCATGATACTGAACAACTTTCCCCAACGAATGCATGGTCAATTCTCAAAAAAAAATTTGGACTTTGTATGGAGACTTGGTCAATCAGCTGATCGATCTCCATACTAAGTCCAATTTTTTTTTGAGAATTGACCACGGGTTCCTTGGGGAAAGTTGTTCAGTATTATCATGAGTAGGTGTCCAGTTTAAAAAAAGTGCATACCTTTGTGAACACCCTGTATAACTGTTAGTACTTATTCCATTTTGATCCCGCTCCTACTAGACTAGAGGGCGCCAGGGTACTGGTTGCACACGGGCGCCACAAGGGCTAGAGACGCCTTTGGAGATGTTGAAAAGTAAACTAGCAAAAGGCCTAACTTTCGCAGATATTTCTAGTAATTCTTTATAAATACGAGTATAAGAGCAAATGCTGTTATCAAACAAACCAAAAATAAATTTTGTCTACTATCATATCAGAAGCAATGCACTTTTTGTTGCGTGAAAGTTATGAAGGCACCTAGGAGCATTAACTAATTTCAAAAAATGGCATTACCTAGAAAAATCCATACTTCGCATTTTAAAATGGTTAAAATTAATTTGTGTTTGTATTTGTTACACTTTAAGTAGATTAGATATACCAGACCATATTATTGTTAGCCACTGTATATGTATAAGACAAAGAGACATTACTTATACTCATTCACATAATCCATAAATTGAATTATTAATAATCCTCTAGTTAATTAGTATCAAATAATATGAACACATTTTTGTTAAGTAAATAAGTTAGTAGAAAATATTTAAAATGAAAAAGATGTGTTGTATTTTTATAAAAACAAGAATGACTAAGCGCATATCAATTCGATAACAGAAATAAATAAGGTATTGGATATTTTTAAGCAGGTATTCTATTGAGTTACGGCGAGAGCAACAGTTGTAAAATTATGAAATAGTGCTTTTTGAAGAATATTGTAATTATTTCAACACCCGTGTAATATTTGTCATTTAGTATATCAGAAAAATGTTTTATTTGTTCCCCTAGAAGTGGTAGGGATATTCAAATTGGAATGGGGATAACGTTGACAAATATGTAAGTGTAAGAGAAATAGAGGGAGAGGGATATGAGAAAAAGTTGCATATTTCAGAGCACACTTAAATGGTTTGTATATAAAAATATCATTATAGCATTGGTTATTATTTAAAGTGGGTAATAATAATACGCAAAAACATGAAAATAACAAATGATTTAATTAAGAACTACATATTATGACAAACAAAAACAAATTAAACTTAAATTAGTATCTAATGTACCAAAATGCCTCATTAAACAATTTTTGAAATGGTTTTGCAACATTTCTGGTATAATACTGTAACAATCACCTGACATTGACTTTTTACAATAAGAAAATGTGTCTTAGTTTCCCTTTGTTTGTTTGTTGATGATTTAATTGAAATATCAGTAAATAAACAAAACAGACATCCCTTGTTTTATTTTTATTATCTGAAATCCACTTTACAGCGCTTTAAAATATGTAACTTTTCCATTTAACCTTCTTTTTATCTCCTAAGGTTTCCGATATAGCAATGTTACCCTTTCCAATTTGAAACTGTTGAGTAATTGAAAAATTCCATAAGAATGTTCAACGACGATGTACAATAAATTGAAATTCTATGCAACAGCGAATTATGTACCCACCAAAAAGGGATTCAAGCAATATCCGTATTCGAAATGCACGACATGTCGCGCATTATAAGGTAATAAAGTGTCGCACCATTGCTGCCGAACATGTTCAGAAGCCACGATATTACTGGCAGATCAATTACGCGAAAACCGTAACTCATGGGAACATTGTCACGAACATACAATCGAGTTACATACAAACTACCTAGTTAAATAACTCGAGTGACAGACGGGAGACAGTTCAAATGAATCGGACAGAAGCTGACAGAATGAAGGGAACAATAGGTTTCAACAAATCTACTCTCTCACACACACGCGCGTTTCGAGTTCCTCGTATTGTTCATAGTTAGATTTCCGATTAGTAGAATTTATCATTATGAAACTTTTCGGTTGTGGAGAGTTGGGCGATAATAATAATAATAATATTTATTCAAGTAAAATTTTTAACAACTGAAAGATACAGTACCTATATGAATAAATATAATAATCACAGAAGCAGTGTATAAAGCTGCTTGTTTTGTAATGTAAAATATTTAAATATATTTACATTTCGTATTGTTCGATATTGTCTTAATATTAGAATTTATGTGTGCGACATATTCAGGAATTTTTAACAAAATTATTGTGTGCGATATATTCGGGATTTTTCGACATACTGCAATGAGAGTATAAAGTAAAATTTTATAGTATCGGGTTCGTTGAATTATTGTCTTTATTTACGATTAATTAGATCGGAAAATATTGATCTCTCCCTTTCAGTAATCCATTTCTTAATTTGCTTTATATTTACTATTTTGGGTACCATTGCATAAATTCTCGGTGACAAGTAATATGCATTTCTCTGTGCCTTCACACGCATAGGCCGAATAACACCATCGTGGTGTCTGGTATTGTAACAGTGGCTATATGAAATAAGTACATATTTCTTTATAAATAAATAATAGAATTATTTTTAAAAGTAGAGCTGTCGAATATCTTTGACTTGTAACTCTTATACAGTTTATCTGTTGAGAGAAGAGAATATTTTTACTGTATATAATTCTTAATACCCATTTTTGAACTACATGTACCAAAATATTAAATTTTGGTATGTGACTTCTAATTTCATTTCCAACTTCTTTACAGTGTAGGTCCCATCTTAAGTGTATATCTATTAGAATGCCCAGATACTTCACTTTGTGTCCCTCGCATATAGCAATATCATTTCCTACATTTATTGGACCTAATTGTAGTAGTCCAGTTATGTATGAACAAAACGGTAGGTATTTGATTTTTTTTTATAATGTATTATATTGTAACCATTTTTTTTAAATTTTGAAAATCATTTTCTATTTTACATTTCAGATCCACCCATAAAGGAGATATATATGTAATTACAGTATTGTCTACAGAACTGGTTATTGTAGATTTAAGGAAAATATACTAATGTATAGAAGAAACAAAACTGGTCCCAAAACAGTACCCAGGGGGACATCGTATGTCACTTTTTGTCATGTACTGAATGTTTCATTTATGGTGACCATTTGAACTCTATCGGATAGGTATCTTTTTATTAAGTTATTGTATTCCATATCTGTACAATTTTTCCATAAGAATTTTGTGACATACCGTATCAAAAGTCTAAGTAGACACTCACAACGGGAACATTTTGATCTATCGATTGGTAAATAATAGACATTAGATTGTAGATAGCATCTTCAGTACATTCACCCTCTCTAAACCCATATTGATGGTCTGAAAGGATATTGTATCTCTTTAAAAAGGAACATAACCTTGTTTTTATAATTTTCTCCATAATTTTGCTTACATTCGATATCAACGATACAGGTCTATAGTTTCCCAGTTCACTCCTTTCTCCACTTTTATATAGCGGTTTTATTATGGCATTTTTAAAAATGTTTGGAAAATGTCCAGTATTGAAACAATGGTTATCTCTTTAGCAACAAATGCAATAATTTTTTTTAAAATAGAAAGTAACGTAAGTACAAAATTCTTAAATGTAAAAACAAAAATATCACTATTAAAGAAATCTGGTATATATAAACATAAATGTCCTGAATGTAATGCTGTCTATTTGGGTGAGACCCTTAGAAATTTTGAAACCCGATACAGTGAACACTTACGAGCATACAGATTATAACAACCAGATAAATCCCACTATGCAAAACATCTACTTGACACCAATCATTCATTGACACCTAGCACAGAACTAGAAGTACTATATATTTGTGATAAGAAACAAGAACTGGATTTCCTTGAAGAATTGGAAATTAGAAGGCACTTAAGAAACCCACAATATGAAGTCGTCAATGAACAGATAAATCTAGGGGGTTCTCCAGTTTTAAACTGTCTTCTTAAGTGATGTATGTCAAGTTAGCCCCCCACCAGCGAAATTTTGAAAAAAGACTACAAGAATTATGTGATATTTATGGGCTAATTAGTTGTTCTAATTAAAATTTTTGGGCTCCAACCGTTTAGCGGGAATTTCAGCTTAAAATATACCTCTGAATTTTGGGCTCTCAGAATACGCAAACAGATTTAAGAAAAAAGCAACCGTTTCGAAGAAAATCGATTTTAAAGTTGCTTGGCATGAAGTTAGCCCCCCCACACACAGAACAAGTGCCGCAATTGAACAAACAGTAACACCTGAATTTTGGGCTATTTATGGGCTCTCAGAATATGCAAAAACATTTTTAAACAAAATAAATATACAGGTTGTCACTAAAGTGTGAAATAAATGATTTCCTAGACTATAAATACTTTTAAGAATAGCTGAAACACGTCGATTTTTAATATTAAATTTTAATTTTTTGTGTAATTGCCTAAAGACATTACGCAATCGGTCTTGCCATAGTGATGTAAACGAAAATGTGGTTGACTTGGAAGATGGGTCTCTTTATTTAGCAGGAATTAAATCTTAAAATTATGAGAGAGGCTCCCTACATACGAAAAGAACGTGGCAATCGATCCAACAGCTACGCCTCAATTTTGGGCTATTTTTGGGCTCTCAGAATATGCAAAAGCAATTAACAAAATAAATATACAGGGTGGAAATTTAAATTTTTTTAAGGTGGAAAATTTCAAAAGCGGAATTTAAAAAAAAGGAGGGTAGTCTTGTATACTCATTTATATATGAAATGTATCCGAAGACACTCATTATATTTTTATATTCATCTACTTCATTATTATTATCAACAGATTTATATCCCCTCTTATTACTCGAGTGAGATTTGTTTTGCGATCGTTCAAAAATGTGATTAAATATTTTTGGGTCACTATTTGGTGAACGGTAAATCGCGTTAATTTAAATTTTTTAATTTTTGTCAATTACTATCACCGTTACAACTTTAACTTATAGTTAAGGCTACTTTTCACATAAACCAGTACACCATCATTTTTATTTAAACTGCCTTGGTTGTAAATGTTGTCATATTCCTGTATTTTAAATATTGTTTGAACATATAACTTCCTTGTTTCAGTCAGTATGATTAGGTCGAATTCAACAGACAAATTATCCAATAATATTGTAAGATATTTTTCGCAAGACTACGGATATTTGTGTGAAATAATTTGAAATCGTTTTGATTTATTTTATTGTTGAACATATCCGCACTGTATATTTTATTTGAATTTACCGGTTGGTTACCGTAGTCCCGAATATAAGCACTCATTTTTACAATAACATTAAGTACGTCACAATAAATTGAAAGTTTGAAGAAAATACTCAACTTTCAACAAGTTCAAGACCAGGGTTGCCAAAATTTTAATTTTCAAATCAAAAACTACAATCTTCTTAAATCAACTTTTTTTTAGTTTGGATTAAAAAAATTAATAATTCTGCTTTTATTGACCTAATACAAACTATTTTAATGTCGGTCTAAATAAAGTACAATTTACAGCTAAAATATTTGTCAAAACTTGATATTTGTAAGAAATTATCAAAGATAACTAAATATTATTAATTTTCGAATATAGAACTAATTTGTACCCAAAAAATTAAAATTTGTACCCACACAGTTTTCCCTGTAAAAGACATACCTTTAAACTTTGCATTTAGGACTAATTTGTAACCAAAAGCGTTTTTTCATTATCATATAATTTTGTTTATTAAAGATGATAGTAAATTAGACCACGTGTTTTATTAATTTCCAAGTATATCGTTAAAGGATGTGAAATTACCAAAAGTAACTAAATATTATGGAATATAGGACCAATTTGTATGTGTATCCACATTGTTTTCCCTAAAAACGGCTTTTAATGTGCTTCACGTCAAAATGGACGGAAAACTAGACAACCTCTTAAGGCGCGTTTAGATTGCGCGAAATTGTTTCGCGCAACAGTTTCGCGAAAATGTTTCGCGTCGTATATACCTGGTACTCACCCCGAAACTTATTTCGTTCGTTCTCGCGAGTATTTTTCGTGGTGAGTCACTCGTCAGTCGGTATTGAAGCGCGCATCAGAGAGCCTCGCGTCTCGTGTTTCTTGTAGTGTAAACCGATTCTACTGTTTCGCGCCAAAAATGAACCAGGAGGATAGCATCCGCCTCATTGAACTTTATGCAAAGTACCGATTTTTATGGGATGCCAAAGATAAGGTGCACCATAACCGCATGAAGAGAGAGGATGCAATTTGCAATTATCATCATAATTGCAAATGCTGCACTCGGAGCAACCGACATGCTTGTCTCTCACAAACTGGCGGCTCACCTTGTTTTCGCTTGTCAACCCGAAACGTTTCGCCTCGTGTAAACAGTTATGCCGAGACAGCGACTCGCGAAACTGTTGCGCGAAGCAATTTCGCTCAATCTAAACGCACCTCCTCTTAGATGAAGTGTTTTATGAAACATGGCACTTACCTAACCAGGTACTTCCCAGAAATGTTTGTTTTCATATATTATATATTGTTCTGTCTCTAATAAAATACTATATTAATATAATTCCATATTTGTTATAGATACCATAACCCTTATTTTTATTTTTAGTGAGATCTTTTGTGATAACCGCGGCGATTCTTTGACGAGACAAAAAAATCCCTACTGCACGTGCCTAAATAATGGGTAAATAGTTCAAAGTGGTTAAATGAATGATTATACTATGGTGTTGTCATTTTTTTTTTGACTGCTTTGCGGTTTAGTAAATATGTGCAATATCACGTCAGACTTTCCTTTCTAATGGACTAAACAATTTTAAAACATTTTTTTGTTACCCTCGCAAATACCGAAAGGTGACATTTTTTGTTTTTTAGATGATATGCGTCTTTGATCTACGGCTCCTATTTCTGATTCATAATAATTCTCTATTGGTTCAAACAATTTTAGAAGGCATTTTTAGGAGTATTTAAGCACAGTTAGTAAAATATGAGTATACAAATTAGTCCTATATTCGAAAATCAATATTTAGTTACTTTTGACAATTTCAAATCTTTTAACGATTCACTTGGAAATTAATAAAACAGGTGGTCTAATTTACTATCATCTTTAATAAACAAAATGATATGATAATGACAAAAACGCTTTTGGTTACAAATTAGTCCTAAATGCAAAGTTTAAAGGTATGCTGTTGAAATTGGATTTTTAAAGGTGGATGTGTTCAAGCCAGCCTCCCACATTAAAACTCCTTTTACAAGGAAAACTGTGTGTGTACAAATTTTAATTTTTTGGGTACACATTAGTCCTATATTCGAAAATTAATAATATTTAGTTATCTTTGATAATTTCAAATCTTTTAACGATTCACTTGGAAATTAATAAAACACGTGGTCTAATTTACTATCATATTTTATAAACAAAATTATATAATAATGAACAAACGCTTTTGTGTACATATTAGTCTTAAATTCAAAGTTTAAAGGTATGCTGTTAAACTTTGATTTTGTAAAAGTGGGGGAACTAGCTTGAGCTTAAACTAGCACCCCCACATTAAATACCGGTTTTTCAGAAAAACTGAGTGGGTACAAATTATTATCTTTTGGGTACAAATTAGTCCTTAATTCAAAGTTTACATTAATGCCAATAAAATTTGATTTTTTCAATGTGAGGGTGTTAGCACGTGCTCAAGCTAGCACCCCCACTTTAAATAGTGATTTTTCAGAACAACTAAGTGGGTACAAATTCTAATTTTTTGGATACAAATTAGTTCTAAAGTATACAAAAGATTTTTTAAATTTGAAAATGTGGGGGTGCTAGCTTTACTGACGTTAGTTTTCTGGTAGTTATAACTTCTTGGGCATTAGGTGAAAACATAATTTGAAAATTATTGCAATAAAAATAATAAATACTATATGGCAGTTTTATATTAAAACAATAGAGTCAAATAAATTAGAGCATAGAGGGATTTGTAAAAATGCCGAGAAAAAAATGCAAGAGATAGTTAAAAAAATCATAGCATACATATATTTTAGAATTTCATAGAACTAAAGTTTGCGTCGTCCTCATTCATTGTTTTATAGATCTAAACATGTAATAACTTATTCTATTTCCTAATGTGAAAGAAAGAGTATTTAGATGCAAGTTTGTAATATCAAGAGTAGGGATGTGCTAAAATTCGGCGGTACCACTAAATCCGGCCGATCCGGTCTAGAGGTCGGAATTGCCGTTCTGGCCGAATCGCAGTTACCAATTTCCGAAAATAGTCTCTCTGAATAAACACTAGTTGCTGGACTTGATAAAAACTGCTTTACTAAATGAATTAGACCAGGAAATGTTCCACACTGCTTGCTCCACCACTCAAATGAACTCGCGATTTTGGGATTCCTCTATTTACTGGAAGCCAGTGTGCTTTATTAGAATAATAGATGGCACTACACAAAGCAATGAAATTTAATTTTTTTTATTTATTTATAATTCATAACGCGGAGCGGAATAATTTAAGGACCTGTGTATACAAAAAAAAAGAAAATAATATAAAGTTTTATGCTTTAGGTAGATAGAAATTGTAAAATATCGTTAAGCTGCAGGAATTTGAAATATTTCCATATAAATCCCGATCCGGCCGGACTTCCGGTTTCGGCCGGATCGGTCATATACTCGATCCGGCACATCCTTAGTCAAGACTCGCTTACAACTTAAACTGGTATTGTAAACTTGTAATTATTTTTTTTAATTCTGTATTTCACTATTATTATCCTAATTTGTAATAGAGAGGGGAATTTGGTGACTAAAGTAAGGTGACAGAGTTATAGAACTAGAAAATTATATAAATAAATAAGAATATTATGTTACTGTAAATAAGATGGGAAATGCAAAGTTAGCATATACTTCAATATATATATAAATGTTGTTTAAAATAGCGTTGTTATAGTTATTATATTTGGTTAGTCGTTGAGATACTTTTCTTTTCATTCTTTCTTTGAGTTGCTGGTTTATCATTCATTAGCTTTGTTAAATAGTTACTTCACAAGTATTGAAATTTTAATTATATTGTAAAAATAAAGTTTTTAAAAATAGTTTTCGGTGTTAAAAATATATAATTACAGGGACGTTGCGTAAATGTAGTTTAATAGGATTAATAAGTATAATAATAATTTTTTGTCAACAACTTTCGTCACTTTTTACTCCAACGGAAGATGCCAGTTCAGACTCCAGTGACAGAATATCCCATAACGTAACTTTCGTCACTATGGACGAAAGTAAGAGCGTATTAAATTTCTGACAGAACACTTATTTTAAATAAATATTCTAAACAACTACCAATCAACATTTGAATCAAAAATAAAATACACAATACATTTATTAGTTTTGAGTTATTCAAAGTTGTAAATTAATAATAAAGTAAAATTATTGATGCAGTCTCAGATTTCCTTTTTAGGATTTTATACAGTATGTATATAGCAAAAATTTAGAAAAGTTCAATTATAATATAAAGGTAGATGGCAAAACAAACATAATAACACGGGGTTTATCCCTAAGTCGCAGATTTCGTCGAGATCACTTTAAAAATAATTAATCTCTTTCAAACATTCTATGCAGTAAGCCGTGGTTATAGAAAAAGTATAGTGTTTTACTCGTGGAAAGGCATTTTCTGCAACTTGAGAACATTATCAAACTCGGCTGCGCCTCGTTTGATAAACTGTTTGTAGAAAGTGGTACTTTCGTCACTTGTTGAGCAATATAATTATAATAGGGATGTTACCAGTACTAAGAAATCAAAAAGTAAATGATTTTAGAGAAAAACATACAATGATAGGATTCTGGAAAATGATCTAGTTACATTTAGATTAATAAGAGTTTCAGGAAAATAAAAGTATAAAATACTGCAATCTGCCATGTTTACCCAAACGTCACATCTCAGTAAATATGTGATGGTAACCTTTTATAAGAGCCATCTCTACCAATACAAAAAAATCACTAGATTTTCCCAATTCATAAAATTAAATTCCCCTACAATAAAGTTAGATAAATGAAAATGCGTTTTCTTAAAATTTATTTTGACAAAAATGTACTGTTATTATAACTCAAAATGCAAAATAAGATTAATTCGTTGTCTCAATTTTGCTTGCTTTTTTTTCGGCTCAGTAGTATCGCTTTCCTCAGAACTGGATGTTGACTCCATTTTCTGCATTTTTAAGGTAATATAGTTTTGTAACTAAAATTATTTGCTACTTACTGTTATTTTTCTTTTTATTATAGGTTAAAGTATAAAACAAAACAGTTTAAACCTCAAATTACTATGAACGGATTTCCCCTACATTTATACCAAATTGTAAATTTCTGCTCTATCAATTACCTCAGTTAGTGTTGCTTGAACTTTTGTTGTGATTACGCATTTAGATCGATTCCTACAGTATTTCATATAAGGCAAATATCTCTAAACGGCCACAATTGATTTGTTGATGTTGAGAGAGTTTCTTGCATCATATAAAGACTTTTGCTCATCTGAATTTCGAAAAGTGAAAACATCTTTGTAAGTACATTATTATTAATATTTAGCGCTAAGTAAAATTTAATTCATATAAGTGATTATGGCATAAGTTATATTTGAGGTAAGATTACCAGTTTATTTACATATTAGTGGAGTTAAATTTGCTCGCTCGATCAAACTCGAGTGTAACGTTCGCGTTCTTTTTGACTTTTCAGAGACAACCATGCTTGAAGCCTACAGGCGCGCCCAGACACACAAACTTTCTTCTCCTCTTTCCCTTCGAGCACCAACAATTTTATTCGCGTTTCATGCACATATGCACATTGATGTTATACTTCGTTTGTGACATTGTAACAGAATTGATTATCATTTTTTCAATAAATTCATTCTTGTCAGAGGCATAAGAAACAAGAAACCAAAAATAACGATAAAAACTATTTATCCAGGTTATATGATGCACACGCAAGCGTTCATTTAAATTTGTCGTGTCACTATGGAGTACTCAGCCTGGGCAGTATGGGCTGCTAAGGCCTGCAAATTGAACCCCACTATTATAATATTTGTAATGTCATATCTTCTTCTGTTTTCTATTCATTTTTTTGACTAACGAAAAATGTATTCTTGACGTTCTTCGTTAAACATAAACACAATGCCATATCTACTGAGATGTGACGTTACATGAGTTTTCGCGCATAATTCATAGATAGAATAAACCGCAATATTATTAATAAATTAGTTTATTGCTGAAATAAAGTATTTTTTCTACTACCGTGAGTAAAATACGAACTTTAGACACACTTTTGAGTGCGTAAAGAAATTTGTATGTATCTATGTAGTTATTCATAGTCTTATAAAGATATAGGTAGGTATAATATACGGATATTAAATCTGTTTTTTTAAATCAGAAATTGAAACATATAGAATTCAGTAAAGTACATACCTAATAATTTAGTAAATAATTATTGGGTACTGGATAATAATAGAATAGGGTGCATAGTGGTTCCCAAGAGTTGGCTGTGAGTGACATTTCCTCGTGTATTGAATTTGACATTTAAAAGTTAAGTTGATATCTTCCGACTATACCTAGGGTAAGCTAAAGTAATTATACTTAAGTATTGAACATTTTTAGGAAACTATGATGTTATTTTGGATAATTTTTATAGAAAACGGTATAGGTAGGTACATATAAAGATGGATTCCTCTAACGATCTCTCAGAAGATTATTTCGCAAATATACCACCAAACAGATTAGACGTAGCACAGAATGCTTCTAATGATTTATTGTCCCAAAAATCTGCGAATATTTACGAAACAAAATACAATTTGTTTAAAGAATGGTGTAGGAAAAATAAAATGACAAAATATTCCGAAAATGTTGAAGACTACTTTAAAAATCAAAGATAATATTGATATTTCAAAATAATTTTATAGATCAATTGCTCTTATTAAAAACAAACGCAAAGGGCACAAAGTTAAGAAATCTAAAATTTTGGAAAAGGATCACTTGGTGACGTTTCTTGAGACGGCTCCTAATTCGACATTTCTAATAACTAAATTAAGTATAATTTACAATAGTAAGACCTGTATTTCGTTTATAAACAGTTTCCAATAAATTTCATATAAAAAATTTTTACTTTATAGTATTTTCAAAGAAATATTATCCTATTGGGTTTTTATACTCAAATTTCAAAATGTTATATTAAGTTATCCCTAGCAAAGTGGCTAAAGTGAAAGGCTCACATGCAGGAAGTCCCAGGTTCAAGTCACGCTCATGCAATTTTTACTTATTTAGTAATAATTATTTTTAGTTGGCTTTTATAATTGGTATTTCCGGCGTATGCCGAAGAGAAGACTTGACAAAACTAAGAATCGCAGATATTGAAGAAAAGGAAACAATCCTAATCATTAGAATTCCTGAAACTAAAAATGGGACAGAAAGGGTTTTTACTATTTTAAATCCAGCTAATTCAAAAATATATTATTTGACTAGTATTAGAAAATATATTGCTGTAAGACCTCCTATGGTGGATACTTCCAGATTCTTTTTAAAATAAGCAAATAATAAATGCACAGAACAACCAATGAGTATAAACACATTTGGCAAAATGCCTATTGTAGCAAAGTACCTTAATTTACCTGATCCAGCTATGTATACAGGACATTGTTTTAGAAGGTCATCGGCAACCATGTTAGAGAATTCTGAAGGAGACCTCCTAACCGTAAAGAAACACGGAGGATAGCGTCACCGTTGCAGAGAGCTACATTAAGTAAAAGAATAGTATATTACACACCGAGGTGGGAAGAATTTCATTACTGTCGAGAGATTAGTTATAGTTAGCTATGATCTCGAGACAGGAATGAAACTTCCTATCGAGGTTTGTATACTATTTTATTTACAACCATCATATTTCGATCAAAATTAATAAATCTTTGTTTCGTTCTGAAAATACCTAAAATATTACATTTAACAAAAAATTACCAGGCATTTTTCTCAGAATAATCAAGCAGGTACCTATATTGTTACTGTTTCTATGTGGTAAACAACTGTTGCCAATATAAATAAATGTTAGATAAAGTCGGTTGGATATTAAGTTCGCGAATAATAAATTGAGAAAAATGTCCTCCGATGAAGAATATGTGGAAGCTCAATGAAGACTAAAACAAAAACTGCCAATATGCAGTCCCAACGTGCTATGTCTTCTGAAGCTGTTGCAAGTAGTTCACAAACCTTAGTCATTCAACAGCAAAGTAATTTGTGGACCAAAGAGATAACTACTGTTGGAGTACTGGCCTAAATATTTCTATAAACGCTTAGAAAATGTTCAAATTTAACCATTAATTTCAATAAGTAGGTTGTTGTATTTTAGTTCATTGTTGGTTTTTATTGTTTGCCATTAAATAGGTATTATAATATTTGTCAATGTGTTGTTATATTTTTAAATATAAAAAATATTCATCTAAAAGAGATGAGAAAAATTTTAACGATCACAATATTATAGATGGCGGGAAGTAGAGGAGTGTAATATAATATGACACTTTCTAACCTTCAATGATGTTAGTAATGACAGCATTACATATATGGTTGCAAATAAATATTTCTAATTTAATATTAATGGATGACGATAATTTCCCTTGTACATCCCAAAATAATGGTAATAAGATTTTATTGGAAGGTAACACCCTGTCTACTACATCCACGCTTGCTACCGCCAATTCTTCATCCTATGAAATAGCTAACATTAGCAATACTACTGTAGTTTCAAAAATTCTAAATCCACCGACAATTCTTTAGACCGAGCTACAGGATTAAAATTTAATAACTGCACCAATTGTACCTTTAATATTAGTATTGTTAATAACTGAATTCGTCTGTTGTTCTATTAATCTGTTCAAATTTTCATTAAAATGTTCAAAATATTAATCAATATATAATATATTTTATTAGGAATCAATAAAAGCGTTATAGTTTCTTCTAATGAAAAATTAAACTTACTTTACGCACTAGTGCATACTGCATAAGGGATTTCAAAATCAGTCATTATGCCTATTATAAGAGTATAAAGATAATTAAGATGTTAATTATTCTAATATTATAATATATGTAGACAAAAACTTAAATATAGAAGTAAGAATATATGAAAATAGATAAATTGGAATGAATATTAATTTTTATAAAAAACCATACCATTGATACTACAACTTACATACTTGAATTTTAGATGTATGTAAGTTAGCCCCCCCCTCCACCAGCGAAATTTTGAAAAAGGACAGTACAATTATTATGTGCTATTTATGGGCTAATTAGTTGCTCTAATTAAAATGTTTGGGATCCAACCGTTTAGCTGGAATTTCAGCTTAAAATGGGCTAGTCCCCTACATACGAAAAGAGATCGTCAATCGAAAAAACGAATACCTCTGAACTTTGGGCTTTTTTTGGGCTCTCAGAATACGCAAACAGATTTAAGAAAAAAGCAACCGTTTCGGAGAAAATCGATTTTAAAATTGCTTGGCATGAAGTTAGCCCCCACACACACAGAACGAGTGCCGCAATTGAATAAACAGTAACGCCTGAATTTTGGGCTATTTATGGGCTCTCAGAATGTGCAAAATCATTTTTAAACAAAATAAATATACATGTTGTCACTAAAGTGTGAAATATATTATTTCATAGACTATAAATACTTTTAGGAATAGCTGAAACACGTCGATTTTTAATATTAAATTCCCATTTTTTGTGTAATTGTCTAAAGACATTACGCAATCGGTCTTGCCATAGTGATGTAAACGAAAATGTGGTTGACTAGAAAGATGGATTTGTTTATTTAGCAGGAATTAAATCTTAAAATTATGATGGAGGCTCCCTACATACGAAAAGAACGTGGCAATCGAACCAACAGCTACGCCTGAATTTTGGGCTATTTATGGGCTCTCAGAATATGCCAAAGCAATTAACAAAATAAATATACAGAGTGTATATTTTTGTAAGGTGGAAAATTTCAAAAGCGAAATTTTCAAAAAAGGACGATACTAAAATGTAGTGCTATTTATGGGCTAATTAGTTGCTCTAATTACAATTTTGGTGCTCCAACCGTTTAACAGGAATTAAATGTTAAAGTTATGGGGGCAGCTCCCTACATACTATTTATGGGCTCTCAGAATATACAAAAGCAATTAACAAAATAAATACACAGGGTGGAAATTTCAATTTTTTTAAAGTTGAAAAATTTCAAAAGCGAAATTTTAAAAAAGGGCGGTACTAAAAGGTAGTGCTATTTATGGGCTAATTACAATATTTGGGCTGCCACCGTTTAGCAGGAATTAAATCTTAAAATTATGGGGGAGGCTTCCTACATACGGAAAGAGCTTGGCAATCGAACCAACAGCAACCAACGCCTGCATTTTGGGCTACTTATGGGCTCTCAGAATATGCAATAGCATGATACAGGGTGGAAATTTCAATTTTTTTAAAGCTGGAAATTCCCTTTTTGGGTCTATATAATTTCTATGTTCTTATTTGGGAGCACTAGGCATCTAATTTAAAACTTTATTATTATTATATTTATCGTATTTCATTTCTTTTAATAATAAATTTATATTTTAAACTCCCTGTATATCAAAAAGCAAGTTGTAATATGTATCAATAAGTAACACCCTTACACACCCTGTATATTGTAACTAAGGTATTATATGCTACAATGTAATTGTGATTATAGTGTTAAGATATAATCTTACTTTACTCAAAACTGTTAAATTTATTAGCAACATCTCCCAAATAAAATCTATATAATGAGTAAAAATGGGAAAGCTCATTATAAATACCTGGGGCACCATCTAGAGTTCTAGAGATAGAAAAATATACAATTTTGAGTGGACTAGAAGAGAGGGTACGGTGCAGGAACGCCCATAACCACATCCTGCTGCTGAAAGAGATTCTTGCATTCCTGACATGCAGTGTTGCCAGGTGGGAAAATTTTGAGAAATAATAGGTATATATTCTGTATTCTGATCATTTTTGTTTTGGGACGTGTCTCAATGTAATATAATTGAGACGTCCCAAATTAAAAATGATCAATATTATACCTACATTTTTGTTTATGACTAATAATTATTAATAGTTCAGTTTAGTATGTTCAAATTAGTTTTGTAGGCTGAAACCATTTTGAAAATTTTACACCTCTAGGTATTTTGTAGCCAATTAAACATTCTTATTTCAAACCGTTTCCATGACAACCACAAAAATTTCCGGAAATTTTTCTCCTCCTGGTGGGTACCTAGGCGAATAGATTTGTTATTAAAAGAAATGAAATACGATAAATATAATAATAAAAAAGTTTCAGCTTCAGCTTTTCTTCAATATTTTTAGTTTAGAAAAAAACTAATTAATATATTTCACACATTTGGAAATTTTCCAACTTTAAAAAAATTGAAATTTCCACCCTGTATAATGCTATTGCATATTCTGAGAGCCCATAAGTATCCCAAAATGCAGGCGTTGGTTGCTGTTGGTTCAATTGCCAAGCTTTTTCCGTATATAGGAAGCCTCCCCCGAGGCCTCCCCCATAATTTTAAGATTTAATTCCTGCTAAGCGGTTGGAGCCCAAATATTGTAATTAGATCAACTAATTAGCCCATAAATAGCACTACCTTTTAGTACCGTCCTTTTTTAAAATATCGCTTTTGAAATTTTTCAACTTAAAAAAAATTTAAATTTTCACCTTGTATATTTATTTTGTTAACTGCTTTTGTATATTATGAGAGCCCATAAATAGCCCAAAATTTTCGCCTCCCTCATAATTTTAAGATTAAATTCCTGCTAAATAAAGAGACCCATCTTTCAAGTCAACCACATTTTCGTTTACATCACTATGGCATGACCGATTGCGTAATGTCTTTAGGTAATTACACAAAAAATGGGAATTTAATATTAAAAATCGACGTGTTTCAGCTATTCCTAAAAGTATTTATAGTCTAGGATATAATGTATTGCACACTTTAGTGACAATCTGTATATTTATTTTGTTTAAAAATGTTTTTGCATACTCTGAGAGCCCATAAATAGCCCAAAATTCAGGCGTTACTGTTAGTTCAATTGCGGCACTGGTTTTGTGTTCTGTTGATGTCAAGCAACTTTAAAATCGATTTTCTCCGAAACGGTCGCTTTTTTCTTAAATATGTTTGCGTATTCTGAGAGCCCAAAAAAAGCACAAAATTCAAAGATATTTGTTTTTTCCATTGACAATCTCTTTCCGTATGTAGGGGGCTAGCTTGACATCAAGATTGATTTTAAGCTGAAAATCCCGCTAAACGGTTGGAGCCCAAAAATTTTAATTAGAGCAACTAATTAGGCCATAAATAGCACATAATTATTGTAGTCTTTTTTCAAAATTTCGCTGGTGGGGGGGCTAACTTGACCTTCTATTACAATTTTATTACATTTTTGACGCACTTATTCTTTTTTTCGCAATCCACTGATTTTATTTATTCTTGCAAAAGGGTTTCAATTGTTTTTCATTTTTTACGAACCCTTTACTTTGTGTTCACATTAGTTTTATGGGGTTTAATTAAATTATATGAGGGAATGTGAAGTACCGTTAGTTTCGTCATCAAAAATTTTCGTAGGAAGATGTTTACTCTATTTTACTATCGCCAGTAGCCTATTTTTCTGAATGGGCTTCTTATTTAAAATAGAAGATACTGGTATTTTTTCGAATTGTATTGAGAAGTGTTCTTCAAAATAAAACATGAGTGGTGTTTTCATGTTAGTTTCCATTTTGTTTTGATTTAAATACTAGTAAGCCACCATCCATAAATCCATTTTTGCTGCCACTTTTAGTAATTATTAATCTGAGTTTTCCGTATTTTCTACTCAAGAAGAACATATTTTTTCATTTCAGACATTATTTTGTCCAAGGTTTGTTTATTACTCGGTTTATTATTATATGATTTGTTTATATAAGTAAACCAAATGTATGGTTCTTCTGTTGACAGTTTTTCCATATTCATTTTCATTCGTTGATAATAGTTTTTTCATGTTTAGGAAGCGCAATTTTACTATTCCGTTTCTCAGCAGCATTCAAATGCAGTAAATACTTCCAAAAACGATACTATCTACATAATATGGATAGTATTGGGTTCTATATTTATTGCACATTCCAATCTCCAATTTTTATAAGCTATCAAATCACAACAACTTTAATTTATTAATTTAAC
Source organism: Galeruca laticollis (assembly GCA_963921935.1). NCBI lineage: Eukaryota > Metazoa > Arthropoda > Insecta > Coleoptera > Chrysomelidae > Galeruca > Galeruca laticollis. The sequence continues at coordinate 62,563,693 of OY998177.1, forward strand.
CTCTGGAACCAATAATATACGGCAGGAAATAAAGTATAATTTGATGCAGTTTTAGAAAAAATTATAGAAAATGGGTTCAAGTGATCTTAATACCATTTTTCCTGGTTAATTCAAAAATCTAAATAATTCTGTTTCAATAACGACTCGATACTAGAACTTAATGAATAATTTGGAAACGCACTGTAATTTCTTGTTCATTCAATCAATTATTAAAAGAAATCACAATAAAAAAACGTGTATCTTTGCCGAAATCGAAACAGCTTTATTATTCTCGACGACTTTTGCTTATTGAAATTCTTCTATTTTGGAGTGTAAAGACTTCGAAGCGTCTTAGTGCTGACAACTGATTCCTGGGCAAATCGATTTTTCTTTCATAGATTCGCTTCTCACAAAAAGAAAAGAGGCGACACTTGTGCTATGGGTGAGGAATATAAAAGCTTGTCAGAGCGAAGAACGTTTTCAGGACAAGTAGTATTTCCCCGCGACTTGCCAGCACGAACTTAAAACCAACGATTATATGATTATGTCCTTCAAAGCACAAAAGAGAAACCAAAAAAAATAAAGTATGTTCAAGACTGAAAATACTGGCATTTTAATTTTAATAAAAAATATCCTTGATAAGTTTTCGAGGTTTTATTAGATTCATCCGCTAAACGTCTCTACATTACACTATTCACAAATTTAAATGTTTTTTATATACCCTTATAGAAAGTTAGTTATATGTTCAAAAAGAAGATTCATTGTAGATTCGTTAAAAAATGGATACCTTTATTATTTCGAATTTCCGGTTGTGAACATAGATAAAAAGTGGGTTTTGTGAAAGTTGTAGAATCATTTTACTCCATTGGTTATCAGTAGATAACGTAAACTCATTGGTTATCAGGAGATAATGTAAAACTTCCGTTTGGTTCACCAATGCTATTTATTGAGAGAACCTAGTAAACACGAAAGAGATTGTTACTTTTTGTAACAAAGACAGTGGGAGTTAATACAAACAAAAGGGTCAGTTAAAAATCATATTTTCTAATGAAGTTACTTTAGCTACGTTTATTTGAATTTGAATGTTTGATATCAATTTGATATTAAAATAAATCATTTATATATCTCTAAAATTGTACATTTTAGGCATCGAGTAGTTCATAATCAGGTAATATACAAGGGATTTCATTTAAAATAACATATTTGCTGTCAACCTGCAGTAGTAGACAATATACGAGGATGTATTGATATCTAGTTAGCCTAGACCAGTTCCATGCATAAACAAAATATTGCGTTACCATAGCAACGAACAAAAACTTATTAGAAGTGTCAGTGTAAAGTTTGACGTCAAAAAAGTAAACCAGAGTTACGCAATAAATTAAAAGAAAAAATATGTTTACTGAAATTGTGGAAATCGACAAATTGGAGTATCAAGCCATCGTCAAGTACCTGTATTTAAAAGGGTTAAGAGGTAAGCAGATTTATGAAGATATGCTTAATACCCTTGGTGATCAATGTCCTTCGTATGCGCCCGTGAAAAATTGGACTGCAAGTTTCAAAAGAGGTAAATTTTCCATTGAAGATGATGACCGATCGGGAAGACCAGTTTCTGTGTCAATTCCCGAAAATATCGATACCGTTCATGACATGATTTTATCAGACTGTCGAATTGGGCTAAAACGGATATCTGAAGCACTGAATATTTCATACGAACGCGTTCATCATATAGTTCACGTCAATTTCGACATGAGAAAAATTGCTGCAAAATGGATCCCCAAATGTTTGAATGTTGACCAAAAGCGTGCAAGGGTAGAAGCATCGCGTTCGATCTGTGCTCGATTTGAAAATGATGTAGATTTCTTAAGCCGAATTATTACTATGGATGATACTTGGGTACATTTCTACGATCCAGAAACAAATCAACAATCGATGGAATGGCGACACTCTAGTTCTACAAGACCTAAGAAGTTTCGTGTCCAAAAATCTGCTGGAGAAAATCTTGCTTCAGTTTTTTGGGATTGCCATGGAGTAATCATGATTGATTTTTTGGATAAGGGTAGAACAATAACTGCAGATTACTATTCGACATTACTGACCACTCTACGGGAAAAAATTAAAGAGAAAAGACGCGGAAAGCTATCCAAAGGTGTTTTGTTTTTGCAGGACAACGCCCCTGCACACAAATCTCATGTTGCCATGCAAAAAATTCGTGATTTAGGGTTTGAATTACTAGAACACCCCCCTTATTCACCAGATTTGGCTCCGTCCGACTGTCATCTCTTTCAACTGAAAAAAAGTTTAAAAGGTCGTAAATTTTCTTCCAACGAGGAGGTAATAAAAGCTGTGGAGGTCTGGTTTGCAGAGCAAGAAGAAACATTTTTTTTGAAAGGTCTAGAGACGTTACAGGTTCGCTGTAATAAATGTATCCAATTAAGAGGAGAATATGTTGAGTAATAAAATATTTTGACATTGAAATTTTATTTGGTTCTATAGTAGGCTAAGAATTTTTCAATATACCCTCATATGCCTTTCGGCTAATCATTTTTTGTTCTGACGTCAACGAAAAGTATTGCAGACTTCTATAAACAATATTTACAACCCCTCTTCAATTTAAACACCGTTTTAAATTGCATATAAAGAACATGTATATTAATACTAGCGTAGCCATTTTACAGGGCACCCTTCGGACCAGGCTAATAATTTGTTGCTAATTTGTAACGTTGAGCTTGATTTTGTTGCTAATGCCGTTTCCAGGAAAACGCGAACTATGCTAGCGTAATATTAAGCTAGCGTTGCCACACGCTATAACTATAAAAATATTATATATTAAATTTTTTTATGTAAACTGAAGTCCGTCTGGCCGTTCTATCCGACCGATTTCCTTCATTTTTCTTTAAATGAAAGGTATTTAGACACAAATATGTCATTAATCATTGAACATTACTCAACTCCCACCTTACTTAAGTTATACTCAAACGCGGTTCTTCCGTGCACATTTCTTATGTGACACATTCACTCATGCAATTCGAATTATCATAGCTCCCCTTCTAATGAATGGATCTTCATCGTTTCACTCTCAGAACAGTCAGTGGATCAAGCTCTTTCTTTTGAGCTATTAACTGCTTAAATTCGTTTAGTTTGAGGAAAGTTATGCGAGCACAATCAACTTTAGATTCAATATTTTTAAGATTTTCCTTCACTCAAACCTCTATAACTAGAGTTCTAATTAACGTAGGCTGTTGACACTAGTAAAAGAAGACTCAGTGGATGAAACCCTTTCTTTTGAGCTATTAACTGTTTAAACTCGTTCAGTATGAGGAAAGTTATGTGTACACAATCAACTTTACTTTCAATTTTTTCCAAATACTGCGGCCGACGCACAGCTAATATTGTCTGGAAAGTACTGTAAAATGATTTTATATCTATCCTACTGCTGCGGAGCAGCACGGGTCCTCTTGTAAATAATATTAAAAAAAACTAAATGCACAGGAATTTGTTGCTAAAAGATGACACTAACTGATACTGTAAAAAAATCATCCTATATCTTATATTAATTGAAATTCATCGTGTTTCAGTAGCCATAGCCTAGCAACAAATTGCCCTACTGATTTTAAAGCGATATAGTCCATATTTGGCCAGTAGCAGCCCAGCAACAAATTCCCCGAGCGTTTTTTAATTGAAATTCAACGTGTTTTAGTAGCCACAGCCTAATAACAAATTGCTCTACTGATTTTAAAACGATATAGTTCATATTTGGATAGTAGTAGCCCAGCAACAAATTCCCCGACTGATTTTTAATTGAAATTCGTTGTTTTAGCCGCCATTGCATAGCAACAAATTGCCCTACTGATTTTAAAGCGAAATAGTCCATATTTGGCCAGTAGTAGCCCAGCAACATATTCCCACGGTGTTTTTTTTATTTGAAATTCTTCAGCCCGTAATTTCGCTATTTTCTCATGCAAAGCGTAATACGGCAGCAATTTTTTCAAATTATATAATTTTCTGTAGGTGTAAAACTTCTTTAACAGTATGGTCGACCTCCACCAAGATGTTTCCACCCGGTCGGAATATCAGAAAATAGTTTCTAACGACTGGTTTGATAAATTTTATAAATAACATAATATTGTATTTATAATTATTAATATTATATTTTATTGGCATATTTTATGTATCTCTCTTTTAGCAACTACTTGAAAATTGAAATTAATGTTAAATTGTCGAAAAAGTTATGTATCATGTTGTGTTGCTCTTTGTGTATGCTAGATTAATATCAAATAATAGTGAGGGGTGGGGAAATCGGGGTAAGGGATGATTTTTTTGCAGTATCAGTTAGTGTCAATTTTTAGCAACAAATTCCTGTGCATTTAGTTTTTTTTCAATATTACTTATTTTTATAGTTATAGCGTGTGACTACGCTAGCTTAATATCCAATAATAGTGAGGGGTGGGGGAATCGGGGTAAGGGATGATTTTTTTGCAGTATCAGTTAGTGTCAACTTTTAGCAACAAATTCCTGTGCATTTAGTTTTTTACAATATTACTTATTTATATAGTTATAGCGTGTGGCTACTCTAGCTTAATATTACGCTAGCACAGTTTGCGTTTTCTTAGAAACGGAATTAGCAACAAAATCAAGCTCAGCCTTACAAATTATCAACAAATTATTAGCCTGGTCCGAAGGATGCCCTGTAAAATGGCTACGCTAGCATAATATAAATGTATTTCTCACAATATCTTGTTAGAAAAACTTAATTATTATGGAGTAAGAGGGACAGCATTATCACTTATAGAGAACTATCTTACTAACAGATGGCAGGCTGTGTTTTGCAACAATACTTCTCCAGATTTTAAACCAGTTAAACATGGTGTCCCTCAAGGTTCTGTCTTAGGGCCCTTACTCTTCATTGTATATATTAATGATTTATCAAACTTTATTATTCCCCACAAATCTGCTATGTTTGTAGACAATACCACATTTATTTTTTCTACTAAAGATTTAGAAGAACTGGACTTAATATCTGAGGATTTACAACAAAAACTGAAGAATGGTTCATAGGGAATAGGCTTAAATTAAATAATGATAAAATACAAAATATAATATTCTCTTCTACCTACTCCAAAAGCGATACTAGGAGTGTAAAGTTGCTTGGCTTATTTGTGGATGAATACCTCATGTGGCATGTTCATGTGGACTACCTAAAAGGTAGGTTGGCAACTGCACTCTTTGTGTTATGACAGTTAAAAACCTCAACTAGTTTTAACACACTTAAAATGACCTATTTCTCACTTTTCCACTCGCATATATCTTATGGTATTGCTTTGTGGGGTAACTCTTCTGCTGCTTTAGACAGTTTCAAATTAAAAAAAAAGCCATGATTGTTGTGTGATGTTTGATTCCATGAACCTTGTAAAAATGTATTAATTTAACTCAGGATAATGCTCCTACCTGCTTTATTTCTTTATTATGTTTTAGTGGAGATTCATAAAATGAGAAATGTTTTAGAAAAACATTCTGATATACATGAACACAACACCAGTTTGCCACAAATTTTAGAAACAAACATTTTCGTTTAAATAAATTTCAAAAAAATTCATTAAATCTTGATCTATACAATATACTACCAGAGGAATTGAAAAAATCTACTTTAAACAAATTTAAAAAATATCTTAAACAGTTCATGCTACAATCTTGCTTTTACTCTGTAAATGAATATCAGGAACACTTCAATTAAAATAAAATTTCTTTCATTACATTAAAATTTATTGGCTAAACATTTTGTATGAGATGGGCGCATGGATGTATTTTGAGTTGGAGTAGACAGATCTGATGAAAAGTATAGAACTGAGGGCAGAACGTTGTAAAATTTCATTTTTGAGTGTTGCAGAGGCCGATTAGTGGCTGTTAAGTAATTCTTAAGAAAAAGGATCTTTGTTTTAAGAAATTTGATATTAATATAGGGAAGTTTCTAATAAACTCAAAGTGTTGTTGCTTTTGGAAAGATGATTGTATGTCTGTTTCGAGACCAGATAGATGGTCTATTGTAGAACGTTTGGGTCTGAATCCTTTTTGGATGTTGTCAAAAATACTTTTAGATTCTAAGAACCATGATAGGTGGAGGTTTACCATTCTTTCCAGTAGTTTGCACAAATGGTTTGTGTCATTGGGCGAAAACTTTCTAGGTTTGTTGGGTTTATGAATTGGGATTATACTAGAGTTATTCCAGGAAGCGGGGAAGGTATGTGTTGACCATAAGTGATTATAGAAGTTTATTATTTTGTAGCTAATAAATGGTATATTTCGGATCATTGGAATTAGAATACCGTCTGGGCCTGGAGCAGAATTTCATGATTTAGATAATTCGTGCTGGAATTCATGTAATGAGAAAGGAATGTTGTAAGGTTTAGGTGAGGCTGTGAAGTTGATATCCATTTTTTCACATTCTATTTTGCATTTGAGAAAATCTGTGTTGTATGATGCATTGGATGATTTGTTCTGGAAATATTGGGCAAAGAGAGAGGGTTTTGTTTTCCATTTACTATTATGAAGTATGCCTGCAATTTGTCGAGGGGGGAGTCAGTTGATATTATCCCAATTGACTGTAGGGGAAGAACGGGAGTTAGGTAAATTCATTCCAAGATTTGGATTTTGATGTATTTATTATACTTTTGAACATAGCTTTTCAAACTTTATAAAATTAGTCTTTGTAGGATGCCTTTTGAAAATATAGAGAGATTTTCTCCTTTTCTTAATTGCTATGAGCACTTGTTCCACCAAGGAACACCAACTTTGTGTTCTAAATATAAAATTTCTGATAAAGATGAAGCTTCCAATATGTTTGAGCAAAGTCAATAAAGAAATTCTCTGGGTCAGATAAATCAGGGAGAGGAAGTGAATAGAGGGTGGATATTTTTTTGAAATTCCATCTTTTTTGAAGTTTTGATGTCATTATGGGTTGTTTGCTCCTGGTTAGGATTGGAAAGATCAAGGGTAGAAAACGTGCCAATTGAGTTGCAAAGGTAGGGGAATTGATGTTTAATAATGATAGAGAGAAGTGATATTAAGTTTTCTATGATATGACCTCTGTGGGAGACGTGATTTGAGCCCCATATGAAATTGTTAGCATTCAGTTCTCCTAGTAAAATAAAAGGGCGAGGAAGTTGGGATAATGAGGGAAATATTTGCTGAAGGCTGTAAGTATTGTTTACATATGGTTATAGGCCAATGAAAAAAGTTTTGACACACATATTATTATTATTAAAAATGGTCTTTATTTTATATTAAAATTCCCTTTACAGTGGATACAGAAAATACAAAATGTGTAGGCCGATGTTCTGGCAATTTTCTTTCTCCTCCGTTTAAATCATCCATGACTTCAATGGCTCCTTGCCGAAGCATCATCCATTGATATTCGCTTGTAACTATAACTTTGTCCCGTAATGAATTTTGACACCTAGTATATTTCAGCTGTTATATCACTGAAAAGTAGCTATAAAACAGTGACTTGACACACATACTTCTAGGTTGGAGGTAACATTTATTATTTCGAAATCTAGGGATTCGTGGACGTATGTGGCCACTCCAAAATCTACATGGTCTACATAAGGTCTGTTATTAAACTGGATATTGAAATGTTTTATTTTCACTGAGAAATTATTTTTACTTTTCCGACCAACATATCTAATATGAGTGAAAAGTATTGGTTTACCCCAAAAAAGTTGGAATCTTTTTTGAATTATTTTTACGTTTTTCAGTAAGAACAACACGAAAAAAAACAGTTTTTAGAAAAAAATCCTGTGTGTATGTCGCCGGCCACTTTTCGTAACATGTCTTGTTAGCACGATACAGCTTCCAGAGTGCAACAAGTCATCAATTTTATCATTGAATATTGTTCAGGACATCTCACAGATGCACCCTATCGATTTTTAGCTCACTAGAGCCAGTACAACGGGTACTATGGTACTGGAAGTGCGACATTTCTGTAATTTTTGGAGAAATTTCAGTTTTTTAGCAAGATACAGCCTCCGTAGTGCAATAAGTCACCAATTTTATGATTGAATATTGTACGGGACATCTCACAGATGAACCCTATTGATTTTATGGTTACCAGAACCAGTACAACGGGTGCTATGGAACTTTTTTTAAATTAATTCCTTTCATTGGTCCGATCTTCTGAATAATATTTCCTTGTAATGTAATTTCAAGAAAGTTGTGAATACAGTAAATCCACTAATATCTATCAATATCCTAATGTGATTTCATTTCGATATGAAAAAAGTTTAACAAACATCACGATAGAAATTGCACAGTTACTATACTTTTCCGCCCAGCCTATCTAATATGCGAGAAAAGTATTGGTTTACCCCAAAAAAAGTTGGAATTTTGAAAAAAATCATCAAGAACAACACGAAAAAACGGTTATTAGAAAAAAAATCCTGTGTGTATGTCGTCGTCGTCGGCCACTTTTCGTTACATGTCTTGTTAGCACGATACAGCCTACAGTGTGCAACAAGTCACAAATTTTATGATTGAATGTTGTTCAGGACATCTCACAGATGAACCCTATTGATTTTCAGCTTACCAGAGCCAGGACAATGGGTGCCATGGTACTTGAAGTACAATATTTTTGTCATGGAGAAATTCAGTTTGTTAGCACAATACAGCCCCCGAAGTGCAACAAGTCATCAATTTTGTAATTGTATATTGTTCAGGACATTTCACAGATGAACACTATTGATTTTCAGCTCACCAGAGCCAGTACAAGTGCTATAGATATTTTTGGAGAATTTTCAGTTTGTTATTAAGATACAGCCTCCAGAGTGAATACAAGTGACCAATTTTATGATTGGACATTGTTCAGGGTGTCTAATATATGAAGCTTATTGATTTTCAGATCACTAGAGCTAGCACAACGGGTGTTATGGTACCTGATGTGCCACATTTTTGGTAATTTTTGGAGAAATTTCAGGTTGTTAGCACGATTCTATGATTCAGGCTCCGGAATGTATACAAGTGACCAATTTTATAATTGCATGTTTTTCCGGGTGTCTCACAGATGAACCCAATTGATTTATTTTCAGCTCACTAGAGCCAACATAACGGGTTTTATAAATCCAGATATATTATATTTTCGGAGAAAATTTGGTTTGTTAGCACGATGCAGCCTCTGAAGTGTATACAAGTGACAATTTTATGGCATCTCACAGATGCGGAAAAGTTAGTTTTAACCGTTCAAACAATTTATTGAAGTTACTCTCTTGGATGCATATTATGGAGGGGGAGAAGATCTTTATCATGAAGTTTAACTCCTCTTGTCTAGGCTGAAAACCCATTAACGTTCCATTGCAATATTGGAAAGAAGTAGTTGAATATTGTAAGTACCTATGGGTTACTGAATTAAGATATTATAATTGGAGTTTATTGAGATCAGTTGGGTTTTCGAGAATGTGGGTCAGTGGGATGGTCCATATCTATACCGGATAGAAAGGAAGTAGAAGAATCGATAGAGGTTGTTCTGCGTTTGTGATTCCTAGAGGATGTATCCTTTGAGCTATAGGTTTGGATAGAAGAGAGGGATTTTTTTATGATGAAAATGGGGTTGTTTTCAGAGGAGAGATGGTTTAGGGGTTGGTTCTTTTAGAAGGGTAAAGGAATTAAGAGTTTGGGGTTGAGCAGGGTGAAGGCATTAGAGTTGGGGGTTGAGGGGGGGTTATAGGTTTCAAGGCTTCTGTGGGTGGGAGAGGGTTTTTGAGTTCAGGTTGTGGTTTATATATTGCAAAGTAGCATTGGGTGGAAATAGATACTTTGGATGTTGGGGGAACGGAAGAGTTTGTAGAAGCTATTGAGCTGTGTTTAGAAAGGATGGGTTTAGAGCGACGTATTTTCTTTTCACATCAAAATACGAGATGTTTGCTCTTACTTTAATTTTTTGTATTTCAAACTTTTCTTTGGTCGTGCAGCCTTTATAATGAGGGGAATTATTTTCTTTGCAATTTACACGCTTAATTGGGATTGGGCATTGAAGGCCATTGTGTATAGGATGACCACAAGAAGGGCAGGTAGGATTGTTTTTGCATTTAATAGCAAATGTGACCAAACTCATTACAGGAGAAGCATCTTAATGGATTGGGGATGTGTTGTCTTATTTGGACAGAGTGAAATCCAGCATATAATTTAGAAGGCAGAGAGTGGAAAGGACATACAAAAGGTATCTGTAGGAGTTTTATCTGTTCTAAAGAGAATTTTATAGATGCATGTTACACCTTGATCACTAAGGTTGTTAATAATTTCTTCATTCGAGCAGACAATTAAATCCTTACATGTAATAGACACCTTTCATTGTGTGTAGTGAAGAATGAGAAGTGGTTAGATCATAATTATACAGTTTAATTAGTTTCCCTGCATTTTCAGATTGTTTGATATTTTTACTTATATTAATAAGAATCTGTCAGAGAGCTTTTTGGTGCCTTTTAGGGAGCCAAAATAATTACAGAGTGATTTGTGTATTATGAAAGGAGAAATAATGTTGGTGAAATTAGCTGATACTCTTTTTATTACAAATAATTTATTATAGTTATTTGCAAAAGATATAATCGTATGTGACGATGAGGAGAAAGGAAGATAGATTTAACGAACTATTCATATTAGTCTCACGAGTATCATAGGAAATATTCGGTCAATCATGGTAGAGCCTGGATAGCATGCCAAGGCATAATTACAAACCAAATTTTGCCCTATGTTTGGAGGGAACCGTTTGCGACTCACAATTAATTGAGCCATGTATTCTACCAGCATGGTATCTAACACTCGAGTTCCCCCCAAATTTTTTGTAATAAATTCTTCTTACAGTTTTGTCACAATAGATGAACTGTTCAGTCCTGTTACTATAATGTCATCTACCTATATTAAAAGTCACAAATGTTCATCTATTAAAGACAAAAATCGTTTCCAGATCTTTTTAGATTATACTTGTCTGCAAACTCTTGAAATATCTTGTTCCACAGTCTGAGTGCTTCACAGAGTCCATATAAAGCTTATCTTAGTTTCAAAGAGTCCCAATTGTTTTCAGTTTTCACAACATCTGGAATTTTAATATATATGTGCAGGTAAGCTTGAAAAAATGTCTAATTGGAATGTTGTCCAATTGTTTTATAATGCCTATACAGTGAACCTTGCGTTTTTTAATACATTTTTTATGTAAAAACCTAGTGTGTGTCAACAGAGAACTTGCTCTCAGACAACTCTGCTGGTTTCCACATTTAGTGCACTCCTATTTCCTTCTCAATGGCATCCTTCCATTCTTTTCCTGCCCTAACTGCTTGTTTTCAGCTTGTTCGTCTTCATTAAGCAAAATACAGAATGCATAATATAATCCATAATCTGAGAATGTTTGTCAACTTTCTTTTCTTCTTGCTTCTGTCTCTGTTTTCCTAATTTTTGTGCCCCTTTTACTATCGTTTTCACCAGTGTTTTTATGGTCTACTATTTTGTTCTCCATTATTCCATAAATTTAGTTATTCACATCAAATATGTTTTAGTTGACACCAGTATTTTGTCATTCTCAGGGTTAATAGTCTATATCCATTAGTACTGTATTCAACGTTCTGAACAAGTATTGCTCCTGTTTCCAGCTTATAACTCAAGCAAGGAATTTTCAGTGCCAAAAATTCTTGGTTTGTCATAATAAATCTTTGCTGGTACATCTCCTTTTGATGTTCCGATGGGTGACCTATTGAGCTGATAGGATGTGCTACGAATAGCTTCAACCCATAAGTGTTTTGGATGGTTTGTTTCTGTAAACATGAATTGCACCTTACCCAAAAGTGAACTTTTCAATCTGTCACTCACATCAGTTTTGTTATGTAGTGTGAAGCAGTGTATATTCACATTGTATTCCTTTTTGTCTAATTACTTGTTCTCACCACCATTGCCCATTCAAAATCTATAGCACTTTTGACCTTTTGCTTTTAGTTGCCTAATATACCTCATCAGGTTGTCTTGTGCTTCATTCTTTTTCATCACTAAATAAATTGATACAATATGAGATTGTCTATAATCGTTTGGAATGTAATTTTCCTTTCTTACTTGTAATACTGCCATTTGCTACTTTGATCCTTATTTCTTTATCTACTTTTTCAACGTTTGTCAAATATTTTTCCATATTTTCCTTCACAAAGTGATCTGCCTCTCCACTATTTCGTATAGAATCGACTTTTGAGTCACTAATTTTTATACCTGTCTCTCTTGTACCTAAAACATCAGTAGCAAATGATATTTCTTCATAATCTCCATTATTTTCTTCATTTTCTGTGGAATTTGCTCATCTTCATCCATCTCTGCGAAAACAACAACCTCCTCTTCTTCTCTCCATTAAAATGACCACTTCCATAGCACCTGTAACATTTTAAAACAGGATATTTACTTGAATGAAACGGACTTGAGTCTGTGTCTGACTGTAGTGAACTTTCTTGCATATCTTTAAACTTTAATTCTGCTTCTAGAAGTCTTCCTTTCACCTATTCTAAAGTTACAGCAGTGCTAACTGTTTCTATGGCTGTTATCACAGTTCTTAGGCATAGTAAGTAGTAAATAACATACTTTATATCGAGGGTGGATCCAGTTGATTCTAGTTCCCGCAACAAGCTCTCCACTTCACTTCATAAAGAGATCTTGCAGATCACCTGACGTGCATTTTAGTTTGAAAAACTTTCTCATTATCTATAGCAGTGATGGCAAACCCATGACCTATGAGTCAGACACTGACCCACACAAGATTTTAACTGACCCAAAATTGTTAGTCAACTGTTTGTTTGTTCATGCCGGTTTATTTAGATTTTGTAATTTGTGTGGATAATTTATATTCTATTTGTATTCATTCAAAGCACACAAGCTTTTGAGGAGAGATTCAATCAATTTAAAAGTTTGGAAAATAGATACATTTCACTTTATTGTATATCCATACAAAACAGAATTTGAAACAATGGAGTTTATGTGGCTAGGTATCAATAATTTAGAAATGGAATTGTTGAATTTCAAAGTGGCATATTGTGGAAAACAAAATTTGAAGACATGATTTCTGAAGTAAAGGAAAACTGTGTGAAAGTAGTGCAAATATTGATCCCACAGTAAAATTTGAAAATATATTAATGTATGGGATTCTTTACCAAATAATTTTATATGAATGAAAAAACTAGTTAATGCTGTTGTTACGATGTTTGGGTCCACATATTCCTGTGAAAAATTATTTTCTTCAACGAGCTTTGTTTCTAATAGATATAGACTTGATGGGAATTAACTGAGAAATGAGTTAAACTAATGAATACGAAATATGAACCTAATATTAAAAAACTATGTGAAAGTAAACAGAAACAAGGAAATACTTTTAATCAATTTTGTTATACATATATTTAAGTATATTAATTAATAATATTTCATAATATATATTGTATGTAATTTTCGTTACTTCATATTAATTCAAACACTTATTGCCATTTGCACCAAACACTTAAGGCCACTTGACATGCAATACAATACAACCAATTGCATGCAATTTATTGCAAAGTAAAAATATTGCATATGATGAATCTTGCAAGTTGTTTAATATTGTGCAAGGCAAATAAGAAATTTCAAAAAAAAACAAATATGACTCAACAAGGTTAGTTTTACAAAAAAGTATGCTCCAGTCAATGAACTGATCCGACTGACATTTGGTTGGTTTCAAACCAAAAGTAACTAGATTTTCCCTAGAATTGCAACTTGCATGCAATATAAAAGCCCTATTGACCTGGCCCCCGCTTTTTAGAAATAAAAAACAAGTAGTGCATATTTATGAGCTTTCATATCCCGCAAATTAAGAGTTTTGAGCTCGTCATACTAGGCAGGAATTCAATATTCTTTGTAAGGGGGACGAGTCGACGTTGACTTAGCCCTCCCCCACCACTTTTGATTGTTTATCTCAATTTTTTAGGGTACTTTACTCTTGTCCACTTTGCCATAAAGCTTAATACTCACTTAGGCGAAATTCGCGTTTTTTTGACATGATGTGTCAAATCCAGATTTAAAAATATTCGCGGCGGGAAATTCTAACTATTCTGCGATTTTTACAAGTATCGTTTGTCACAAATCAAGAGAAATAACATAACCTAGCATTTTTATTATTATTTGTTTGTGTTTGAGCAATTTTTATAAAAAGAAAACAGTCATGGATGCTTGTCATTACAACAATGATTTACGAAGATATTATATATATATGTACACAAACCTAATATCTCTCAAGATAAAATTTATCATTTCACCTTTTTCGCGATTTATCCGCACTTTTGCACTTTTGCGTTGGCGAATTTCGCATTTGTGAGTATGGATGAAATACGCGAAGGTGCGATAACAGTCTTGATTTGACACATTATGTCAAAAAAACGCGAATTTCGCCTAAGTGAGTATTAAGCTTTAAGGGTGAATAAACGTTGAGCACCTAAATCAGACGTTATGTATTTTAAGAGTACCTAGGTAAATCAAGGAATATTTCAAGACCCAATTCAATTTTTTAGATTACTTTACTTTTGTTTGTTTTGCTAATTAGAGAGTTAAGAGTGAATTTCTCGCAATAAATGTTGAGCACCAAAATCAGACCTTATGTATTTTAAGAGCTCCTAAATCAAGGAATATTTTAAGACCAATTTTGATTGTTTATCTCAATTTCTTAGGGTACTTTACTATTGTCCGTTTTGCTATTAAGGGTGAATTTCTCGCGATAAATGTTGAGCACCAAAATCAGACCTTATGTAATTTAAGAGCACCTAAATCAGGGAATATTTTAAGATCAATTTTGATTTCTTACCTCAATTTTTTAGGGTATTTCACTCTTGTTGGTTTGGCTCATGCATCAATTAAGGGTTGTTTAGGAGTTAAGAGGGCGAGCTCAAAAATTAAAATTATATCAATTTGAAAGCTCGTAATTAGTTTCTAATTCTACCGTAAAGACTTATTCAATTTTATTATTTTTAAGTGGTGGGGGGCTACGTCAACGTCGACTCAGCCCCCTCCCCCCACAAAAAATATTCCTGCTTAGTATAACTAGCTCAAAATTTTAATATGGGGAATATGAGAGCAAATAAATATGCGATTATTTCTACAAAGTGGTAGAGGGGGCAAGTCAACAGGGCTCAATAGAAATGGCACCAAACCAATAAAATCGCAATTGCGAGATCTATCAGCTGAGCTTCATCTGCACATGCTTGCCATCAAGAAATATTGCATCTTGCATTACATTGTTGGTTGAAATTCTCCATGTCAAGCGGCCTTTAGAGTTTTTAACACCACTAAAAATGTTTAATCATCAAACCACATTCATTTTTACCAGCTAAGCCAATTGAATTATAAAGATGTTTTTTAAAAATACTCAGTAATTTTTTTTAAACGTAACTGGTACAAATGGGCATTAGTGACCCACAAGCTAGTACTAAAAAAAATTAACAACATTCGATGAATGTTTCAAAATGGTTAGCCATCCCAGACCTTAGAAGAAGTGCTTTTTCTCTCAAACACAGGTTTTAAAGAAAGTAACATTTCATTAGCACTCTTTGCATCTTTAATATACTCCTAATGTTTGTCTGTCATATACTGTACTATGCAGTTAACATAAAAATATTGAAGAGGGTAAGTATTATTTATTACACGTCAGATTACAGATTTCCATAAATAATATTTAACACTTGATTTAACATATAATTTATTAGGTACTAGGGACTTTTTATCTTAATTGTAGGAAAGTACACATTTTTAGGAGACTGATAAAACAACTGGAACAAAAAAATTTAATAGCATTTAAGTAACAACCTGATGTTTTCAAGGCGAGTTTTAATAACACTTCAATTATTATGATATATCTAACGCCACCTGCACCAGTCCCTCTATATAGTCTGTCTGAGAAATGATTACATATTTCATGTTGAACTTTATGTACAACTAAATGATACAATTATTAAAACTTATTAAATGCATTCAGCTTTGTAATATAAAGATTTCTAATAATAACTTTTCATCAATTATGAACCAAATGAAAGAAGCTACTTTTCAGTAAACTAGAGTACTTAGCTAGAGCAAAAATATAAACTTGAAAATGATATGTTAAAAGCTAATTTTATTATTATATTTATAAAATAAATAAGGCTTTACTTTCAATTGTTTATTCAAGCGAGGTACTTTAAATCATTAAAACAACTTGTAGTTCCGGTACTACAAATAACATATTGGGTATAACTTTTTTAAATGAAACTAACTGTTTCTAGATAACCATCGTCAATATCAAACAATTGGCAATTTCATAGGTTTTTTAACATTTTTTCAATATATTGTGGAATTATCTAGAAACAGTTAGTTTCATCTAAAAAAGTAATATGAGTAGATTCCACAGAGTAAGTGTCAAAACAGTAAATATTGGGTATAATTATTGGACAAATGGAAAAATTCACACACCAGTGTATGATATATTTTATGGTTAATTAACTATGATTGGTACTTTGTGCAGGTCGTCATAGTTTTTGCAATTCACATTAAGTAGAAAGAAACAAAAATCAACATTGATTCTTTCTCAAAGGAAATCTCTTGGGAAATTTTTCACCAGTCATGATTGTTTCACTAAGCCACATTGAATGACAAATTTGAGTTTCAGAGAACCCACATGTATTTGTCAAAAACAATGTATCCTGAACAGTCACTATTTGATGAATATTTTGAGCAGGAGGCATGGTTCAAAAATATTTTTTTTGAAAATGAAGCTAGGCAAGCAGGGAATATTACTAGTATTAGATATCATGACTTGATCACACAGTGCTTTCTTCCTAAATGGGATAATAGTGATGTGGATGACATGAGGTTTCAACTAGAGGGTGCCAACCACCACTGGCATTATTCGGGATTTTTTGTACTGGCATTACCTATCGGTATCTATTCATTAGTTGTGATTAAGATTTTGCGACGTTGCACCACTCAGGAGCGAAACCCATGTTTTCTTATGCATTTCTTCCCGCCCATTCATCAGCCGTTTGTTGTTAGCTAAAGTTTTAAAACGCCTTGAACGATTTTTTTGCAATTTTAAGCAAACTGTGGAAAGCTGTTTACAGTATTTTAGTATTGTGTTGGATTTTTAACATTACAGCAGGTAAGTTAGTTATTTATCCTTTTAAAAAGAACTAAATTTAGGTTATGAGAGTTCAAAGGTTATAAATTATGATTAAATTATTATGATATTAACCAAGACTTAAACTTTTATATTTTTCCTGAGATATTTACAGTGGCGGCTATAGGGGGGTGGCTAGTGCGACAACTACCCAGTGCTCATGCAGGGATATTGTGTCCTTACGCAACAACCCAAGTAGATAAAGTCATTAGGTACTAATGTGTATTTGAATTTTGCGCCTTATGCTAGTGATAGGATTGTTCGATAACATCGATGTTGCGCCATATTGTATTTCAGCTTAGACTTAAAAATACGAAAAGCATTTAACAGTCTAGTCATTTCTAGTCTACTATGGCAACTACTAATATAAACAATGGTTAATATTGATGTAGGTATTTTTACTTGCTTCCACAAGAAAACTATAAATAATAATGTTTTAATGAAATTAATAAAACTTTACTACAAAATATTAGACAAGATGCTTTTTTAATTTTAGCTATGGAAAATTCTGTGGAAAATCTTACAAAAATAATACAGAAGTATAATCTTAAAATACCACAATATGTCATTAAATTACTGTGCTACACTGGTTTTGACAACATATTATCAATATCGCTTATGACTGAGGAGGAGATACTTTTATCGAGCATTTTATAGAGCAATTTTCCAGGACAGAGCTATGACAAATTTTAGAAGGTGATGACAGAAAGTCATTTTATGGCATTTATGAAAAAAAGAAGAGCTTTTTAGAATTTTGGTGGCCCACAAATTGGTAGGTACTTAAAATGCTTATAGATTATTGCAAGACTGAATACAAGGAAATAACAGAGAAAGCAAGTTGAGGAAAACAAACAATACAATTTAAATGAAAAAAAACTTTGCACAAAAAGAGGGTCACATCTTGAGTCTACCTTCATCATGCAAGAAAGTTCATCATTTAGCAGTATCACGACTGAATATGTTTGTTTTTATTTTTTCTTGCCCCGAACATTCAGTCACATTCTAGGCTCACTTGCGGACACTTCCACTGCTTTGTCATATTTACAAAGTCTCTTTAGTTGCAGGAAAAATGATATTATTAGAAGTTCAATTGAAAATTTATTAAGTAGTTATGCAAATTAAAAAGATCATACTAACTTATGCATTTGAGTCGCTGCTTTTAAAATTAATTAATAATACTTGATTTTTATTTAATAAAGGCATATTCTTATATAGATTTTAAACAAGTATTTGTTGTAACCTTAGATACCTTTATGATTATAACTAAAAGTGGCAACATTGCTCAAAATTTCAGTAGCTGTTTATGTCATGGGTAACCTATTTAGTAGTTTTGTCCTTGTTTAGTTACCATATAAAGAGAGGTGCAAATATCGTCAAAGTGTGCTTGACGATAATTTCTAATACTCTGTAGTATTGTAATAAATAATGTCAAACGTGGTTTGTTTATACGAGCGCCATTACAACTAGAGAGAAAACATTCAGTTCTTTCGTTTTGATGTGTTTTTCAAGACTTTTAGTGACAAAATGAACTTTTAAGTTAACAAATTTAATGTTTTGAATTATCATGGTTCGTCAGTGCCAAGTTTGTCGGAAAAACAGCCGAAATTACCAAGGCCATGTATCTACAATACCATCCCCACTTTTTGTTGTTCATTCATTATTTCCTTACTGGCGTTTAGGATTGTTGGCCAAAAAAAAATAAACATGTTTATGAATGAATAGCCCTCTCTATTGTATATTATTACTCTAAGGTAAAAACAAATATCATAAAAACTTTAAGGGCAGAAGCAGACAAAATACTGCTACATATAAAAAACGTTTAGAAGAAATTGATGTGACATGCCCACGATGTAAAAAAGTTGATCAAATAAATGCAAAGTCAATTAGGTCTGGAAAAAATGGATTTTGTCAAACTTTAATTCCCATTTAAAAACCTATTTAATTAATATAGATCCCAACTTAGAAGCATCGCATGTGGAAATGCAAAGAAAAAAAGCAGTTCAAAAATATTTATTATCTTTTATAAAAAAAAATGTTGGTAAATCAAAAAAAAAAAATATTGAAGTGGATAATAATTTCAATTTCAGTTCTGATTTAAATTGTCGTAATGATAAGATGTTATTTTCTGTTACAAAGTATCATGTCCCAACTATTTCCCCAAGAAGGAAAGTCCTTGGATTGCAGTTTAAAAAAACTTGGCGACTATTATGTAAAAAATTGGCAAATGTCGGTAACATCGACTGATGATGGCTCTTAATCTTAGTGGTTGTATGAGCAACAGTATGTAGTTGGATACTGCCACCCAAAATACCATTGTTTATGTAGTAATTTATATATATATGTTTTAAATAAAGACATTCCACTATTGTAATGTTATTATTATTATTTTATTGTACACATATTAATGTGAATAAAAATGGTTAATGCGGATACAGTTTTTTTTGATAATATATTCTTGGTATAGAAAAGCAATATAAAAATTTAATTTACCTATATTTTGCAACACTGACTTTTAAGAAAATACTATACACATTTTTAATTTTAAAATCCTTGAAAAATTACATCAATATTCACTAAAACTTAGTACTGACTTAAATTTAGTCTAGATAGTTAGCCAGCTCAGTTTTGACATATTTTGATCATGATATTGCTAACATGTGAAACTTACAGTTTATTCTGATTTTCTGCAATTTGTTTGTATTTTAAATATATTTTTGTCTTGGAACATGTTGCTGAAATGGATATAGTTCTGTTAATGTGAACAGAGTATGCTTTAAAGCTTCTTGGTTCATAAATTGAAGAAAAAACTATAGACTATTTTACAGTACAAAATTTAGTTATCTTAACTCTTACAGTTGTCAGTTAAAACCACCAACTATATTAAACTAGTTTTAATGTTAGTGAATCTCCTTGTTAATGATTTTCCAATAGCTACATAATATATATAGGCTAAAGGCAAACACCTGGGATCCTCTCTGAATTCAGTTACAAAAGTAGCATTTTATTGGCATTGATAGCATTATTTGGAATTTTTAGCATTAATTCCTGTCACTGGCATAAGGTGTACAAATGTTTGCTAGGTGGTTTGCCCCTCAGTGCCACATGCACAAGGGGGTAACCACCGAGGAGATCTAAGTCAATTTGAGTATCATTTTTGCATACGCAAACTGTCTGATGTTAATTTCTACCTAAGAGAAGCAATACTTCATAGATCTCTTAAACACATGGATACATCCCTAGAAGGATACAGCTAGTAGCAGCATCATCGTTACTGATTTTTCGTTATTTCTTCCGATTAACATTCAACAATCTCGTTCGATTATGATATTCAGTATCTCAGTAAGAAGGATTCCTCAGACAAATCTCGACTTTGGCAACCTTTATGCTTGTTGTTTATTGAAGGATTTTCATAATTAACATAGTGAATTTGTTCATTTGTTGTGTATTTTTCATTTGTCTCTGAGATCGGTTTCTTTCCGTTGTGCAATTAAATGTACAAGAAAGTAAATAAATTGAATACCTAATAATAATTGTATTATTTTATTACAGGTGATTATCATATTTCTGAATTTCTTGAAATTATTGTTACCTATGTATTTTATCTTAAAAACTGATTTTTTATTTTTATCTTGAAAAATGAAATAAGATAACGAAGTTTCTGAATCTGTACGAATTAATTGTCTGACGTGACCCCTGGTTTTCATCCTTTCAATAGAAAAATCCCTGCCGAATTTAAAAAAAAAACACCATTTTCAAATATCAAAAAAATTATTTTGAAAAAAAAACTTTAATACCCTGTATTTTTTATCCTCTGAATTGCCATTCGAGAACACAAGTGTTTATATGATTTTCCTGCTCAATGTTGAGGGTATAAAATAACACATGATCATTTTCTCGTATTTCTGAGGTAAATCATAAAATCAATATAATATATATTATCATCGAGAAATCAACACGAAAATTTTGAGAATAATGTTAAATTAAGCATATTAGCAGTATACATCCATATCTTCAAATCTAATATTCCCTAAATATAAGAAGAAGCTCTGAATAAATGGTACGAGCTCAGTGATAAAATCATTATATTGCATGCATCAAATCTATGGCATGCTTGTAGTACTTATCAAAAAAATTTCTTCTGAGGGAAACTTGACACCTGACATGATGAACAGTCAACCCTGTGAGCAATTGTTCAGGGCAACCAGGTCTATGACAAGCACCTTCTCTACTGTTGTTAACTACAGCATGCTGGAAATTTTACACATATTGAATAGAATTCAATTCCTGCAAGATGTTAAGAATGATCTGCAGGGTAGTTATTATTTTCCAAGAAGTAGCAAATATAGCGCTGTTTGTTCAACAGAGTGTGAGAGAACGATGAAGACTTAGGAGCCATAATTTTTAAAGCCCAAAAAGAAGCTATATAAAAAGCTGATGTGGGACTAGGGAATGGTTACGACAAAATATTAATGATGGATATAACAGAAGTACAAAATTTAGAAGAAAACGACTGCTAATCAATTATTAAAAAAGTAGAGAAGACTTAGGTACTTATAGTCTATATAGAAAGGACAAGGAGTAATAAATCATTCATTTAAGTAGATTTCATAAACGTACCAAAATATATTTTAGGAGGGTATACCGTAAGGTACATTTTGTATTGAACAAATGAGTTGCAGCTATGCTAAAGAATATACGATTTAGGTCAGAGGTAACGGGATGTACTAATTTTAATAAAAAAAAAAGTGATAGAGGTAGAGGTCATTCGGAAGCAAAAAATGTAGTTCATTATAAAAAAATTCTACAACTTCCTCAGGACTAAGATACATAATACCGAAATGTACTTTTAAGTATTCGCCAATTACAGAACCTTTCTGTCTGTACTCTTGTACCAAATGAAACTCCTGAATCTTACGAAACCAAGCTTGACAGAGATGAAATTTACAACCAAAAAGAATTTGATCTCTGCCAAAACATTCATATATAGCGTTATGAATGCTTAGTTCAAAATCTACTACGACTTCTTTAGGTTGAAAATTTAAGCCTACTTCTTTACATTTTTGTCTTAAAATTAAAAACAAATTTGAATATGTTTGACTTGATTTGTCCGGCAGCAAACAAAAAACAAGAGGTACGTAATAGCCGTTTTTAAAACCATGAATGGTAAACATTTGGTAAAAAAAAGTTGAACAGTATTTAAAAGTCCCATCCATCAAAATACAATCCGAATTACATAAAAAATTAAGGTTGGAAAAACAGGAGAACACAATAATTTTAAATACCTGGTCTGCTGTTAATAGAAATTCCTCTTCTCGGTTCGTTCGTAATTGTAATTCACGAACACTATTAAATACTTCTTCCTGATTTTTAGGCAATAGTGTAAGTGCATCAACATCCTTCCCCTAATTCCCTAAATATCGATCAAAACAATCAAGATTTCTTCAAAATATTTAATTCAAGAAATCTTTGAAACCTTTCAGAAATATACATAATTCTATGGGCCTCCGATTTTATCTATTATAAACCCTAATGACTCTAATAGGATTAAACTAAATGGTTGCAGCACAGTTCGAACATTTCAGTAATCCTCAAATTGATACAAGTCAGGTAAAATTTTATTTTGTGGCAGAGTTCGGATATGCCCGTTTATTCATAATATTTTTTATTTGTATTACTCCTATATGTAATGTTTGGGGAATTTTTCTCAGAAATTTTAAATGGCAAGTGGCCTACTGTAATCAGCTTAATATGATTACACCTATTTACAGATTATTCGATTATTGAGAGGGATTTTCCAAACAACCCAGTTTTCTTAGAAACATTATCGGGAATATTATTTGAAAAGAAAGTAGGTACATTAAATCAGTACTTAGTATTAGTTCTTTGAGTAAAGTTGTATGGTTGTCATAATATTGTAAACAGTTGGAATATATTTAAAACATTTGTTGAATGTTAATTGTGCAAGTACCAAACAATGTCGATAAGCCAAGGACCATCTAAACGACCAAAAACAGGTCCATTATCTTTAAATGAAAAAACTCTGATATTGAATTGTTATATATCATTGAAAAACAAGGATCCAAGTGCAAGTGTTGATGATATTGTGGAATTAACGGCTGCTATGTTGTGTGTTGCTAAATCAACAATTTATAGATTACTAAAAGAAAGCAAGAATGGAACTCTTCAACCCCCTAAAACTCCTTCAGGCCGAAAACCAATTGAGATCGATGAGTCATTAAAACAAAGACTAAGGCGTAAAGTCCATGGATTTTACTTACGAAAGGAAATTCCAACACTTGACAAAATTATGACATCAGTGCAAGAAGATACGGACTATCCAAAATTCTCCAGAATGACATTATGCAAACTTTTGAAAGATGTGGGTTTCAGATATACAAAACATAATAGAAAATCTCTCTTGATAGATAAACCGGAATAGTTTTTTGGAGAAGAGACTATTTAAGAAGCATTCGACATGCCAGAGAACAAAATTTGAAAATCTTCTACTTAGACGAAACATGGATAAATGCTGGATATACAGTTTCCAAATCTTGGCAAGATGGAAACATTAAAAGCGGAAGGCAGGCATTCGTGGAAGGTTTGTCGTTAGGTTTGCAGCCACCATCTGGAAAAGGAAAAAGACTTATCATTGTCCATGTTGGAAGTTCTGAAGGTTTTGTTGATGGTGGATTATTAACTTTTATTTCAAAACACACGGGGGACTATCGCGAAGATATGAATGGGGATGTCTTCAAGGAATGGTTTGTTCAAATGTTGGATCTGATTCCAAAAGGGGCTGTTATTGTTATGGACAACGCAAGTTACCATTCACGGTTACGAGAAGCATTGCCCACAAGTCGTTGGCATAAAGCAGAGCTTTTGGAGTGGCTTATTTCGAAAAATATTAAGTTTCCAAAAGATCCACTAAGGAAAGAACTTTACAGAATTGCAAAAATGAACAAGAATAAATACAAGACCTACATTGTAGAAGAAATGGCTTCTTCTCGTGGTATATCAGTTCTTCGACTTCCCCCTTATCATTGTGAACTTAATCCCATAGAATTAATATGGGCTCAGGTAAAGGGGGAAGTTGGAAAAAAAATACTACTTTTAAAATAAACGATGTTGTGAAATTGTTTGAGAGTGCTGTAAGTCATGTGAGTAAGGAAAATTGGACAAACTGTATCGAGCATGTTATCAAAGTAGAGGCAAATATGTGGAAAATTGACAATATTTGTGATGATTTAATCGACTCTATTATTATTAATGTCAACAACGATTCTTCCTCTTCCGAGTCGGATATAGAATAAAATGTAAGTAATAAATGTATTCCAATAATTATTTCTTTTCATTTTTATTATATTATAATTTAAAATGTATTTTTTTCCCAAAATACACACCACTGCATTGCATTATTGCTTATCTGCTAATCCTTTAACAATGAATAAACCCTAAACATTGCTACAACTGAAACAAATACGGGGTCAATCTACCTGGTTTTTAGATTTACAGAAGAAATGTAATTTAAAGTAAGAGATTTATCAAAAATTTCATGGTGCTCCCTGTAAAGGTTTTGCATACTTAATTAGGGTTTATTACTCCTCATACTTTTTGTACATACTATATGTAATATCACTTCAGTTGATGACTCCAATTCAAATTCTTGGATGTCAACCATCAAAACTGTCAAGATCAGACCAAGTAAAGATAGTGAGTATACACAAATCTTCGATGAAAGAGTTCATCATCAAATCTTAAGACTGTTTTGTTTTTGTATGTTTTTATTTAAACAAATGTCAATAATTTTTAGTTTTTTTATTGTATTTTTATACCTGCTGGGTTTCATTGAGATTTTTCGAGAATAAATATTTTTTGTTTATTATATTTTATTTTTTTTCGTTGATCTACTTGGCAACAACCTGTCTTGGATTCATCCACAATATTGGTCAACACTGCATCTTCCATAGTATTTGCTACATCACACATATCACTTATCATTGACTAATAATACTCCAAATATGCTACCCAGCTCATTTATAGTCAACTTGAAACATGAAACCTTTTTATGGCATCCTGTAGCAATATCTGAAAGAAACTTAAATAATTGAATTAAACATTTTTCCTTAATGAAAATGA
Organism: Galeruca laticollis; assembly: GCA_963921935.1. NCBI lineage: Eukaryota > Metazoa > Arthropoda > Insecta > Coleoptera > Chrysomelidae > Galeruca > Galeruca laticollis. The sequence continues at coordinate 62,588,981 of OY998177.1, forward strand.
TTCTGCGTAAATTTGTACACCAATTTGTTAGGAGCAATTTGGGTAAATAATGTTGCCAACAATAAATAAACAAAACATGAAATCCCTTTCAGAGTCTACAGCAGACTCCATCATAGGACAAACTTGAATTATCCTCAGAATCGCTGTTTTTCTTTCAAAATCTGTCAAATTGGCATTTGTAAACACACCGAGAAGTTAATTCACTGTACCTGAAATTTCCCAATGCCAATTCTGTTTTCAATAGAGATATCCAAATGTCTACTCCTTTTTAACAAAATACGGGTACATTTTTTCTGAAAGACCATGAACATATTCTGTTCTAATTCCATTATAAATTTAATTGTAGATTATTTAGTATTTATATAACACGACCAAAAATGAATTTAATCAAACGTCCATCGTTTCCACATAATATCAACATACAACAATTCTGAATTTTCATGAATTGCTCCCGACAAATTAGTGCAAATATTTATGCAGGAGAACTTTCATTATTAAAAATTTCTAACTCAATTATTTAAGATTGTTTCAGGTATTGGAAGAGAAAGCCCTAAAAAGTTTTCAAGATGTAAATTCTCCTACAATATATTTCAATGGATATCTTGAAAAGGAATATTTGCCATCTATTGTTATCTTGACACACTGCCAATGACCATATAAATAAGGAACTAGTAATGTCAATACATATGTCATACAATTCCACAAATTTCAAGATTTTTCAATCAAATAATATCAATTAAAACCGAAAAATGCTTTAAGAAGATCCACAAATAATTCTGAGTTTAGATAAAATTCCTCAAAAAATTTCACAATGTTATTAGTGCATTGAAATATATCTGTTTGTGTTGATTGACCCCGTAATTATATTAAGAGGAGTTCCGAGGATATCCAAGGAAATCCTGAGGGGAGGCAATTTTTTACCACAAAAAATCTCCAGTGGTTACCCCCTCACACATGCATTACTGCATGAGACATATGTTGACTGTCTACTATGTATATCCTTTCAGTGGTAGCCCCAGATCTGTATAATAATAACTTAATTCAAAAAGATGGTTTTACAAGAACACTACATGAAGTGAATAAAGTAGGTTGCCGATAAGTGTTATTACACTTGTTTCGCAAAAAATACAATTGAATCGTATACAATGGTCACATGCAACAAAATTAGTTATAAACTATTTGAATTCAATATAATAAAAACACTATAGAGTATATGTATAAAATTGAATCAACGACACAAAGAATTTTAAATTATAATCAGGCCTAAATACAGTAGAAACTAAGCATTGGAGTGAAGTCAATACAATAATGTTATAAACTACAAACAACATAAACGAACTACAGTACTAAGTATCATAAAATAAAATGTTATAAAAATAATATTTATTTACCATTTTAGGACATATAATACTACAGATAAATTGGAATGTTAATCAGTTACAACAACAATTTTGATATGGGCAAAAGTGTGAAAGATAAAATAAATATAAAATGTAAAAATGTAATAAAATAACAATATTTCTTGAGGCCTATTCATATTTAACACAGACTGAATTGGGATAGAGATAAAAAATGTATATGAGGAAGTTTCTTGGTCAATATTGATTGATTGAAATAATCATTCTCAAAAGACTCGAACTTTAGATCTCTTCAAGAACATTTTCAGCTGTTTTTTGAATTGGAATGAGTTGGGTATAGTGCGAATTGTTTCAGGTAAAGAGCGTTGTAAGAAAAACTAGTTTTCAGCAGTGATTTTGTTATTTGTGGTATTACATATTTATTTCTTTTGTCTAGTGTTATAGGTATGTTTTGGTAAGTTTGGCGAGTATTTTGTTGTATAGTACTTTATGTTGACATTGTAGTAATAGAGTTGTTTAAGGTCGAGTACCTCTGATTCTTGAAATAGTAGATTACTTGGATATCTTGGGTTTTTACTTAGAATAATTTTCAGGAATCATCATTGTAGAACTTCAAGGGGTGGGATGTGGGATTTTAGCGCACCTCCCTATGCTAATAAACAGTATCGAAAGTGACTTTCAAGGGGTGCATGATATAGTGTGAGCAAATGATGAATAGGAAGGATTTTTTTCATATATCTTAATTTATAAAGGATACAATGTAGTTTTTTGGTTACGTAGTTGATCTGTATGTCCCATTTCATGTGCCAGCCTATTACCACTACTAAGTACCTACTTTATGTTACTTTCAGTTGTAATTGTAAGATTGTTACCATCGAGGATGTTGAGCTGAGTAAAGTGAGGAAGATTTATTTTATTACAACTGAAAGGTAGGAAGTTGGTTTTTTGAAAGTTTATAGTTAGCAACCTACTTGCAAGCCATTTTTTAATGATAATGATTTTACTTCTGTCCAGGTATCCACCTTGTAGAAAATCGTGGTATCGTCTGTGAAACCGATAATGTTGCCCCTGCTTTTCACAGAAAACATGTAGAATATTAACATTAAAAAATTGACAAATTTAACTACATTCCACACACTTCAAGTTAATCACAAGTAAAAAAGTATGAGGAAAGTGTCTTTTGGAACAGACCTACACATTTGTAGAAACAAATATATGAACTTTTGGTACAATTTTTATCAATAAATCTACCAGTTGGTTGGTTTGTTTATTTAATCAAACAATATTTTTAATTAATATACCAGGTGGACCAATAAGCTCATTTTCAGGATGTATAATATGGTTATTGTACATTATTTTAACAAAATGCAAAGTTGATGGAAATCATTTCCAGTACCTATGGGGAAAATTAATGTATAAATATTATCACATAAATATAAAAAAATATAAATTTCCTATGAATAATTTAAATTGTTAATTCACTCACAACTGTATCAGCTGCAGCATTTCATTATGTCAAACCTGGGTTTTTGGTAAATATGTATCACAGAGTGATTGCAAATTGGTCTTCCACCTTTGCATAGTATCTGTAGAAGGAGCTTTCAAATGGTTGATACTATCTTCAGTATCACTTATATCAGGAAAATCATCTATATTTACATACCTAATTACCAGAACTCTTTTCATTATCACTGCCCATAACAGTTTTTTTTTTTTTTTAGTTTGCAATGGAATATTGTTTGATGTATAGTTATAGAAATGAACTTATAAGGCACTTATAAATTTGTACCATATTTTAATCCAATGTCAAGATTATTATTCATAATAAGCAAGTAATAATGCATAATTAGTTCAAACATTATTTATAAATGAGGTTTGAAAAACTAGCTCTTACACTAATTCTCTTAATCTACGTAAATGGTGGTGATGAAACAGATATAGCCCCAGGCATTCACCCTTGTGCCCTTGTCAAAACTTTAGCTATCAAACCTACTTGAAAAATGAATAGAACTATTTTTATAAATAAATACTTTTCTTGTAACCAATTATAACATTAGAGACAAAGTAAACAAGAAATGTATAAAAAATATTCTTGAGACTTTTGGCTTAAACAAAATTGGCAGTACAATTGGTTCCATAAGCTCCGCAGATATGTATTTAAACAAATTGTTAGTAGGCAACTAATTACTTACGGCTCACATGGCAGCTCAGTAAATAAGAAAAGGGAATTTTTCAACTGAATGCTGCACCTACTGATAAGAATCAAAATTAGATTGAATTACTTGAATTCAATCATAAAAACTAAAAAAAATCTTCCAGCACTAGTGGTGGCTAAAATTAGGTACAAACAGCTATATAAGGACACCTTATAGGTGGTACATTCTTTGTGAATAGAAACCATTAAAATATTTTTACTATAAACATTGTACATTCTAGTGGAAACTAAGTGAAGTATTAAAAAATGTTACTTTTCAATCATAAATAAAATAATTTGTAATTTACGTTCGAAAACATACCTAAGTATATAATTGTTATTTTAAATTCATTGTACTTTGGTAACATTTACAAAGTCGTTGAATATTGATTATAGAGTTATGTAAAATATTGTAGCATTAACAAAAGTTGATACATTTTTAATAAATAGAAATGTGACGAAGTTATCAATGTGATAAATAAAAATAAACAATTACAAAATGGCTTCGGGTGTCCGACAGCAGAGACGAAACGAGTTCCACCATTAAAATGAGATAGACTTATATCCCCACCGTGCTATCAAAACGTGACAGAAAGATAAGTTTCCAGGTTATGGAGTGAATACGACAGCGTCATCAACAGAGTGAGAAAAACAATAAAAAGAGATATAAATTGGTTATCTTTCCTATAAAGAACAAAGATATAATGTTAAATGTAAAAGCTAAATCTTTAGTTTTATTTACACAATACATATTACTTACCAGCTTAAGGAGCTCGAAATGCGTGTATATCCAACTAAATTGTATAAAAGTAATCCTCTTTTTGTAATGGTTATCACACTAAAACACAAGCCACTTGATCACTAATGCACAAAACACTTCATACGAATACGAAATCGTCTTTTTCGGCACTCCGTTTCACATAAATCGGTGATATAGAATAATATTATTGGCACAAAAATCATTCCTCACGCATACCGTTCACAAAGTCAACGGCAGGCGGCGGGCACAAGGCACAACGACTGTGGGAACGATTTAGTTTTGAAACGAATATATCCGAACGTCAACGAAGTACAAACAACCTTAGGATCCATGCTTCAGGTTGCCAAATCATCTACTTTTCCTGAAATATTAGATGTGTTATCGGATTGATGGTATTTTTGGTACGAAATATCAAGACTTAACAAATTCATGACAGAACGTATGAATATTTTTGGATTTAAGAAATGAAATATTCATTTATACTTACCAGTATCGGTAAATTTATATTGTAATAAGTGTTTAATGTCTATAAGTACGCGAGTTGTATTGAAATTATACATAACTAATAAAATTGTCATAAAATCTATTTTATAGTAAGATTTTGGTCTGTCCAGTTTAGAAATGTTTATATGTTTTATTAAATTGAATGAATGTATCAAAATGTCGTGATTTAAGAAAAATTTTTAACAAGGAAGTCAACACTGTACAGTGAAACATCACAAAATTAAAGTTCTACAGTTAAATACTACATCACACGTCATAATAGAGCATCTTGTTCAAATTTAAAATTTACAGTAGAACATCCATCTGCCTATGTGGTAGTATTTAATGATTTTCATTAATTTTAATGCAAACTAGGTATACAGACATTTTTGATATTAAAATAAGGCAAAAGAAGTAAAATAAAGGCTTATAAATAAACGGTGTCTATTCTATAGGTAGAATTTCAATGAGAAATAACAGACAGGTAGTTTTTTTGAGCCCATGGGTAACTAGCAAAAGTCCACTTCTTAGAAGTTACTATTTCAATAACTGTAAGTACCTAGGTAGGAAGGTTGTTATTATCTAGTTGTAATCAATAAATTACCTGAACAATATAATCTCATAAAATTATCTATACTCTGTTTCCAAATGTGAGAGAATATAATTTTATAAACAGGGTGGACAAATATGCACCTTTAATCGGTCCTAAATTAAACTCAAGCTAATAACCATACAAAAGCGGCGTTACTACAGATATTTTGTTAGAATAATTATAAACCTAATATCAATATTTATTAAAAAAGGACAATGCAACATCTTAATTTTAGTCATCATGTTCTTGAATGGAGTTGTCTTGAATCAGATGGTCTTGATTTTCTTGAATGCTTTGGTCTCGACTTTCGTGAATGCTTTGGTCTTGATTTTGATGCTCTTGATTTGAATGGACTTGATCTTGATTGACAGAATTTTCATCACAGCGAATTAATGATATGTTCTCCATTTTCCAGTCGGATATGGGCGTATTCCGAGTTGGCTTCTAGGAGTTGGACTTCGTCAACTAAGGGTTCGTATTTATTCGAACGGACAAATCTCTTTAATAGTATTGGTCCTGGTGCAGCAAGCCATGTAGGAACTGACGATCCATAAGTTGATCGTCTCACATATTTAAACATACGTTTATGTGGGCTCGATTTGATAGCAGTACATACAAGAGATCTAATAGAGTGAAGATAATCCACTAGAACCTGCTCCCACTGGTTTATTTTCAAATTTTGAGATTTTAAAGCCAACTCAATGGTTTGCCATATAATTCCATTAAATCGTTCACACTGACCATTACCCTGAAGATTATAGGCGACTTGAAGCAATACCATGAGACTCTAAAAGTGACTTAAGTTCACGGGACATAATGAACATATGTCGGAGTGCCAAATGTAGAAAATATTTGACGCAAACATTGGATAACTGTAGAGGATGATATATTATGTCGGAACATGGAAATGCGAATGGGAATCTGGAAAATTCATCAACAACGGTTAGTAAGTACTTATTTCTTGAAGATGAAGGCAAAGGACCTTTAAAATCCAAATTAAGACGTTCAAATGGTGAGGTGGCTTTGATTAACGTTCCTTCATTTTTATGAAATTTTGGTTTAATTTCAGCAAAAACAGGACATGAGGAGGTAATTTGACGGACGTCTTCCACAGAATAAGGGAGATTTTTGCAGCGTATCCAATGGAAAACCGGGTAATACCAGGGTGACACAAAGAAGAATGTAAATCAAATAATTTCTTTTGATCAGCCGATGACATGATTGCAGAAGTAATACGGGAAAATGCATCAGCTACCGTGTTTTGACTTCCTGGTCTGTAAACGATATAATACTTGTAGCATGACAATTCCAAACGCCAACGTTGAATTTTTTCATTTTTGATTTTGGAAGAGGACTTGTCATTAAACATAAATGCCACTGACTTCTGATCCGTAATGAGCTGAAAATGTCTACCAATTAAAAAATGTCGCCACTTTTTCAGTGTTCCTACTATTGCGTACGCTTCTTTTTCAACTGACGAATGCTTTTGTTTCTGAGAAGACAAGGTTCTTGAGAAAAATGAGACTGGTCTTCCTGATTGGGATAATTGAGCAGCTATCGCAAATTCTGAGGCATCGGTTTCAATAGTTAACATAGCGTCGTCATCAATTGAATAAATCGAAGAGTTGGCTATATCTTGTTTGAGCTGTCTAAATGCCAAAATAGCTTTTTCAGACAATGGAAATTAGTGCTGTATGCTAGCGGCTGAATTTTTTCGGAAAATTTAGGAACCCATTTAGAGTAGTGTGCAAACATTCCTAGAATTCTTCGAAGAGAAGTTGTAGTATCAAGTACTGGTAAATTCAAGAGTGGCTTAAGTCGTTCTGGGGCCGGCTTCATAGTTTTGTCGCATATTAAATAACCAAGATTGCAAATCGATTTGAGGGAAAATCTTGATTTTGTTTCATTCATTGTAAAACGGTACTTCTTAATGACATCCAAAATTTTTTGTAAATTTTGATCATGTTCTTCTTGTGAGTTACCGCAAACAGTGACGTCATCCAGATAAGCATAGACGCTTTTAAGATGTTATTTCTTGATGATACTGTCGACGGTTCGTTGGAAACAAGCGACTCCATTGGTATCACCAAACGGAATTCGAGTGAATTGGTACAAATTTCCACAAGCTTCAAATGCTGTGTAGATCTTTTCTTCATCTTTAATTGGAATTTGGTAATAGGCACTACGGAGGTCAATTGTACTAAAAACGGAATATTTCGAAATTTGGTTCACAATGTCTTCTACCCGTGGCAATGGGTATGCATAAAATAATGTATATTTATTTACGGTTTGAGAATAGTCAATACACATACGTTTCTTGTGGTTTTCACTTGAAGTTACCAGAGGTTGAGCTCGCCAAGGGGAGATACTGGGTTTAATTATCTTTTCTTTTAGAATATGTTTGATTTCTTGCTCAATAGAGTTGCAAAATCACATGCCTTATTAAAACGTAAATCTGATGGATACAAACCAAAAAAATCTAAAACATTAACAGCTGAACAAATAAAGTATTTAATTGATACTGCCCCAGATTAAAAATTATTAATTTACAAATGTAATACAATATTAACAAAATGCTGAACAGTATTGTTGTTACATTTATGTAATTCTTTGCAGGTCGGTCTGATATTTGGAATTATGGAGCGTGTCGTCGAGAAGAATTAGTAAAAATTGAAACAAGCCATGTCGAAGATTAAAATGTAGCTTTCTTGGATCACATCCCACATTCAAAATCTAAAACCGACCGTCAATTTGTTATATAAGTGGAAATTTTTATAAAACTGTTAAACAATATATGCAGCTTTGACCTATTTATACGCCTGAGAGTAACAAGTGATTTTATAAAAATTATCAGGAGGAAAATGTACAGTATGGTATTAACAAATTTGAACAATTATCAAAAGAAGTAGCAACATTTTTAAATTTGACGGACCCTTCATCTTACTCAGGTCACTGCCTAAGAAGATATTCGGCTGCCATATTAGTGGACTCGGGTGCAGATATAACTGCTTTGAAAAGAACGAGGATGGCGCTCCAGCACTGTTGCAGAGGGATATATTTATCACTCACAAAACAATAAAAAAGAAACAGCAAATAAAATTTTACATAATATTGAAAACAATTTAGAAATCACTAAAGAAAAAAATATTGACCACTGCAGTTACCAATAACTTACCTTCAACTTCAACGAATGAAAATCAGTACTCCAGTATCGTTTTTAACACTTGGTACTTAATATACTATTACAAATAAATGAAAATTGTATATTTCCGCAAGAAGTTTTTTGCATTTTTATGTTAAGGAAAGTGTCTAAAATATAAAGCAGAAACGTACGTTCTTGTAACTGGTTTTATCTGTTCTAAAGTCGAAAAAATGATGCATTTCTGTTTGGAAAAGCATCCAAATCGTAAATAGACGAATATTTCTTACATAACTGTTTTCAAATAAACGAAAGATGATCCAGTATTTATTTTCAATATCCTATGTTGTTCAAATATAAACAACGTTGGAGGTGCTGCCGATGGATTGACAATTTCACCATTATTAATCATGGTATGAGGTAGGTATGTAACTTTTCTCCATGTATACACACATCTGACTCCCAAGAACTTTCGACTTTTCTGAAAAGTAGCTGAATCCAAAAAATTGATCAACGTAGATTAATTTATGCATAATATTCTTTAGTAAATATTTAAAATTTAAAGTACGATTGTAGATTTATAATATATGGATATTTCTATTTAAGTACCTAATACCTACTTGCTCTTAAGTGTAAAATTGCGAAATCATGTATCTATTGTTTTTAAATACCTAATTATTCAATCTATAAATTACAAATGAATGAACATTTTTAAGTATGTATTTTATAAGTTGATAAGTTTTATGATGTAAGTAAGGAAAGGTAGGTAGATTTATATGTACCTAGGTACGTTTTTTTAAATTTTATTGTTGCATTGTAAATAGAATGAAAAACAATTTATTAAATTGACTGTCTCGACCCTTACTTCGTGGAATATGCTCATATTAGTGTTTTTAAATGAAACTCAAGGTCTCTAGTTAATTCCACAATATAATACAAGTTATTGAAAATTCTAAAAAATTGACAATTGTTTCGATAAATCAATATCATCGTCAGAATGACAGAAGTTACATTTCATTTTATGCCTACCTGATGTTTAGTAGTTATATTTTTGGCTAGACCAAGAAGTAACCTAGCTTGTGATTGGCTTAATATATGTTTATAGAAAAAGAAGAAGATGTGATATGACAAATATTGAAGCTTAGATATTATTAGCCCTATGGTGATATCCTGGATATCATTTTTCCAATTAAGATCAGTATAACTGTGCAATGATATAGAAAACCAGGAAAACTATATCTGCTGATCTTTACAATTATCACTTAAGAAGACAGTTTATTAGTGGAGAATTCCCTAGATTTAACTGTTCATTAACAACTTCATATTGTGGGTTTCTTAAATGTCTTCTAATTTCCAGTTCTTCAAGGAAATCCAGTTCTTGTTTCTTTTCACAAATATGCAGCACTTCTAGTTCTGTGTTAGGTGTCAATGAATGATTGGTGTCAAGTAGATGTTTTGCGTAGTGGGATTTATCTGGTTGTTTTAATCTGTAAGCTCGTAAGTGCTCACTGTATCGTATTTCAAAATTCCTAAGGGTCTGACCCAAATAGACAGCATTACATTCTGGACATTTGAGTTTATATATACCTGACTTCTTTAATAGTGGTATTTTTGTTTTTACATTTAACAATTTTGTACTAACGTTACTTTCTGTTTTAAAAGAAATTGTTGCATTCGTTGCTGAAGATATTATCTTTGAAATATTATTAGAAATATTTCCTGCATATGTGATGGTTTTATAAGTTTTAATTTCATCAGCTTGCTTAGGATATATTAGTTGTAATGCCACTTTTTTCTCTTTTTTACTAATTAGTTTATTTATCATATCCAATGGATAACCGTTAGATGTTGCTATTTGTCTAATTGTATTAATCTCTCTATCAAAATTACATTTGTTCATAGGAACTGAAAAAGCTCTATGTATCATTGAATTATATGCTGCTAGTCTGTGTGAGACAGGATGGTTAGAATTGAATGGAATTGTCACATCAGTCTGTGTTGGTTTTCGGTAAATTGAATAATCAAGTACATTATTAACTCTTTGAATTTTTAAATCAAGAAAATTGATTGAGCTATTTTCTTCAATTTCTAATGTAAATTTAATTTTCGGGTGTAAATTATTGATGTGGTTGAAAAACACATCCAATTGTCGCTCACTACCCATAAAACAAGCTAATATGTCATCCACATATCTATACCAAAATAAAATATTTTTCGAAATATTACTTTCAAAGATCTTTCTTTCTAAATTGTCCATAAAAATGTTTGCTAAAATAGGTGATATAGGGCTTCCCATTGGTAAACCTTCATTTTGAATATATATCTTATTGTCAAATTTTAGCTACAGAGTCAGAAATAGCTTTAAAATCTAATTCAAATAATTTTCTTTATGAGAAATTAAAAATTGCCAATTTAATCAAAAATACTGAACCTTCAAAAGTTAAACGTCAAACAAAAAATGACATTTCAGTTTTAAACGCAATAAAAGAGAAGATAGAGAACAATAACCTAACAGTTACAAAATCCGATAAGGGTAATGCTACTGTCATTTTGACGACTGAAAATTACAATTCCAAAGTATATAACTTTATAGAATCCAGTGATGTAAAAGTTCTTAAAGCAGACCCAACAAAGAAGTTTTCTAATAATGTAAGGGATATTGTTAATAATTCAAATTATCTTTTAAATGATTACGAAAAGAGGTCTATCATACATAAGAATCCTCATTGTCCACAATTATATGGAACAGTTAAATTACATAAAATAACGAAACCAATTAGACCTGTAGTCTCTTATGTTAATGCTCCTAATAATATATTGGCAAAAAAGCTCAACAATATACTCAATACTTACGGATATGAATCTCAGTACTCAATTAGAAATTCAATAGAACTAATCAAAAAGTTGAAATCAATCCATTTGCAAGATAACTATAAACTCATATCGTTTGATGTAACTAATATGTTTACTAAAATTCCTCCTAAAGAATGTCTAATACTTGTAAGAAAATTACTAGAAGATAAAAATATTAATCCAGGAATAATATCAGATATACTTAATTTATTTGATGTATGCATTAATCAGAATTATTTCACTTTTGACAATAAGATATATATTCAAAATGAAGGTTTACCAATGGGAAGCCCTATATCACCTATTTTAGCAAACATTTTTATGGACAATTTAGAAAGAAAGATCTTTGAAAGTAATATTTCGAAAAATATTTTATTTTGGTATAGATATGTGGATGACATATTAGCTTGTTTTATGGGTAGTGAGCGACAATTGGATGTGTTTTTCAACCACATCAATAATTTACACCCGAAAATTAAATTTACATTAGAAATTGAAGAAAATAGCTCAATCAATTTTCTTGATTTAAAAATTCAAAGAGTTAATAATGTACTTGATTATTCAATTTACCGAAAACCAACACAGACTGATGTGACAATTCCATTCAATTCTAACCATCCTGTCTCACACAGACTAGCAGCATATAATTCAATGATACATAGAGCTTTTTCAGTTCCTATGAACAAATGTAATTTTGATAGAGAGATTAATACAATTAGACAAATAGCAACATCTAACGGTTATCCATTGGATATGATAAATAAACTAATTAGTAAAAAAGAGAAAAAAGTGGCATTACAACTAATATATCCTAAGCAAGCTGATGAAATTAAAACTTATAAAACCATCACATATGCAGGAAATATTTCTAATAATATTTCAAAGATAATATCTTCAGCAACGAATGCAACAATTTCTTTTAAAACAGAAAGTAACGTTAGTACAAAATTGTTAAATGTAAAAACAAAAATACCACTATTAAAGAAGTCAGGTATATATAAACTCAAATGTCCAGAATGTAATGCTGTCTATTTGGGTCAGACCCTTAGGAATTTTGAAATACGATACAGTGAGCACTTACGAGCTTACAGATTAAAACAACCAGATAAATCCCACTACGCAAAACATCTACTTGACACCAATCATTCATTGACACCTAACACAGAACTAGAAGTGCTGCATATTTGTGAAAAGAAACAAGAACTGGATTTCCTTGAAGAACTGGAAATTAGAAGACATTTAAGAAACCCACAATATGAAGTTGTTAATGAACAGTTAAATCTAGGGAATTCTCCACTAATAAACTGTCTTCTTAAGTGATAATTGTAAAGATCAGCAGATATAGTTTTCCTGGTTTTCTATATCATTGCACAGTTATACTGATCTTAATTGGAAAAATGATATCCAGGATATCACCATAGGGCTAATAATATCTAAGCTTCAATATTTGTCATATCACATCTTCTTCTTTTTCTATAAACATATATTAAGCCAATCACAAGCTAGGTTACTTCTTGGTCTAGCCAAAAATATAACTACTAAACATCAGGTAGGCATAAAATGAAATGTAACTTCTGTCATTCTGACGATGATATTGATTTATCGAAACAATTGTCAATTTTTTAGAATTTTCAATAACTTGTATTATATTGTGGAATTAACTAGAGACCTTGAGTTTCATTTAAAAACACTAACAATTTATTAATTTAGTCGTTTAGGTACCTAATTCCAAGAGTTATTTAACTATGATAAAAAACGAACCAAATCATTTGATTGATCATAGCTACATTTTTTTTTGTATAAACGTGTGTATTTCGCCACCATACGAAGCACGGTTTACACGCCAAACTCGTATTTTATTCAAAAGAAACCGGCAAATAACAGATATGTTGTATTACAACGAGGATACAGCTCTAAGGAGATGAAAAGACTTTTTTGAAGTCAGTCTACTCTCTCGCTCGAATGAGAGTCTTTCCGTTGGAACAACAACCTCGTCGGTTGTTGTTCCAACGGAATTTTCAGACGCTGACGGTTTTTATAGTTCGCGTAGTTGCCTACTCGCATCAAATTTCTCCCTTCTTTACCCATTTCGTCAGTGTTTAGAATGACGATGTTGCTAGATTGTGAAATTAATCACCAGATTTCAGTGAGTGAATCTTCGAATTGATATTGCCTAGACGTGTATAATACAATATTTGCAGTAGTTGGAAAATAACATTGCGTTGGTTTATTAAACTAGTCAAAATAAACGTTGTCACTGCACAGCATTAGGCTGTGGTCACTGTTTTAACCATTATCACGTGGAATCCTCTCTATGATACACACAGGTACATTAAAGGTGTATCTCGCAATCCGAATGTCTATTGAGAAAAAATACTTATAACAAAAGTTAAAAAAAAATGCTTCAATCTGTAACCTATTGCAATAAGACATAGAGTCATAGAGATTAACATGAATAAAATAATATTAACGTCTATATTAAAGCTGAACTAGATTAAAGTACCTATTCGGTGAATAGCAAGAGATCTAACATTGAATTAATCGTTGGTGAAAAGGTATAATACTGAAGGATAATAAATATATTGAATGATGATCCAGAATTTCTATCTAATATGTAGGGAACGAATGAGGTTAAGTTTTCCTGTAATTCATAACAAACCCAGGACACTTAAGACCCAAAACCCGGACGAAGTCCGGACCCCCAAAAAACGAATAAAGTAGATAAAATAAAATCGTAAAATTCACTGCAGGTCATATCATAATTAAAAACTGTCATTGGAATTCCTTTATTGAGTCAAGCGTTCTTTTGTCCACTGAGCGGCAATTAACGAAAATATACGTTCAACATTTGCGTTGTGTGCCGTAATAGAGAAAAAAATGCCCCACTTGTTATGAGCTGGCAAATTAAGCTGATTTGGGAAAAACTGTTAGTAATAAATATTGTTTTAAGGAAAAGTATTGGTCATAACACTTTGACTCGTCATTGACGATCTTTTCTAAAATATAGTTTATGGATGGCAGAATGTCCATCTCCCAGTTTTTTGTCTCCAAATTTTTTCATCCACTTAAAACATTTAAACTGTTGTATCCAATTTTTTATACAGTGTGACCCATTTAACGCTTTATAGGTTATTGGGAGAATAATATCCCACCATATGTGATTCACTCAAATTTACTCAAAACAGTTTTCTAGCATCAGCATTCCCCGGGCTCGAATAGTAATTAATTATCTTTCAACTAGAGGGCGCTTCGAATTTGTATGGATAAAGAACACGTGGGTACTTTGTTAGTAGGTGGGAAATTATTATCCCTTTGACCGTTAGTGCACAGTGAAATTACAGTTTTTTCTGGAAAAAGAGCATTGTTGAGTAAAATTTCGGAAGAATAAACAATATTTAGGAAAACAAACGTAAGTATGTTTTTTGTATTCGTTTTATACACTGATTACTTAACAAACAACATTGATAATTGAAAGAAGTAAGCTGTTGGCAGAGAAAATGACATAAAAAAATTTGGTTTGATATTGCATCATACTGTTACGAAACAGCACACTGGTATAGTCCCTGAAGCCGACTCTGTCTAAGCCATGTATGAAAGTTAAAATTATGGCGGATGCGCAGGGATGCCTTACAACTGTTTACGATTGTAACTATCTTATCTAGACATTGTTTTTGTGACCAGTGTTATCTAGAAAATGCCAGACCCAATTGATGTTTTTGTGTAAGACGCAATCTAGAATTATCCAGTAAAAAGACACTAATATATATAAAGGACCGACCAGGGAGAAGAATACACCGAAATAGCGAACAGTAAAATGTTGATATAAATTAATAATTAAGGCTGTGTGTAAATAAATTAAATTTAAGTGAATAGTTAAGTGTATATAAATTAAGTGTTCGTGAGTAGTTTAGTGTTTAAATAAATTCGTAAGTAGCCATACCGTGTGCTTAAAGTTTATCCCACCCGTTTACTGTTTAAATAAATAAGAAAAACATTACATTGGTGTCAGGTGTGGGGTAATATAAATAAATTGCTACGTAAAAATGGCGAAGAGACTATGTGACTTGAGAGTGACTGAGTTAAGAGCAGAATTGGAAGATCGTGAGTTGGAAACGTCCGGTAAGAAGAGTGAGTTAGTAGAAAGACTCAAAGTGGCACTGGTAAGTGACGGCTTGGATCCAGAAACATTTTTACTTAAAGACGAGGCTTCCACCTTAATCTCGTCTATTTCTGATATGAGGAACGATATTTCTAATATGAAGAACGACATCTCTGCTAACATGGACGAGAAGATTTCTGCTATGAAGAATGATATTTCTGCAGATATCTTATCATTGAAAAATGACATTGCTGCTGAAGCGACAATAAAATTTCGTCTCTAGAATTGGATATTGAGAATAAGATGACAACGATGAACGAGAAAATAAAATTAGGTATGGAGAATAAGATGACAACGATGGAAAATCAGAAGGACTAGAAAATCAAGGAGTTATATTGCCGATTTAAGAACACAAGACACTTCAGCAGAAGAAAAGAAGATCGAGATCTGCAAGCCAGAAATACTACCCAAGACAGATGATATTGGCAGTTTTAACCGAGTCAAGGCCCCAACGTTCGATGGAAAGATGTCGTGGACCAATTACGTAAAACAGTTTGAAGCAGTCGCTAGAGTGAATAATTGGTCCGATAAGGAGAAGGCAGTGACCTTAACCATCGCGCTTCGGGGAGATGCCTTAGATGTACTTCAGACGATACCTCTTGAAGAACCGGATAACTTTGAGCAGCTGAAAAAGAAGCTGGACATGCAATACGGTCACGAACATTTGGAACATTTGTACAGATTCCAGCTGAAGAACCGAAGGCGGAAACGTGACGAAACCCTTCAAGAGTATGAACTGGATATTGCACGACTAGTTCGATTTGCTTATCCATCAACACCAGATAACATGATGGAATGTTTAGGCATCCAGGCCTTTATTGACGGCCTGTGACCACGATACGGAGAAGACGCTTCGATTAGCCCATCCTAAAACATTGGTCGATGCATTGACTGCTGCTCTTGAATATGAAGCAGCCACTATGGCTTCGGAATACAACAAAGGTAGGACCATACAGGAAGAAAGTGACGATGACAGACTTGACCAGATCATCAACTTGTTGAAAGGTATGGCAGACAAGAAGCCGAAGAAGATCAAATGCCGGAAGTGTGGCGAGCTAGAGCACGTACGCAGTCCGTCTAAGGGCCCCAAGACTCCTGCAACTCAAAAACTCCAGTCACAGGGGAAATCAGACAGGGGTGAACATCGAGCTGATGTTAGTCACTAAAATGCCGACTCCCTGTCCAGACGGCCGTGCCCAACAGACTGCTCCCACTGCAACAAGGCGGAATCTAGGGAAGCTGCAGTTTCGAGAACTACTGTAGTCAACGAGGAATGGTCACCCACCAGGATCAGAGAAGATCAAGATAATGATCCTCACCTGAAGATGATCTGGCAATGGAATGAAGAAAATCGGCGACCTACATGGCAAGAAGTGTCAAGATTTTCACCAACACTCAAGGCATATTGGGCTCAGTGGGACTCCCTTGTCCTGGAAGAAGGGCTATTGTAAAAAGTCCTTGAAAACGATGATGGTTCCGAGATGAGGAGACAGCTAGTTATCCCGAGAACAAGAGTTACTGAAGTACTAAAGAAGTTACACGACAGTCCATCGGGAGGTCATCTGGGAGTGAAGAAAACCCTCCAGCGAATCCGTGAGAGGTTTTATTGGATGAACAGCTCCGATGATGTGAAGGACTGGTGTAAGAAATGTACGACGTGTGCTACGAGTAATGGACCACATCGCAAGAGAAAGGCACCTATGAAACAGTATATTGTTGGAAGCCCTTTCGAAAGGATTGCTTTAGACATCGCTGGACCATTTCCGACGACAGAAAATGGTGGTAAATGCATCCTGGTTGTAATGGATTATTTCACAAAGTGGGTGGAAATTTACGCTATCCCGAACCAAGAGGCCACAACTGTCGCGGATATATTGGTGAAAGAATTTATCAGCCGATATGGAGTGCCCTTCGAAGTCCTCAGTGACCAGGGAAGAAATTTCAAAAGCCATGTATTCCAGGAGATTTGTGACAAGCTGCGAATGAAGAAGATCAGGACAACGGCATTACATCCACAGTCAGAGGGAATGGTCGACAGAATGAACAGGACTATTGGAAAATACCTGTCCAAAGTAGTTTCCAGCCATCAGAGAGATTGGGACCAGTATCTTTCCCTATTCGCATTGGCATATCGATCTGCCGTCAATGAGTCCACGGGTGAAACACCTGCGAAAATCCTGTTTAGACGTGAAATGAGGCTTCCTTGTGACCTGGAATTTGGCTGTCGGCCTGGAGAAGATCTAGCAGGAGATGTGATACAATTGAGAAGAAGACTGGACATTCATGAATTAGTTCGAACAAATCTTCAAGTTGCCAGCGACAGAATGAAAGGTCGGTACGACACTCAGGCCACAGTAGGCGGTTTTAAAGAAGGGGACAAAGTATGGTTATACAACCCGACGAGGAGAAAAAGATTTTCTCCGAAATTACAAAAATCCCCAACGGAAAACCAAAAGTAGTTCACTAAAACCGGCTAGCGCCATTCGAAGGAGACCATGACCTAGAGAAAGGAGTAAACCATATACGAGATGTGTCTGACCCTATCTTCGATGAATTTATGGGCGTGTATGGAGGTACCGGGAAAGCTAGATATGAGTCACTTCAGAACAACGACAAGATTTGTTCACTCTCCCGGAAGATTATTCACTGGCTTACAACATCCCCGCCCGTCTCAAGAACGCACGAGGGTTGGCATCCGTCTTTCGAAAGATGTTAGGCCAATTAGATAAACTTGAAGACTAGATTCCAGCCCCTTGCAAGACACTGAAACTGAAACATAATTCGCGGTACATCTTCTACGTAGTAACTAAAAATCAATTTCAAGATCGATCTACCTACCGCGATGTGTGGGAAGCACTTCGAGACCATGTGTTAGAATCCAGCGTGAAGAAACTGGCTATGCCTAAGATAGCGAGTAACCAGTTGGATTGGCGAGTTATCAGGAACATGGTAGAGATTATCTTTCGAGATACCGGTGTCCAGATATTAATTTGCAGCTACAATCCCCGTTATCAGTATCCGATGAAGAGGGTGCGCTGCTATTTCCATAAGATCGGAAAGTGTAGAAATGGGGCCAGTTGCTGATTCAAACATCCAGTCTCGGCTACACAAAAGTTCCAGGAGGAACTTCCATTTAAGGAGGGGGTAATGTTATGAAACAGCACACTGGTATAGTCCCTGAATCCGATTGCCTAAGCCATGTATGAAAGTTAAAATTATGGCGGATGCGCAGGGATATCTTAGAACTGTTCACGATCGTGACTATCTTTTGTGACCAGTCTTATCTAGAAAATGCCAGAGCCAATTGTTTTTGTGTAAGCCGCAATCTAGAATTAATTAGTAAAAAAGGCACTAATATATATATATATATATATATATATATATAAAGGACCGACCAGGGAGAGTTAGTTTATTTTAGAAAGTGATCTCGGCAAATAAACAAGAATACACCGAAATAGCGAACAGTAAAGTGTTGATCTAAATTAATAATTAAGGTTGTGTGTAAATAAATTTAATTTAAGTGAATAGTTAAGTGTATATAAATTAAGTGTTAGTGAGTAGTTTAGTGTTTAAATAAATTCGTAAGTAGACATACCGTGTGCTTAAAGTTTATCCCACCCGTTTACAGTTTAAATAAATAAGAAAAACATTACAATACAAATAGTAATTCGTTTTTTTTGCTTTTTCTATAAATTTTTTGACAACATTTTATTATAACATGAACTTACATAGTATATACTACAAAAAATCTCAAGAAATAGATTTGCTTATCAATCGGCTGGGATAATATTGCCACTGGCGTACTGACTGAACTTTACTCGGGGGTCCTAATATAACTTATTTGTATTTTAAGATATATTATGATGTTAACTATATTTTTCTACTTTTGTAGTATTATGCCAAAACGAGGATTATCTGATGCAGAGCTAGAATTACTTTTGTTGGAAATTACAAACGAGCAAGCTGAAAACTCCGATATAGGGGGATTCGGACGCCGATGATGATCCTGATATTGGTGAGTAATTAATTTCTAATAAGGGTTGGTTTACATTGTACATTTAACAATTATAGGGTCTATAAGTACATCAAGGTCATCCAGTAGGACATCGGGATTTCTAAATACTGAACCATTGGCATCCACTTTTAGTGAAATAGGATCACATTTTCTAGATAATGATGCCGCATCGATATTGGCGTCAACCACTTTGAATTAATATTCGGAAGACTTTGATGACTCCCTTGATGATCCTAGCTATGATCCTATACCGAACAAAGCGAGATTTGGATTAGACCTTCCACAAGATTCCTTTGATAGTGAGTCTGAATCTGAAAATGAGAATGTTGCCAAAAAAACAGAGGGATCTAAAATTAATAACGGAACATCGTATGAATGGAATAAAATAGCCGTCGATTTACCTCCGTTTCATAAGGCTACTTTTAGTCAGCCTTTTGGACCAAAGCCATCAGTACTAAATAGTATCAGCCCTTTGGCATTTTTTTCTATGATTATGACTAAATAAATATTAAACCACATAGTAAAAGAGTCTAACAGGTATGCAATGTAGCGAAACAACGACCTAAATATTGACGTGGACAAACGGCAAGCTTTTTTTGGATTACTGATCACTATGGGATTTCATCGTCTCCCTAGTATGAGATTGTACTGGTCGACTGAAGCAAATTTTCACGTCGAGCGTGTGGCTCGAGTAGTAACATTGAAGAGGTCTTTAAACATTTTGCGATATTTACATCTAAACAATAATGAGAATATGCCAGTTCGAAGTGCTACCAACTATGATAAACTATATAAAATACGGCCACTTTTAATCTCATTTTCAAACTATATTCAAAACACTATTTTCTCCTTCCAGATTTTTATCAATCGATGAGAGCATGGTGGCTTCCAAAGGTCGCTCTACAATGAAGCAGTATATGCCACTTAAACCAATAAAAAGAGGTTTCAAGATTTGGGTTTGTTGTTGTGCTGTAACGGATTATATGCTAGCATTTGATGTATACACTGGAAAAGCTAGTGATGGGTCTACGACGAAATCATTGGGAGAAAATGTTGTCAAATTTCTTTTTCAAAGCTTTGAAGGATTAGCGTACTGTTTGTTTTTTGACAATTTTTTCAGTAGTATTCAGCTGATAACAGAATAACTTGGAAAAAAATTGTTTGCTTGTGGCACATTCCGTACTGACAGAAAACATTATCCAAAAAATATGTTTAAAAAAGATAAAGAATATTCCAAAGGGGAAACTGCATTTGTGCAATGTGGAAAGAAAAAATGTTCAAGGTATTCGTGAAACAATTGAATGTCCAAAAGCCGTAGCAGATTACAATGCATATATGGGAGGGGTGGATAAATTCGACCAATACTTGTCCTACTACTGCATATCTCAAAAATCAAGACGGTGGTGGACTAAAATATTTTATTATCTCTTCGAATCCGCTATTGTCAATGCTTTCATTCTTTACAGGAAAATAATGAAGAAAAAAAAATTAAAAGCCGATGAGTCATTTACAGTTCCGATCACGTTTGGCTAATGAGCTTATGGGTAACTTATTTATGTATATTTCATAATATTTATAAATAAAATGAGTTGCCTCCTAGGGACATATAGCAACAGGAAACGAACTGGTTTCCCTCCTGGCAACGCTTTTGGGAGAAAACGGAATCATCCAGATGGGTATCCAACTGTACAAAACAATATTAGACTACAAGATGTGAGTGCCCATATGCCAGAATTACAAAAAAAGTACAGACGATGTGCTTTTTGTAGTACTAAGACAAAAAAGAAAAGAAGTAATCTGATTTGTAAAACTTGTAATGTTGGATTATGTAAAGGTTGTTTCGGTAAATTTCATGGAACTTTGAAAATATGTAGTAAATTTTGATTCTTACGTTATTTTAGGATTATATCGTTACGTTTGCGTTCTATTTTATTTTGACATTATAAACTTTAATTTTCATGTAAAATGTTGATAATTATCAATAAAAAATACATTTGTAGTCGGCTGGGAAATTATTGTCCCACTGCTCTTGACATACTTCCTAAGACCCTTAACGGTCTTTGGGAGAATTATTTCCCACCAGTTTTTTTGAAAAGTATAATAAAAAATCACGTTTTCCTTGCATATTTATTGTTTAATAGTACCATATAAACGTTATCACAAATCCAAATTAAAATAAAACATGCCCTACCCTTTTGCCCCATAAAGGGTTAAAATACGCATTTCTCAATCAATCTCCAAAAAAACTTTGTGATATTATTGATCAAAAATTGTATCTTTACAAAAATTTCCATAATTTTAGTGTAATTTCCAAGGCACTCTATATTTTTTTTCTTTGTCAAAAACGTCAAAAGTTTATTAGGCAATTTTTGTTTTCAAGTTT
Source organism: Galeruca laticollis (assembly GCA_963921935.1). Taxonomy (NCBI): domain Eukaryota; kingdom Metazoa; phylum Arthropoda; class Insecta; order Coleoptera; family Chrysomelidae; genus Galeruca; species Galeruca laticollis. The sequence continues at coordinate 62,610,917 of OY998177.1, forward strand.
GACTGCGCCACTGAATTTGTAGTCGTCAGAAATAAGAACCATCATAATATCATGAAAAAATATTGGTTGGCAACGAAGTTACAATAACTTTAATTTTGGAAACAAAGCATTCGATTATTATTTTTATTTAGATTGTAGACTTACTTCAAATCCGGCAACATTGTTAATACAGAGTAGAACACCAGTGAACTTATACAGTGAAAATCCGAAGTAAATAGTTTATTCTGTTCTACAGTTATAACTCCTGAAAATATGGTAATGTGATCGATTTGTGGGGAAAGGGATTTTGTAATAAAAATCTGATTACGCCACTGGATTTGTAAATTATATTTCCTTAAAATAATTTAATTAAGTATAAGTTATAAGTGGATTCTAAAATAACTCAAAATTGAAAGTTAATGTTCAAGTGATGCATAGGCGATAAAAATAAAATGAACAGAAACAAGTTTTGAAATACTTATATATATCAGCACTACAGGCCTATCTGGCCCACGGCTTCGAGATCTTTCACTCTCTTTCTCCATTTTTCTCTATTCCTCGCCTCGTTTTGTCAGTCCCTTACTCCCACTGATCTCAGGTCTCTCCTAACCTCCTCCAACCATTTCTTCCTTGGTCTTCCACTTCTCTTCTTACCACCTTCTTCCCCTTTCAGCACTCGTTTTACCCATCTATCTTCTGCCATTCTACCTATATGTCCTAAGCATCTCGCTCTCTGTGCTTTAATTATATGGGTTATACTTGAGTGATTATACAAATCTGATAATTCTCTGTTTGTTCTTCTTCTGTACATTCCATTTTCTTTTATTCCTCCATAAATCTTTCTGAGCATTTTACGTTCCCATATCTCTAGTTTATTCTGCTCTTTTTTGTTCATTGTCCAGGTTTCACAAGCGTAGGTAACTGACGGTATTATTATTGTTTGGTACATTCTTATTTTAGCTGTTCGTTATATGTCTTTTGAGTTAAACATCTGTGATACCATTCATGCTGCTTTACTGCCTTTTGTTAACCTTTTTTCTATTTCCCTTTCTTCGTCTCCTTTATTTGTGATAGTGACTCCCAAATATTCGATTTGTTTCACTTTTTCTACTTTGTAGCTTTTGTTTCCATTACAATTTATAATAATATCGGTTTTTTCATTACCCTTCATTACCATGTATTTTGTTTTTTTCTCGTTGATCACTAGACCATATTCTCTTGCCTTCACTTCCAGTAGCTTAAATACGCTTAGCAGTTCTTTCGTGGATCTTGCCATAAGTGCTATGTCGTCCGCATATGCTAGATACTGATGTTTATTCCCATAAATTAAACCTCGGGTTTTTATACCACTTTCTCTTAGTATAATTTCCTGAACTAGGTTAAAGAGGGTTGTGCATAATGGGTCTCCTTGTATCAGACCTTTCTCTATCTTGAATTCGTTAGAAGTACTGCCCTCCAAAAATACTTTGCTCTCGTTTTTTCGTATGGTCATTTCCACCAGTCTTCTCAATTTAACTGGTATTTTTAACTTTCTCATTGCCTCATACATTTTTTTTCTTTTGATAGTATCATAGGCCTGTCTGTAATCGATGAATAGCATATGCAGACTTAAATTTTGTTCGTAAGCATTCTCCTGAAGTTGTTTCATAATGAAAATTTGGTCTATTGTCGATCTACCTACTTTAAAACCTCATTGGTATTCTCCTACATTTTCATTGTGGTATTTGTCTAATCGATTTTTAAGTATTTTTGCCAGAACTTTGTTTGTTACATCTAAAAGTGCTATTCCGCGGTAGTTATCGCATTCTTCCTTGGGACCTTTTTTGCGGATTGGAATTATTAATGCTTTGTTCCAATTTTTCGGGATTTTTTCTTCTCGCCATACTTGTTTCAACAACTGCCATATTCTCTCCGTTAATTGTTCGCCTCCATATTTTAATATTTCTGTTGGAATATTGTTTTCTCCTGCACTCTTATTATTCTTCATATGTTTTAAGCATTCTGTCACCTCCAGTTTTTTTGGGACCATTATGGCTAGATCTTCCTCATCACAATTTTTTTCCTCCGATTCATTATCATTTTCATCTAGTTCTTCCTCACCATCATTTAGTAATTCCTCAAAATACTGTGCAAATCTATTTATTTTTTCTTCCCTATCCCCTATTAGATATCCCTCTTTGCTTTTCAAAAAATAAGGTACTATCCGCTTTCCCTTCTCTTATTTCATGATAAAAATTTCTCACTTCTTTATTTTTATAAGCTTCTTCAATTTTTAATAATTCCCTTTCAAAGTAATTTCTTTTGTTCCTTCTGCATATTTGTTTAACTTCTTTCCTTGCTTTTTAATACTCTAGTCTATTTTCTTCACTGTTTTCTTTTAATAGTCTTTGTCTGATTTTATTTCTTTTTTCCAACGCCAACATTGTTCATCAAACCACTTATCTTTTCTTCTTCCCTTGGGGCTCCCTAGTATCCTATTTGTTACATCTCTCATTACAGTTTCTATCTGTGACCATTCTTCTTCTAGTTGCTCGACGCAAGGTCTTAAATTTAATTCTTTATTAATTTCTTGTTGGAAGTGATTTACTTTGGTCTCGTCCTTCAATTTTTCTAAATCGTATTTTTTCCGTATTTTATCATCTTGTTCAATTCTAGGTGGCTTATCTTGTTTCAGTTTTGTAATTACTAAAAAGTGGCCACTATCCGCATAAGCTCCTCTATAACTTCGTACATCTGTTACCCTTTTTAAGTGCTTCATTTCTATTAAGACGTGATGTATTTGGTTTTTTGTTATGCCATTTGGTGATAACCAGGTTTCCTTGTGGATGTTCTTATGGTCAAATGACGTGCTGACGATTTTAATTTTATTTTCTAAAGCAAATTCTATGAGTCGCTTGCCATTATCATTACTGAGTGTGTGTCTACTTTTTGCTTCCGTTACTTTTATATACTCTTCTTCTTGTCCGACTTTTGCATTCATATCCCCTATTACACATTTAACATCAAATTTCGGTATTTTATTGACTGCTTGTTACAGTTCTTCATAGAACTTTGCTTTCGTGTCTTCATCTCTGTCCTCAGAAGGGGCATGCGCATTAACTAATGTCGTTTTCCTTTGATTCTTATTCTACATAGTCTATCTGATACTCCCTCAAAATCTATAATATTTGCTTTAAGTTGACTGCTTACTATAAACCCTGTACCCAGCATTCTATTATCTACTCAACTATTAAAGAACATATCGTCTATCTCTGTAATTACTTTCCCTTTTTGTTTAGTTTCTTGTATTGCTAACACATCTAATTTGTATTTTTGCATTTCATTGATCAAGTGTTTTATGGCTCCCTCCTCAAATGTACCTCTCACGTTCCATGTTCCTATTCTCATTCCATATTGTTTTTCTTTTTGAAATACTTATCAAAACTTAATTAGCTCACAATTTTGAGTTATTTTAGACTTACACTTATAACCTATATTTAATTGAATTATTTTAAGTGAATATAATTTAAAAACCCAGTGGCGTAGTTAGATTTTTATTACAAAATCCCTTTCTACACAAATCGTTCACATTACCATAATTTCAGGAGTTATAACTGTAGAATGGAACAATCTATTGATTCGGATTTTCCCTGTATAAGTTCATTGGTGTTCTACTTTCTATCAACGGTGTTGCCTGATTTGAAATAAGTCTATACACTAAATAAAAATTATAGTCAAATACTTTGTTTCCAAAATTAAAGTTATTGTAACTTCGTTGCTAACCAATATTTTTCAATGAAAATTTGATGGTTTTTATTTCTGACGACTACAAATTCAGTGGTGTAGTCAAACTTGAAAACAAAAACTGCCTAATAAGCTTGTGCAGTTTTTGACAAAGAAAAGAAAACTTAGAGTGCCTTGGAAATTAAACTAAAATTATGGAAATTTGTATATATAGTTGTTGATCCTTAATATTACAAAAAATTTTTGGGTATAATCTATAGCTTTTTCATACATACAAAATATATTTTTTCTACTACCGTGCGTAAAATACGAACTTTAGACACACTTTCGAGTGCGTAAAACTTTAGTTTACGCACTAGTGCGTAAAGAGTATTTCTTTACGCTCTAGTGCGTAAAGAAAAAGTTCCAATTTGTATGTAGTTCTAGCTATTCTTATAAAAATATAGGTAGGTATAATAAACGGATATTAAATCTGTTTTTTAAATCAGAGATTGAAACATATAGAATTCAGTAAAGTGCATACCTAATAATTTAATAAATAATTATTGTGTACTGAATAATAGAATAGGGTGCATAAGTGGTATCTATATAAGTTGGCTGTGAGTGACTGACATTTCCTCGTGCATTGAATTTGACATTTAAAACTTAAATTGAGATCTTCCGATTATACCTATTAAGGTAAGCAAAAGTATTGAACATTTTTAGGAAACTATGATGTTATTTTAGATTCTTTTTTTAGATATCGTAACAGATAAGTACATATAATTATAAAGATGGATTCCTCTGACGATATCTCAGAAGATTATTTCGCAAATACACCACCAAACATATTAGACGTAGCACAGAATGCTTCCAATGATTTATTGCCCCAAAAATCTGCGAATATTTACGAATCAAAATACAATTTGTTTAAAGAATGGTGTAGGAAAAATAAAATAACAAAATATTCCGAAAATGTTCTTGTGGCATATTTTTCAAGCGAATTGAAACACTACCAACCATCCACAACATGGTCGATATTTTCAATGTTGAAGACTACTTTAAAAATCAAAGATAATATTGATATTTCTAAATTTTATAAATTAGTTGCTCTTATTAAAAATAAAAGCAAAGGGCACAAAGTTAAGAAATCAAAAATTTTGGAAAAAGATCACTTGGTAACATTTCTCGAGACGGCTCCTGATTCGACGTTTCTAATGATTAAAGTAAGTATAATTTACAATAGTAAGTACCTGTATTTCATATATAAACAGTTTCCAATAAATTTCATATAAAAAAAATTCTACTTCATAGAATTTTCAGAGAAATGTTTTCCTATTACGTTTGTATATGTACTCAACTTTCACAACGTATAGTGTAGTTATCCGTAGCGTAGTGGCTAAGGTGCGAGACTCACATGCGGGAGGACCCAGGTTCAAGTCGCGCTCATGCCACTTTTTTAATTTTGTGTTAATTTTTAGTGATAATTATTTTTAGGTGGCTTTTATAATTGGTATTTCCGGCGCATGCCGAAGAGAAGAGTTGACAAAACTAACAATAACAGATATTGAAGATAAGGAAACAATATTAATCATTAGAATTCCTGAAACTAAAAATGGGACAGAAAGGGTTTTTACTATTTTAAATCCAACTAATTCAAAAATAGATTATTTGGCTTTTATTAGAAAATATATTGCTTTAAGACCTCCTATGGTGGATACTTCCAGATTCTTTTTAAAATATGTAAATAATAAATGCACAAAACAACCAGTGGGTATAAACACATTTGGCAAAATGCCATCTATTATAGCAAAGTACCTTAATTTACCTGATCCAGCCATGTATACAGGACATTGTTTTAGAAGGTCATCGGCCACCATGTTAGCGAACTCTGGAGGAGACCTCCTAACCGTAAAGAAACACGGAGGCTGGAAGTCGTCTACAGTTGCAGAGAGCTACGTAGACTCTACATTAACTAAACGAAATAATATTTCTAATTTAATATTAATGGATGATGATAATAATTTCCCTTGTACATCCCAAAATAATGGTAATACGATTTTATTGGAAGATAACACCCTTTCTACTACATCCACCCTTGCTACCGGCAATTCTTCATCCTATGGATTAGCTAACATTAGCAATACTACTGTAGTTTCTAAATCCACGGACAACTCTTTAGAGCAAGCTAAAGGATTAAAATTTAATAACTGCACAAATTGCACCTTCAATATTAATATTGTTAATAACTGAATTCGTCTGTTGTTTTATTAATTTGTTCTAATTTTGATTAAAATGTTCAAAATATTAATCAATATATAATATATTTTATTAGGAATCAATAAAAGCGTTATAATTTCTTCTAAAGAAAACTTAAACTTACTTTACGCACTAGTGCGTAAAGAAACATACTTTACGCACTAGTGCGTAAAGAAAATTACTAATAAACTTCTGTATATTGATAAAATTTTCGGTAGTAGAGAAAATATTGTATGCAATTCGTGTGTAAATGCCTTTTTTCGACTCATGTGATTGTCGCATTCGCCTGCGGCTCATGCGACAATATTCACATTCGTCGAAAAAAGGCTACTTTACACACTTGTTACATAAATAACTATTTTTCTAAGCATATTAAAGAGTTTGTACGTTTCTGATACGTTTTTAATTGCGAAAGTTGTTAATTCTTCAACTGTGGAGAAAATTGACTTTCTCCACGGATTACTGACCAATGTGACAACGAGATTTTACTCTTCTCCACGGGTAGTATTTATCGTTACTATGGCATTCATAGGACGCATCATTATTTTCTCAAAAATAAATTGACATTTCTCAACGAATCTGTGTTTGTTCCACCTCTAAAAAAATGGATATTGTAGATGATATTGAGAATTGTACGCCGCCAGACGTGCAAGAGGCTGTCAAACTTACAACTAGTACAGTAAATGGGGGGTTTTTGCTAAGAAAAATAAACACCCGGTCCGATTGACCTGAAATTTGGAGGGTAACTATAAAATACCATAAAAAGCAAAGTTGATATAGTGCCGTAGTGCGCTTTTGCCCAGGGGGTGGAAACCACCCCTTCTCGGGGGTGGAATATAAACTGTTGAAAATAACTTCGGAAATCGATAGAGGGGTTAATTTTAAGCAAAAAGTTCCATATAAACATTTTTCGTAAAGACAATATTTACTGAGTTAATCTTGGTTGAAAATGCTCGTTTTTTATGAAAAAAATCACGTTTTTTAACAATTTTTCTTGTATAAGTCAACAATTTAACATGCTACGAAAAAACATGTTGGAACTAAAATAAAGCTTACAAAAAAAGGAAAAGATTGAGAGGTTTATCAATGACATTATTAGGGGAAGGTCGGCTACAGTGAGACGGCGTACACAGTGAGACATCGCCATTTTTTCTTAGACAGTTTGAAATTTTTTAAGTTTGACAACACCGTAAGTTTACTTCTATATACACGGTCGCTTGACCTTGTTTCTTGTTTATGTTAGGACCTTATCGTGAGGTAGGTGGTTCGTGGTTTTAATAGACTGAAAGTTACGTGCCAGTTGATTTTAAAAGCTCCGTCAAGCTAGCCCCCCCCCCGGTTAGATTTTTGTTACTAAAATGCTAGCACACATAAAGGGCACCTAGCACAACAATTTTTATAACTAGCACACCAACAGCTTACAATAAAAATGCCTTTGAATTCGGGTGGGGCCAGGTTAACGCTAGCCCCCCCCCCGGTTGGAATTTTTTCGCCAAAATGCTAGCACAGATAAAGGACACCTAGCATAACCTAGCTCACCATTTTTTATAGCTAGCACACCAACAGCTCACAATAAAAATGCTTTTGAATTCGGGTGGGGCCAGGTTAACGCTAGCCCCCCCCGGTTGGAATTTTTGTCGCCAAAATGCTAGCACAGATAAAGGACACCTAGCACAACCTAGCACACCATTTTTTATAGTTATCACACCAACAGCTTACAATAAAAATGCCTTTGAATTCGGGTGGGGCCAGGTTAACGCTAGCCCCCCCCCCGGTTGGAATTTTTTCGCCAAAATGCTAGCACAGATAAAGGACACCTAGCACAACCTAGCACACCATTTATTATAGCTAGCACACCAACAGCTCACAATAAAAATGCTTTGGAATTCGGGTAGGGCCAGGTTAACGCTAGCCCCCTACGGTTGGAATTTTTTCGCCAAAATGCTAGCGCAAAGAAAAGACACCTAGCACAACCTAGCACAAAATTTTTAGTAGCTAGTACATCAACAATGCTTTTGAATTCAGGGGGTGGTGGGCGTCTGCAAAATAATGCTATGGTTACACGAATGAATGAAACTGTTGGATGTATTTGTCCCTAAACATCATTTTCCTATAAAAAATGGCCCCTAAAAATATGTTGCCAGATTGTGCGTGATATCTATATTTTCCCATCTAGCAGGGTATTTGATTAATTAATAATTAACTATTATTTAATTAATAATTATCTATTTATTTTCAATTAATGCCAGATTGTGCGTGATATCTATATTTTCCCATCTAGCAAGGTATTTGATTAATTAATAATTAACTATTATTTAATTAATAATTATCTATTTATTTTCAATGTATGCTAAAAAATGAAAGAATACAAAAAACCTTCACTGTTAAAAATAATTTTATTAAAATCATAGTAATTTTAATAAAACAAAATAATTAAATTCAACCATTTAGTCACGGAATCAGAAACAATCCGTGCACGAATAAGTTCCAAATTACGTCACACTATAAAAAAGGCAACGATAAACGTTTGCGTACAGACATGTTGGATAAATAAATGTCCAAAAAAGCGAAGCCGTGTTGGATATGTCCTTTGGACAAAGTTGTGCAATCTGGGAAGGGGCGGCTGAGATCCCTAAAAATGTTCCAATATATTGAGAATACATGTTTTAGACTGATCGTGGTTCACTGTAGTCCTTATTTAAAAGAAACACTCAAACTTTATATTTAAATTTGCCAGAATATTTATTGCCGAAGTTGATGTTTAATTAACCATTGTGATCATAACATAAATTTTGCAGCTTTTAATTCTTAGAGCCAGTTAATCAGAGCTTCAAATATTTCTGTGGCATATCATAAGACACCAACACTGCTATGTATTTTTCCAAGTTTTTAGTATGTAACTGGCAATGTATGTTTGTTCGGTTGCAATCTTGCAACTCAGTTTGAAGCAGATATCTTCAACCGATTGATTTGAAATTCTGTATATACGTCTAGTTTGCATGCCAATCCATGATTAGGTATGCGACGTCATTCTAAATTCAACATGGCGGATCAGCAAAGTTGCCGGACTATAGAAAGTGGACTAATTTTTATGACAGATACACCAGAAAAAACACTTATTGCTGAATTGGCGTTACAAAGAGAATTAAAAAAACAAAAGGAAATGGAATGAAAAGAACAAAAGGTAACCAAGGACTTGTTTTCAACGAATAACAAGCAACTAAGAAGGAATGCCAAAATTAATGAGAGTTCCGAATCGTCAAATGGAGAATCAGATGGTGAGGTAAGGCACATCATGTTGTTTAATAGTTTGTGATACCTATTTTGTCTTACCATATTCGTTTTTAGGTGGTTTTAAATGATTCAGATGACTCGGAATCATTTTCGGAAAAGGAAAATTTAGACAGAGAACCCACTGTAAATGATTATGTTGTTGTTCGGTTTTCCAATCAAGTGCATTATGTAGCTGAAATACTTACAAATAAAGATACAGTAGGAGATTATCAAGTTTCTTTTCTACGTAAACGAGAAAAAGTAAATGGGTTTACTTTTCCAGATGTTGCGATGGAGAACTTGTCTGACATTATCATGCTATTACCCGCACCGATTAGGATGCAGACGAAACGATTAAATAGATATCTCTGTTTCTCTGTTAATTTCAATAACATTAATATACGTTAATTATTCAAATTTTGCAATATAACTTCATTTGTTTATTTTCTACCGTTATATTAATTAATTTGTTTATTTTCTACCGCTATATTAACGGTGTCTCACTGTACCCGACTGTGTGGTACACAGTGAGACAATTTTGTTTATAATTTAATTTGTGTGTTTTTTTAATAAAGGAACTTCGTTATTTGTGATAGATAATCCATTACTTTATAACATGCCATCCTTATTTACAGTTATTATTCATCCATTACCTTCTCATACTGCTTTATGTAAAAAACGTCTCACTGCAGCCTACCATCCCCTACCGAGATATGGCGGTTAGAAAAAAAATTACATGCATTTAACGTATAAAAAATAAAAAAAGTTGAAATTTTCAAAGTATACCGTTTAATTTTCAAAGTACTTCAAAAAATCTTTAAAATGAATCCAGTTTGAAGTCATTAGCGTAAAAATTAACGAAGTTCTGCAAGTTTAAGCAATTTAGAGTACATATTTTTGAAAATAGAAATGTTAAAATGAAAAAAAAATTTCAAATTTTAAGGAAAATTTGATATTTTTGAAAATAACTTTCAAAGTATTGAAAAATATTCAAAAGAGGAAAATGTATTTTTTACAGAATATTTTTTTTCATTTCTGTACGATAAAAATTGACAGAGTTATGGCTAGTAGAAGTTCTCTCTTGAGGGAAATAGTCACGTGTCTGAAGCCTCTTACCTCAAAAATCTTGAAAACTACCCCTTAAAAAATATTTAAATTTACAGAGTTCATAGCTTTTAAAATTTCCTTTAAAATGAGACTTGGATCATTATAATAGCTTTAAAATTTCACAATAATACAGTAAATTATTTAATATTAACAGTTATTATTGCGCTAACCTCAAAACGAGGAACAATTCTTTGATTTTTTTACATTACTGAGATAAAAAATGCGTTACTACTATTTAATTGTATGGCAAATGTAAACTACTACGTTAAGTTTTAGATCAAAGTAACATTTTTTTATTTAATTGAAAACTTTCAATTATGTCGTATTGCGCGTGTCCTTCAGGACGCGCACAGCTCTGTATGTTTCGACCTTTTTCAATTTTTTTACCTGCTAGAAACGATAAAGGCGTGCAGCATACATACAGCAAAAATCTTAAAACTATATTCAGGTATATTTGTCTATTATTTTTTGATAAAATATTTTATTTTCAGATTTACCTTTATACACTGTTATTTCACCAAATAAACACAAATTGCTTTTATTTTTGTTTTTATTTTTTTTCCCTATGGACTATGACTTTTTTTAAAGCAAGGGTGAATCTCAAGAAATACAACAATGCAATAACTTAAGCTATCAAAAAGTTAAGAATAAATAATATTTAGTTGTCTTATGTGTATAAAATTATTTCAATTTTTCAAAAACTATTTTTTCTATACATTTAATTAGGGGTGGTTATTAGGGGTAGTTTTTAAGGGTTGAAAGAGTGGAACTATTGTTTAATTTTAACTCACAACATACAAATATATTCATTATACGTATTTAAATTGATTTAGATCGATGTAATATATATTTTTATGGTTTTTCTATTTTTTTAGCATAAGGGGTGGTTTTCACCCCCTAAAAATAGAAAGCGCAGCTCAAGAGCATATCAACTTTGATCTAGAGGGTGAAAATAACTTATTTCCAAATTTTCATCAAAATCGGAGCGGGTGTAAAGAATTCGGAGGCTATACCTTATTTTTCTCCCCATTTACTGTACTAAACACTCAACCTTTTGCTCCAAAAGGCGAGAAAGAAATACGGTACGGTTAACGTATATGTTGATAATAAGACAGAGATATAAAAAAATATTACAATAATTACTTAATTCTTTAATTTGATTAGAAAAAGTATAGTATTGAACTTGTGAGAACTCGAGTAAATTCGTCATGAAAATGGCCACTCACACGTTGAATAATATACTATTTGTAAATATATCGCATTTCAAAACCGTCTTATGAAGCTTTTTTTAGTATGTCACGGACTTTTAGCGGAATAAACCTACTTTCTAATCTGTTCTTTAGGTTTTCAATCACATTTTCAAGAATTACCATTACCTCGATAACTGAATTAGCAGCGCGTTCAATACATTAAATATTTTGGTGAAACACTGACATCAAAGAATGAACAAAATATAAATAAGCTTCAGAAAATATATTTTCAATAAATGATTTAATAATGTATTCTCAGACAAGAAATTCGACTTCAAAGCGTCAAACATCTTGAGCACTCTTTGAATGGCTGGAAATAATGAAAGCCACCTTGTTTTTGAATGGTATAACAATTGCATATAATTTATGTCGCTAAATTGACAAAATTCTTTCAAATAGTTAACTCTAACTGTATAAATGTTAAAATAATTAAAAATCTTTAAAACTATACTCTCTATGTCAATTGGCAGAATGTCACAACTGGCCTGAATCGCATTAGACGGCCGTTACATTGGATAAGAATTCGTACGAAAATTTGTTCGTACGAATTCGTACTAATTCACAAGAAGTCGTCGGAAGAAAACAAATGCGTATATTGACATGTGTGTGGTTATATTGCTTACGGTCATATGTTACTAATTCGTGCGAATTCGTAAGTGTTTTCTATGCGACCAGAATATTTTGTTTTTTTGTACGATGTTCGTACGACTAGCTTGCGTTTTCTTGTGTTTTGAGTATTTTAAGAACATGGATTTCAAAACACTAATAACTTTAGTGCACGAAAGAAGATCCCTATGGGATCAGAAAAGCAAACAATACCACAATAGAGAATTAAACAAAAAATTATGGTAAGAAGTAGCGGCTGCAATGAGACTAGGAGGTAGGTATTTTCATTTTATATTTATTTAAGAACAATTTTGAATGACGTCTGGGCTACCCTCTAAATCAATAATTATATTATGCAACAAGCGAATACATTTTACAATTAAATCGACTTTAGCAGGAGCAGTTTCAATTTCCGACTTTAGAATTCTCCATTTTGACGTAATTATACCAAGGGCGCATTCGACAAGACGCCTTGCTCGGGAAATGCAGTAATTAAAACTGTCTTGCTCCTGTGACAGATTTTGTCCAGAAAAAGGCCTCATTAGATACTCCTTTAATGGATAGGCTGCGTCTCCTACTAAAACATGTGGAACACAAATATTTATACCAGGCAATGCCTTCGGTCCAGGTACACCGAATGTATTTTGCTCAAGATGGTGGTAGAGCGATGACGCAGTGAAAATACCACCATCACTTTGTTTTCGATAACTTCCAACTTCAATACTTATAAACTTGTAGTTCGCATCAACCAAACCTTGAAGCACAATCGAAAAATATGTTTTATAATTGAAATAGAATTATCCAGATTTGCCAGGGCATTTAATTCTAATGTGCTTGCCGTCAATGGGTCCTATACAATTGGGAAATTTCCATTTTCTATAAAACTGTTCAGCAATGGACGAAAACATTGACTCTGTTGGAAAAGACATATGCTTTTGGTTTAAAGTGTTCCATATAACTTCACAGGTTTCATAAACCACTTGTCGACATTCGAAATGAAAATGCCAATGATCGAAACGAAGCTCCAGTTGCAAGATACCTAAAACAAAAAAAAAATGATAATCTACGTTTTTGTTATGTATCTAGTCAGGTCCTCCCTTAACTTTTGAATCGATTGGTATATTTTCGTGAAAATATGTATGTATTTTATTTGATGTATAAAGTTCTGGACATAAAACATCCAAGAAAAGTAACCTCAAATCTTGTCAGTTTATTTAAAAAATAAATCATGCAATTGTTAATAAAATGAAGGAATAAAGTATTCCAAATTTTCTTTTCAGAAGATGTTGTGCGTCAAAAATGGAGAGGATTGCGTGATACCTTTAGAAAGCAAATTTCTAAACATGTTGAAAAAAGGAGTGGAGATGCTGCTGATGTTGAACCACAATCAAAGTTGCAATTTTTCAAAAATATGCTCTTTATAAAAGATCAATTTGCACCCAGAAAAACAACAGGTAATATTGAAAATCGTACACAAGAATATTCCACTTATGACGATACCGAGGAAGATTCAACATTGAGTCCAATGAACAATAGCGAGCAGTTCCAACAAGGAATTGAAACTGAAATAGAGCAACCAAGCAAAACTACTTCCATTAATCAATTGTCTTCCAAGGACAAGAAGAGGTCAACAATGGATGAGGCAAAATCAAACAAAACTAATCCTCCAGAAAAAATTTTTTTTTAAAGATGACGCAATTCAACAACTTATGGGTTTTGAAAAAGAAAAATTGCAACATTTAAAGCAGCAGTTTGAGCATAAGCAGGATGATGACACATATTTTCTATTAAGTCTCATCCCATTCCCATTCAGCCACTGCCTACGTATAGAAAGCTATATCTTAGATCCAAATTTATAGAGTTGATTATGCAGGAACTCAGGAACATGCCCTTCCTTCACCTGGAACTCACCTCCAAACGACCTCTCGTCAGTTTATTCCAGTCCCAACTCCGTCACCGGCATACAGTACCACCTCAACAGAGTTTTCACAGCCACCGACTCCTACACAGCAAACAAATGATTGTAAGTTCAATACATCTCATTATATTAATAATTATACTGATAATACTGCAGCAGGATATTTAACCAACTTTCAGCCAAATCATTTTGACTAAGTTATGAATAAAAATATGTGTTTTTGAAAAATTTATTTTACTTACCTTAATGTTACTATCAGCTTATGCTTTGGCGATATACACTCCCGAAAATTCGACTACTTAGAAATGTGACTCTCAACATTCTCTAATCTAATATATAGTCGAATATGGATTGAGTCATTCTCGTGTATTCAAAAAATTTTTCATCATTTCTCCTCAATTCTTCAAATGACCTTCCAAACTCTCCTTTTTTATTTCTGGATAAAAAATAGTTATCAACCCATTTCCTTCTTTTTTTGCAGTAAAAAATATTTCAGTAATGGCGATGTTTCCAAAAGATACAACTTTGAGATAGAATCCATATCACAAGATAGGCAATTACGTTGAATTTAGATCGCTACTCTATTCGTAAATGAACTGATCCAGTGTAACCACACACGTCGTCTTAATTCGTAATAAATTATTCGTACGAATTCGTACATACAAATTTTCGTATCCAATGTACCCGCTGCTTTATTTATTATATGAGCCGAACAGCCAATGCTGATTAAATTATTATTTATTTTAGATTTTAATCTGCTAAAAATATTATTTTGACAAGCTCTCTTAATTCCACCAAATTTAGTGTTACAGTTATTATCCGAAAATTAAATGAACTGTTTAATGAGCTCATGTTTTTCCAGTACAGAATATAAAAGGTCAGTAACAGTTTCTGATATTTCGTTATCTGAGATACTACATATATCAACTAGTTTAATTTGTATGCCCCCCTATTTAAAATCAAAATATTGTATTAATACAGGAAACATCTTAATCGCGTTATGGTTACTGGCATCTGTAGAAATTCCAATAAATGAAATAACACTAATTTGATAGCGTTTATCGCGGTCCGAGATTTTACTATAGCTTCAACTTTCGTGCCGCAAGTCGCTGATTTTTAAATTGAGGAGTCCTGATTGTAACGCGAAAAATTCGCCGAGCTGTCGTAAATTTAATATTGGCTAACCTGTCGACTGGGAGAAGTCACAGCGCTCTCGGTACGATGTTAAAAATTTCAGTCCTCCATTTGCCGTCAAGGTGTAAACACGCCGCTTCAACTTAAAATTTTCGCATGTGCTCTGGGAGCCATAAGTGCTTTATTGGAAAATCCGACAATTCCGACATAGGGGAAGAGAAATACGGCTGGAACCAACAATTGGCAGCTCCGACCCGATAGGTTTCTGGTCCAAAAACGGTCGATGACTGTGGGTTCCATAAAAATTTAGTGGAATTGCGTTTTGAGGTAAATTTCCGTAGACGGCATTAGTTAGAAGGATTCGTTAACAAGGGGGGTTTTGTATATGGACATTGAAAAAAATCACTGATTGGAATTTAATGGGTCAGTGAGACCAGTTCCAGGAGAGCTGGGATATTCTGGAGAAACTTCAGTTCCTGTTCTGGTGCCGGAAAAGGATAAGTGAACAGTTTTCCTTTTCTTATTTCTTCAACTTCATTAGTAAACTCACATTTATGCTTCACATATAAAGTTTTTATTTCTTTTTTTTGGCGGCAATTAATATAATTTCGCTTACATTTGTACTTGATATTTGAAAAATTTGAAATCTTTGCTCATAGATTAAGATACGCTAAGACACTACGGTACGTACCTGGTATTGCGTTATTTAGTGGTTTATTTTTGCCTATTTCTGATGATTTTATGTATATAACTTGCACCGTACATAATTTTGAGTTGTATTTTCTCTAGCAACGCTAAACTCGTTGTTATTTAAATTTTTGGCTTATGCAATTATTTATATTTATATTGATACTGGAATAAATTGCGGAAGTGTGAACCCTTGTAACTATACATTGTTGATTTTGAAATATATATTACCGTTGTATTTTTGAGGTATTGTACATGAACAATTTGGTCGATTCTCTAGAATTTTAGAATTGAGACATCGGTGTAGTTTGGGGCCCTCAGCTCTTCTGCACCCTGAGTTTGAAGCCTTCAGCTCTGCTCAGAGTTTATAGAATCTACTTGACAGTTATTAACTTGAGTTGTAACTGATAAATCAGTTAGAAATTTCTAGATTTATGTAGTTTTCGGCCATCAGCCCATCTACGTTCTGAGATTACAGCTTTCAGCTGAGCTCAGACGTTATTTGTAACATTTTTGGTAGTGACATTGTAATAGATATTTTGAAAAGAGACCTTTGGTCCACAAAGACTAATTAAATCTTCAATCAGGAGATACTTGCTGACTTTTATTTACTTATGATAATTTACCTATCAGTTTAACCTTTGGAGTGTGTAGTGAGTGTTGTTAACCCACTGAGGAGTTGTGGGCTAACTTAAGAAGTCTTGGGTGCTTGCCAAAACTTCTCTGGCGCCCTTTTGTAAACTTAATAATCTTTTTTTGAAGAATCCACCCCTTCTTCGACTCGAAGCTAGTCGACTGGCGAGCACGGGTTGTACCACGTGAGACAACCCGCATACCTATAACGAGCACTGAGAGGGTTAGTAGGTTTTCTCGTTATATGTTTTTGGTGCCCATAACGTGGGGCCGTTAGTAATTTTTTTTGTTGTCAGCAATACATATCCCGTAATTTAAACTTAAACTTTTAAAATAAAATTTTTTTTTAGCATCTTTGATTAAACTTCAAAAATCAAAATTTTATTTGTAGCCATTTGATTAAACTTGAACTTTTGATAAGTTAGATTTGCAGATATATTTTCAGTTTGTTTTTTTGCTTTTTTTTAGCTATTGGCTGCACCAGATTTAAGTGGGTTTTGTAGGAAATCTGGGGCTTGCTTCAATTTTGTGGGTAATTGTTTTATTGGGGCGTACCTGGAAATAATTTCCCTTAATATGTTTTGATTGTGCCAGATTTAAGTGTTTTTAGTAAATCTGGGGTTGTGTTCAATTCGAAGGGAATTGTTTTATTGGACGTAATTTGTAAACAACATACCTTATTCTGTGAGACTATAATAGATATCAAACTGAAAATTTTATGGTAGAAATCGGACAAAAGTTCATTGGCTCGTGGGCAACCGTTATTTTCTTTTCATACTGATTGATGATTGGAATTTTGAAAAATTCAATATTGTAAATTTTATCTTTTTTTAAAAAAACTTTGATAAATTTTCAACCTTCTCTTAGAAACTTAGTCATTGTAGATTTAACTTCAGTTATTGTGTCATTTGTAATTTATTGCACAGGATTTAATTGGGTTTTTATAGTAAATCTGGGGATTGCTTAACTTTGAAGGTAATTGTTTCAATTGTGGGCGCAACCTGGAAATAATTTCACTTAATTAGTTATTGATAGTGCCAGATTTAAGTGTTTGTAGTAAATCTGGGGTTTGAGGTCTTGAAGGGAATTGTTTTATGGGGCGTAAGTGGTAAACAATTTACCGAATTTTGTTGAGCAGTGTTAAATATTAAATTGAAGTTTTAATACAGTAAACGGACGAATTGTTCATTGTTTGATGTACTCTGTTTTTTTTTCTTCTTTTTCAGGTAGCAAGTGAATGAGAAGATTCCTGATATTGATATTATTGTTTCAATAAAAATTGTAATTTTGAAAATTTTATTTGATTATCTATTGTAAAATATTTGTAATTTATAGATATTGTAAATTTAAAAGGTGAGTTACATATTGGGTCACACTGTGTATATATTTTAGTATCAGAACAGTAACTGAATTCGTAAATACTTTGCTTTATGGTAAGTTTATTTGACTTTCGACGATTGTAGGCTGCATTGTGGGTTCGAACCTTAGCGGATCGGTGTTTTGGAAGTGGTGCCTTGGGCTCGTGGACTCCTGTATTTTGAAATCGCTTTTGAGGAAGGAACGTTGCGTTGGTTCGAGAAGTACACTTCGTGGAAACTCTGTGGGTTGGAGATACTGTTTGGACAAATAGGGACTTTTAGACATTCGGTATCTGTATTTGGGTTTTAAATTCCTTATTAGGTTTCAGTTGGAGGGAGGCCATTTGAGGTACAGGTGTGCAGGAATTATTGTCCCGCTAGGTTGGAAATTGGTTTGTTGCCTGGATTGCTTGTCAGATCGAACTTAAAAAGAAAAAAAATGTCTCGTAGATTTGTAGTTAATCGGTTGGTTCAGGATGAGCTTGTGTATGAGTTGACAATACGTGGTATTGCAAGTGGCACGATGTCTGAGATGCGGCTTAGTTTAGCTTTAGCGTTGCAGGTAGAGAAGGAAGATGATAGTATAGATCCGCCAGAGTATCCGTATACAGCTGCTGAAGATTTGAGTGCAGTTGAGAATAAGTTAGATCAGATTGAACCCGGTGTAGAAGAGTTCAATGAGACTCGTGTGAGTGGTAGTTTCCAGAAATTACAGAGTCAGTTGGTGCATGTCATAGGTCGGTTGGAACGTGCGACTAATTTCGAAGCAGGTGATGCTGGTGTTCGACAAAGGGCGAAAGTAAATGAACTAATGGCTAAAGCTCTATCTTTATTCGAATCATTGGGAAGTAAGGCTTCTAGACATGAGCGTTCTCGTCAATCTCAACCCCCCCAGTTAGAAATTCTTTCTCAACCTGGGCCGTCCTTTGCATATTTGTCAACAATCCGTAGATGGACTCTCAATGAAATCAGACCACTTCCTAATCCGGGAAATGCGTCGAGGAACTTGTCTAGTATTAAGACGAT
Source organism: Galeruca laticollis (assembly GCA_963921935.1). Classification (NCBI taxonomy): domain Eukaryota; kingdom Metazoa; phylum Arthropoda; class Insecta; order Coleoptera; family Chrysomelidae; genus Galeruca; species Galeruca laticollis. Next base: position 62,629,849 of record OY998177.1, read on the forward strand.
CTTTCCTAGTAAGTGGGGTTTGGTGTTTTCTGGGGATCCCAAAGGTATTTCACTATCGAGCTTTCCGGAGAAAGTGGAAGAGTATCGAGTTTCACGTAATGTATATAAGGAAATTTTGTTAGCTAGTGGTATCGACTTATTTTCTGGAAGGGCTTACCAGTTTTATTTAGCTTATAGAGAAGAGGTCAACTCTTGGGATGAATTCGTGGATCTATTACGGGAGGAGTATTTATCAGTAGATTACAATGAAAAACTGTTCGAGGAAATCAAGAGGAGGACTCAAGGTCCTGATGAAAGCATGGGAATCTACTTGGCTGTGATGTCTGGTTATTTTAAAAGGCTGTCTTGCACCATTTCGGAGGAGACGCAGCTCAAAATCTTGTTGAGGAATATCGCGCCGCACTACCAAAATCATTTGGGTCTAGTAGAGATTAATAGTGTGCGTGAATTGCTGACTTTGGGTCGCAGACTGGAGGCCAGAAAATCGGCTATTGAGAATTATAGCGTACCTTCGAGGAGATTGAATTGTTTGGAGCCAGACCTCGCATATGTAACCTCGCAAGTGGAACCTGTGGCCGAGGTCGGAACGTCACATAACTCCATCTCGTCTTCCGTCCCTAGAGAGGCAGTGTGTTTTCGTTGTAAGCAGCCTGGACATCGGGCTGTAGGGTGTCTGCAGGCGACCAGTGTAAAATATTGTTTTAAATGTAAAAAGGAGGGATACTCAGTTAGAACTTGTCCTGTTTGCTCTCCCAGATCCAACCAAGGAAACGAACCAAGACGTGCTTGAATGATCGGGTAGAGTGCGTCAGTGAAAACCCCCCGGTCGATGATTTCCGTGTCGCCATAGATTACGTACTGGATCACGCTGCGAATGATGAACGTCCTTATCTTAAGATAGATATCCTAGGAAAAACTTTGTTACGCCTTTTGGATTCGGGCGCTTCAAGAACTATTTTAGGAGGTAAAGGTTATGAGTTAATTTCTTGTTTAGGGTTGACTTTGGATAAAAGTAGGACGACTAATTGTACAGTGGCAAATGGTAATGTGTTACAGAGTATTTGAACCGTAGTGTTACCCGTGGTTTTGAGGGGTCGTATGCGGTTGATTGAGGCTCTGGTTGTCCCTGAATTGACTCACATTTTGATTCTTGGTGTAGATTTTTGGAATTTGATGGGCGTCGTCCCAGATCTTCGCCATGACGAGTGGCATTTTTCGGCAGATCCTGTGTTGATAAATAGTGTGAAACATGTGTCGTCTAGAACGGTACTCACTCCTTTGGAACAGCAGAGACTTCAAGCGGTGATTGATAGGAATATGGAAATTATGGGAAAAGGTCTAGGGTGTACCGATAGAGTAGAACACTTGATAGTAACTTCTAGTCCCCCCATCAAGCAGCGATATTATAGGGTCAACCCCATTGTACAGAGGCATATTGATCCTGAATTGGATGAGATGCTGCAGTTAGGTGTTGTAGAACCTAGCAATAGTCCGTGGGATTCTCCAATTTTGCTGGTCAAGAAGAAGGATGATTCCTATCGATTTTGCGTTGATTACAGGAAGTTGAATGCTGTCACTGTTCGAGATAGTTACCCTCTTCCCCTGGTAACGGATACTTTAGAGAAGTTGCGTGAGGCTAAATATTTGTCTAGTTTAGATGTCAAGTCCGCTTATTGGCAAGTTCCGGTAGCCGAATCTTCAAGGCAATACACTGCTTTTACGGTACCTAATAGGGGTCTATTCCAGTTCAAACGACTACCATTTGGCTTACATAATGCCCCAGCCACCGGGCAGAGACTTATCGACAATGTTTTAGGCCATGATCTTGAACCGCATGTTTTTGTCTATCTTGACGACGTGGTTATTTGTACGCAAACTTTCGAAGAACATGTACGGGTACTCGACGAGGTTTTTAAGAGGTTAGCGGATGCTAAAATTACTGTTAGCGTGGATAAGTGTCAGTTCTGTCGTCCTGAAATGAAGTATCTTGGGTATGTAGTGGATCGTTTTGGGTTGCATGTGGATCCGGATAAGGTGAAGGCAATGTTGGAGTTACCGACTCCTCGTAATATTACGGAAGTTCGTCGTGTGGTTGGAACCTTCTCCTGGTACCGGAGATTTATCCCAAATTTTTCAACCACCATGGTCCCCATTACGGGTCTTCTGAGGAAAAATCGTCCTTTTGTGTGGTCTTCTGAATGTGAGTCTTCATTCCGTCGTGTCAAGGAATGTTTGGTTTCTGCGCCGATTCTTACTTGTCCCGATTTTAATAAACCCTTTGTTGTACAGACCGATAGTAGTGGTTATGGCTTAGGGGTTGTGTTGAGTCAGCCTCACGAGGATGGTGACAAGGTTATTTGCTATCTAAGTAGATCTCTTACTCGTCAAGAAAGGAATTTTTCAACCACTGAACGCGAATGTCTCGCTGTGGTTTGGGCACTTGAACAACTTCGGCCTTATTTAGAGGGTGTTTCTTTTACTGTCATTACGGATCATTATAGTCTACTGTGGCTACAGAAGTTGCAGAGTCTAAAGGGTCGTCTAGCCCGATGGGCAGTCAAAATGCAACAGTATAACTTCCAAATTATACATCGCAAAGGTCGTGAACACGTAGTACCAGATGCTCTTTCTCGGTCCGTCCCTGTTGTCGATGGAGTGTCTGTGGAGGTTTCATCTGAAGAGGTACCGCCCCCTCCGTTTGATACAACCAATGATAAGTGGTATTGTAAGATGGTAAAGAATGTCGCTAGTAATCCCCTTAAATTTCCGGATTGGCGTGTGAAGGATAATCTTCTCTTCAAACATGTTGTCAATAAGTACACACAACCGCTGTCGCCTGGTGAATCTTGGAAACTGGTAGTTCCCAAAGCTGGTAGGTCGCGTATTATCATGGAAGCCCATGTCCCTCCCACATCTGGACATACGGGTATTTTTAAAACCTTCCACAGAGTAGCTGAGCGTTTTTACTGGCCGAAAATGAAAGTTGATGTCGCTGGGTATGTTAATCGCTGTGAGGTGTGTGCTGCGCATAAGGTGTCACAAGGTAAACCTGTTGATAAGATGGCGTCTCATCCAAAGCCTAGCAGGCCGTGGGAAATGATTTGCACAGATCTGATGGGGCCTCTCCCTAGGTCGAAACGAGGTAATTCTTTCATCCTTGTCGTTACGGGTTATTTGACCAAGTATGTGCTGATATACCCGCTTAGAACAGCGTCTGCAGCGGCCGTTGCTCGTAAGATTGAAGATGAAGTATTTCTTGTATATGGGGTACCCAAGGTGATTTTGTGTGATAATGGTCCCCAATATCGTAGTAATCTTTTCCGAAGCTTAGCTTCCCGATATAGCTGCCGTATCAAGCTGAACGCCAATTATCATCCAAGGGCTAACCCGTGTGAAAGAGTTAACCGTGTGATTAAGACTATGATGGCTTCCTATGTCTCGGATAATCATCGTTGTTGGGACGAGCATCTCGCTCAGATAGGATGTGCGATTAGAACATCTACTCATGAAGTCACAAAGGTAACACCGTATTTCGCTAATTTTGGTAGGTCTATGCTGTTGTCTGGTGCCGATTATGTTGATAATTCAGATTTAGATCTGGGAGATAGTGTGAGAACTCCCGAGAGTAGTCGTAATGAGGGTTTTAGGAAATTGTTCGCTGACATCAGGAAACGGTTAGAGGATGCCAATCAGAAGGCCTGTGATAGCCATAATCTGCGACGTAGGCATGTGGAGTATCTCCCGCACGATTTAGTGTGGAAGAGGAATTTTGTCCTTTCGGATGCTGCGAGGTATTACACGCGTAAGCTAGCGCCTAAGTATATAAGGCCTTACTCGATAGCTAAGAGGTTATCTCCGTGGACGTATGAGTTGCATGATAAGGATGGAGCTACGGCAGGAGTATGGCACTGCAAGGACTTGAAACCATACTCTACGCAACCGCCTGACGATGAAAATGAACCCTTCCGGGTTAATTTTCTTTGACGAAAGGGGGGGGGAATCTGGTACGCGAAAAATTCGCCGAGCTGCCGTAAATTTAATATTGGCTAACTTGTCGACTGGGAGAAGTCACAGCGCTCTCGGTACGATGTTAAAAATTTCAGTCCTCCATTTGCCGTCAAGGTGTAAACACACCGCTTCAACTTAAAATGTTCGCATGTGCTCTGGGAGCCATAAGTGCTTTATTGGAAAATCCAACAATTCCGACATAGGGGAAGAGAAATACGGCTGGAACCAACAATTGGCAGCTCCGACCCGATAGGTTTCTGGTCCAAAAACGGTCGATGACTGTGGGTTCCATAAAAATTTAGTGGAATTGCGTTTTGAGGTAAATTTCCATAGACGGCATTAGTTAGAAGGATTCGTTAACAAGGGGGGTTTTGTATATGGACATTGAAAAAAATCACTGATTGGAATTTAATGGGTCAGTGAGACCAGTTCCAGGAGAGCTGGGATATTCTGGAGAAACTTCAGTTCCTGTTCTGGTGCCGGAAAAGGATAAGTGAACAGTTTTCCTTTTCTTATTTCTTCAACTTCATTAGTAAACTCATATTTATGCTTCACATATAAAGTTTTTTATTTCTTTTTTTTTGGCGGCAATTAATATAATTTCGCTTACATTTGTACTTGATATTTGAATAATTTGAAATCTTTGCTCATAGATTGAGATACGCTAAGACACTACGGTACGTACCTGGTATTGCGTTATTTAGTGGTTTATTTTTGCCTATTTCTGATGATTTTATGTATATAACTTGCACCGTACATAATTTTGAGTTGTATTTTCTCTAGCAACGCTAAACTCGTTGTTATTTAAATTTTTGGCTTATGCAATTATTTATATTTATATTGATACTGGAATAAATTGCGGAAGTGTGAACCCTTGTAACTATACATTGTTGATTTTGAAATATATATTATCGTTGTATTTTTGAGGTATTGTACATGAACAATTTGGTCGATTCTCTAGAATTTTAGAATTGAGACATCGGTGTAGTTTGGGGCCCTCAGCTCTTCTGCACCCTGAGTTTGAAGCCTTCAGTTCTGCTCAGAGTTTATAGAATCTACTTGACAGTTATTTACTTGAGTTGTAACTGATATATCAGTTAGAAATTTTTGGATTTATGTAGTTTTCGGCCTTCAGCCCATCTACGTTCTGAGATTACAGCCTTCAGCTGAGCTCAGACGTTATTTATAACATTTTTGGTAGTGACATTGTAATAGATATTTTGAAAAGAGACCTTTGGTCCACAAAGACTAATTAAATCTTCAATCAGGAGATACTTGCTGACTTTTATTTACTTATGATAATTTACCTACCAGTTTAACCTTTGGAGTGTGTAGTGAGTGTTGTTAACCCACTGAGGAGTTGTGGGCTAACTTAAGAAGTCTTGGGTGCTTGCCAAAACTTCTCTGGCGCCCTTTTGTAAACTTAATAATCTTTTTTTGAAGAATCCACCCCTTCTTCGACTCGAAGCTAGTCGACTGGAGAGCACGGGTTGTACCACGTGAGACAACCCGCATACCTATAACGAGCACTGAGAGGGTTAGTAGGTTTTCTCGTTCACATCTTCTTGTGGATCTTAGTTGTACAATTCATTGAAATAAACGACTGGTGATGTTTGACTGATGATATGCAAGTGTTCCTTCGGCCGCCTTAATAAGTTTTCCATTATATTGACTTGTTGCTCTAACAAAGATGTCTAATTATGATGTACCTAAAATTATGATAAATTTAATTTAGATTTACTAATACAGTTAACTAGTTTTCTTTGACTTACCTGCCTGACTTTTCAAGTTTTTCTTATGTTTTGCATAGATGTATGGTACTCAATGTCTATTTTGCCTTTATGTGCAATGTTAAGATTTACATTACATAACTGACAAATTACATCCAAATTTGACTTTCCTTTTTTAAAAGAAGGGAATGCTGTAAGCATTGTTGTATGTACTTTCGTTTTGGCATAATCAAAACTGTCAAAATTTAACGAAAAGCACAAACCACACAAAATTCAATGCCAAGCTCACGCATAATGTTAAACTGAACGAAATATATGAGTTCAGTTATAAAGAAGAATCCCCGATTGCCGAGTACCTAAATAGTGGCCTTGATTATATTATTAGTCTTTATAATCAAGGATAGTAGTGCAAACCCAAAAACAATCCATAGAGATTAGCGAGTTAAAACGACGACATACAAATAAATTATTTTCTAACGAATAACCGCATTCCAAAGATATAAAGGATCAGGTTAACCAAGGGATCGATCTTCCAGGTAAAGCGTAATAAAATGAATAAAATATTTCCACTTGAATTTTAAGTTAGAATGAATGTAATATTCTAATCTTCAATACTTTCATTATCTGTGGTGCTGTGGTAGTTGTTTTTTTCAAAAATAACAACCATTATACATAGTGCGAGCTCCTGTACTTCCTGTCATACCTAAATTATGGAAATAGTGGGATTAGCAGTTATTCAAATGTTCAAAGGAAAGGTAAGACAAATTTCGGAGAATGATGATCGCTGTAAATTGTAGATAACATAAAATATTACTTTGTTCTCAATAAACCCTTTCATCGGGTATTGATGGCCTGCTATTTATCAAAACTTTAATGGGAAGATATTAGGTATAAATGCCTTCTAAATCATCCCCAAAATTATCAGCATGTTAATGTTCTTCATTGAGTGTAATAGTGCATCAAATAACAGTGATAACGTGAGTTCGTTTTTTCAAAGCGCGGAGCAAGGAAATTTGTCGACGAATAAAATTACTGTAGTGTACCTAAGCGGGTTTCAACTCGCTACTTCGAAAAAGGTCCGCTAGGCGACGGTGGCGCTGCGTTGGCGCTGTCGGCGGTGTCGTCCATTTTTTATCCAGTCGACCATTTTTTATTCGTCGGCCATTTTTTATTCAGTAGATTTCGCTAGATGGCGCATTAGATTTCTCTAGATGTCTGTCGTCCATTTTTTATCCGGTAAATTTGTGCATGACGTAAAAATTTTTGCCCCGAGTGAGATTCGAGCCCACGACCTCATCGTTCCCAGCCTACACCGCTACATGTATGCTATGAGGATTCCTACAAATTATGTTTTTGAAATTGATCAGTATAAGTATTTTGAAATCTCACGAGGCGTGATTTCACGATGCGATGTAATTTTCTTCAATGCGCTGATTTTAGTGCATGAATATGTTCCACATTTAAAAAAAAATGTATTAAAATCGAAAAAAGTTTACCCCGAGTGAGTTTCCAGCCCACGACCTCATCGTTCCCATCCTACACCGATACATGTATGCTATGAGGATTCCTAGGTAATATGTTTTTGAAATTGATTATATGCGTATTATTTTGAAATGACGCACTAAGCTGTACACCACGGTGTCTCATATATTATCTGATTTCATCATACGATGGCTTCAATGTAACGCTACATGTATGCTATGAGGATTCCTACAAATTATGTTTTTGAAATTGATCAGTATAAGTATTTTGAAATCTCACGAGGCGTGATTTCACGATGCGATGTAATTTTATTCAATGCGCCGATTTTAGTGCATGAATGTGTTCCACATTTAAAGAATTGTATTAAAACCGAAAAAAAAAATTTACCCCGAGTGAGTTTCGAACCCACGACCTCATCGTTCACAGCCTACACCGCTACATGTATGCTATGGAGGATTCCTACATATTATGTTTTTGAAATTGATTATATGCGTATTATTTTGAAATGACGCACTAAGCTGTACACCACGGTGTCTTATATATTATCTGATTCATCATACGATGGCTTCGACGTAAATTTCTTCTATACTCCCTTGTACTAATATCGTTTTAGTTGTTAGAACATGTGAATCAAATGCAGTTGAATCAGAATCCTTCGTAAGAAAAATCGTTCATTGTATTTATCAACAAAAATACGCACGCGTACGCTTGGGACTTCTAAATTTCAGAATGAAAAGTGATGGCTTCGATCAACATAGGAGTGTAAAAGTGTATTTTTATCTCAATATTATACAAAAGCACCCTTGTGTATTTTCTTTATATACAGGGTGTAGTCATAAAAGATGCAATTTTATACAGGGTGTAGTCATAAAAGATGTGATTTTACACAGAGTATAGTCATAAAGATACTGCATTTTTTATACAGGGTGTGATCATAAAAGATGCCATTTATCTTTATATACAGGGTGTAGTCAAAAAAGATGTGATGTTCATTTATACAGAGTGTAGTCATAGAAGAAGCCATATATACAGTGCGTAGTCATAAAAAGATGCGATTTTATACAGGGTGTAGTCATAAAGATACCGTATTTTTTATATACACAGGTCGTAGTCATAAAAATACAGTATTTTTCATAAAAGATGCCACAGCGTATATAAAGATAAGGGCTTTACAATGAATCTCTGCTATTATTGCTCAAATTTTCATCGAACAAACCGCATTGGTAGATTATTTTCACATACAGGATGTTACTAGAACGACAACCACAACATTAACGATAACAACAACGATGACAGCGACGACAACGATAACGACGTCAACAACGACAACGATTACAACGACGACTCCGACAACAACGACGACAACGACGACAACGACAGCAAATCCACTTTATTCGACAACAGAGGACACCCAAAGCTTTTGCATGCTTGAGATTTGTTGCTCGTACGACTACATTATAGTAAAATATGCCGTGACTTATTATATTATTAGACAGATAACACACATCAGAAGCCTATCAGACAGATAGCAGAGGGTTAACAGAATGGATAACAAACACACCTCAGGCTCACATCAGTTTGACTGTGCTAGTACTAACAAATTTACTGCAACACTCTGTTTATATGAATTATTTTCCAAGAAACCAACAAAAGAGCAACATATTTACAGACACTGGTATTAACGGATATCCATCGTGATAGAAGAGGACATCCAAGACATCAGGCTTGCACCCAACTAAATTAATATAATTAAGCTGCTCTTCAAAAAGAATGCCACGCTAATAGAAAAATCTTGAAGCAATGATTTCACAACTTTGTCATACACTGAATGTCATTTTTATTATAGATGCGGTGAAACAAGAACCCACTTTACAACTCAAGCAGAGGGACAGCAGACACACATCACAGGGTTAGCACACATACACCACAGAGGCACCAGACATGCACCACCGTTATACGTTTAACATTTTTGGCATCAAACAGTACTCCTTGAAACAAAATATCAGGAATATTGTATTTCCGAATTTCATTATGAATCACCCCAAATATTTAGAGGGACGTATGATACTGATGGCGACATCGATAATTTTCATAGACATTATAGATATTTATAATTGAATCACTTAATATAATTAAGCCGCTCTTCAAAAAGAATGCTATGTTAATATAAAAATCTTGAAGCGATAATTACACAACTTAGAGGTACAGTTTGATTGAATATTACTTTTCGTTAAAATAGCTATTCTGAAATATTGGTATAATTTGAAACGTTAATAATAAACCACCGATTATTATACCAAAATGTGATAACACTTCCACAACTTGATTATAAAAATAAGAATTTTACTAATGGAACCCACAAAATGTTATTCAAATATTGTGATTTGTCGGTATAAGAGAGAGAAATTAAGGTTGACGGGCAGGTAACATTTTATCTGAAAAATAACAATGACATTCTCGGGGTTCAAATCACTTGCTGTGTGTTACATAAAATTATGTTAATAACAGTATACTAAGATTTCTTCAATACACGATGTTAAAAATATATTTGCATCATTATTCTGTGGGGGATATCTACGCAAATATACGAGGTATGTTATGATTAAAATTGATATATACATGGGGTGTTTGTAATTATTAAGACTGTAGAAATATGTAGATATAAAAGTTAATGACACACAGTTTAGTAGTAGTATTTTGATTGGGGTGTCTACCTAAATTATAACAAATATAGGTCTGAATATGATACTGAGAAACCATCAACGTACATACTCTATACAGAAGCGAATAATTTGTATGAGGAGGCAATGTATGAACATTTACAGTACGATGACCCCGAAAATGATGTAGAGTTTATAAAATCCATTACAGATGATTCTCCAGAAAGTTATATTCTCCAAGTTGATTTGACATATCATATCAATTTGCATAATCTACATAAAGACTGTGCTCCGAACACTGCAAACCCCACAGCTCAAAATTAGCAAAATTAATGACCACTGTACACGATTAAAAGAGTGTTATAGGTACTTTACATTATAGGAATTTAAAGCAGACATTAGAACATTGGTTGGTATTGAAAAAAGTTCACAAAGTTTAGAAATTTAAACAATCCACATGTCTAAAACGATACATCGAACTAAACAATCATTTGAGAACTTAAGCTGTGAGCGACTTTGAAAAAAGATTTACGGATGAACAATGCTGTGTTTGAAAATGCAAGGAATGTATATGCAAACATAGAATTTGTATCTTCCCATGATGGTCGTTATGGTGCTAAAAATCTCATTTCAAGTCTGCGTTATCGCAATAGAACAATTTTCAATGATGATCCTACTCTAAGAACAATTAAAAAATCTGCATTTTAAATAAACCAATGTATGTGGATATGGAAATTCTCGATATTTCCAAAACTGGAATGTACGGCTTTCACTATAATTTTATGCTTCCAACAATGGGAGTAGACAATTGTAAGCTATTGTACACCGACACTAACAGTTTTGCTTACCAACTTACTTGTAACGATGCATATAAACATTTAATTGACGCAAACATTGACAAATTTGATACATAAGACTACTACACTAATAATCCATACAATATACCTAGAGCTAATAAAAAGTATTATGCGTAATGAAAGATTAGTCTAATGAACAAATCATCACACATTTCGTTGGTCCAAAATGTACGGGTACAAAGTTGAGTGTGGGAGTAAAGTCGTTAAAGAGTATTAAAAAATGTGTAGTAAAAAATAACTTTTGATGATTATGTCGATTGTATGAAAAATTGAAAACAGATGACAATTACTCAAAATACGATACGTTCCTTTGCCCATAATGTGTATAGTGTTGAACAAACCAAAATCGCGTTGAGTCCTCACGATGATAAAAGGAAATTACTTCATAATTCTTTAGATACACTTCCGTGGGAAATAGAATAATTTTTAGGAATGACTAAACTAACTTTTATAACTGAAGTTCATTTACCACATAATTTATTTTTAAAATATCGCTCATCATTGAAAGAAGCAGATGATGATTATAAATTTTGTGATTGGTTTCACCAACATCATATTAGAAATCTGATTCTAAGTCAATGCTGCTGTCATATCGTTAATGAGATACAGGGCATTGAATTGTTATTTCAACTTTAATGTTTCATAA